>OX639998.1:53987507-54428137 GCA_951828415.1 Anomoia purmunda
TCAGCCTGCAATAAGTCCATTATAGAAGTTATTAAAGAGGACACCATATTCCCCAGCAATTTCAGCAGCTCTGTCATCACCAACAACTAATCTTATTACAGGCTCAGAGCTCCAAGAACTACCACCTATCTTCACCAGCGAGAGGAATAAAACTCTGACCGCAAACCTCAACCTTGTTCATCAGACGACAGCAGGAAACGTAAAACTCCTTCGACACCTAAAAGAAACAAAAAATTGCTTCATCACGCCAAAAGTCGTATTTTGCTCTATTGGTGGAGGTTAGTTGGTGCATTTTAAATTAAAAAACCGCAGGATTAAGGATTTCTGCAATAAACGACTCACTGCTGAAAAAAATTTTCGGCGGTCATCAACGCCAGGACTCGAACAACAGCCTAACCTACGAGATGCAGATCTTTAAGAGGGGAGAAGTTAACCCAGCCGGCTAACGAGACAAAGAGTTCTCCAAATGTAATCCAAGTGTATGAAGTACATGTGGTCCAATTCATATTGCGATGTCCTAGGACAAAACCATATACTCCACCTCTGCATTACATCAGAGGAACACAAAACTACTCTAATTACTACTCCATGGAGTACCCACGGCACATTATTTTTTGCCGTTGAAGGTAAGTCGTTTCGAGACAAGTAAGCAGCATAAAAATACAAACATTTATATTAAAAATTGTGTTTCCTTTATTCACAGGAAAACAACAAAATTCCACAATTCATATTTACTTATATACTAAAAACGAAAACCTTAATTATTTCATTTATTTACTTACAACCAACGCATATAAAATATGTCCACTCGCTGTATTCTCTATAAGTGAAACTAAACTTCAACATTCATCGATTCTCCATAAAAACAAATACGCTACTAGATGACCCCAGAGTTGTATTCAAAATAATTCTATTATAACTTGTGTAGCAACACGCAACAAGGTTAACTACATGAAATGCGCACATACATAGTTTAAATACAAACGAAGAGAAAACTAAATACAAGTTAAGCACAGTAAATTTTTACTGCTGTAAACGCAGCTAAACTAAAGTCAACAGCCAACCGGCCGGTACATTGCACCAACGAACGACAACAACGACAATGGCAATGAAAATTGAACGGCTTTTTCATACAACATTACCTAAAGAGGACAGCAGACGTCAGACGCAGCGGAAACAGCTGATAGAATAAGCTAGTTTAAGTATTTTTGTCAATGTAACTCTTTTTAGCAATTAGGTCAATATATTTCACAATCATATTAGTAAGCACATTTATTAAATTCATAGGTTTCTTTGTAAACTAATTAATATGTATTAATAAATCACTCATTTATTGGTGTTCAAATTTGAAAACGAAGTGGCCGAAGTTCAGCTTTTAAGGTCACGTTGACCCCCTCAAAAGCCGTAATTTGTTTTTAAGGGGAAATTAAACGAAATTAAAATGCCTGTTTTTAAATCTTTAAATTAATTTTGCTTTAGCTTTACTTTCGCTCAAGGCTTTGAATGTTTCACTAAAAACTGAACATTAGGGCGGTACTTAACTTTTTTCTGTTTAGGCTGGAGGCCTAAAGAGCTATACAAATGAAATAATTTTATTTTTGCTTCTTGGCACAATTATTCGATTTTTTATTCTTGCTCCTCTCAAAAACTCAAAAACGGTAAATAAAGCAATAACGGCAATATGTCGAATTTCGCGAAAATACGCTCAAATTGGTAAGTTCGCAAAATTGCAGTAAAAATGCAGATTTTATTCGTTTTTATCATTTGGAAGCAACCGATAGTTGAAGGAAGAATGCTTTTTGTTTATTGGTATTTCCAAATTGTGCTGCATTTAAATATGCAAGTTAACAAATGCAAAAGTGAAAATGAAGTGTATTTTAATAATAAAGTGCAATTAAAAAAGGGGGTTTCAAATCTAGGGTGTTTGCTAGAATTTCTAGTAATTTTTAATACATTATAGTGCTTAAAATACCTTTTAGGTTATTGTGCTAAAATACCGTTAAAAAATAGCAATTACGGAGCACTGCAACTGTTGGTTAGTGCTTCAGTGACCAGGCGCATTGCAGTGAATTAAAACAGGGTATAAATTCGCCAAAAATTGCCTTTGTTACTATGCCGAGAATCTGGCGTATATATGTACATATATATTTTCTAATTTATACTCTAGAATGCTGTGCTAAACCACATATATAAAATTTGGGAGTTGAAATATGGACAGCGTTAACTTGCATATTCTGACGTCTGCTGTCCTCTTTAGGTAATGTTGTATGAAAAAGCCGTTCAATTTTGCAAAGCTTTTGAGAAAAATTATTTTTTAAACGTCTTTAAACAGTTTTTTACTCTTAATACATATGTAACATAAGAAAAGTAATTCGATTACCTTACTTTTGACTGTAAAAAGATAAAATCCATCAACTTGTTGTTAGAAACTTTGCAACTTTTTATATGTAAGTTGGAAAAAAAGTAAAATTTGGCAAAATTTTTAAAAAAGTGATTTTTTTAAACGATTTTAAAAAATTAATAGAAAAAACAGCAGTGGTAGAAGTTAAAGCTATTTCGGAGATTCGAATTCAAGTCCCCTAGCTTATACTCATTGAGGCAAAGACTAAACGAGGTGAGCCAAGTATGCTGTGTATGCTGCTATTAGGTTTTCCTTCTCATAAAAATTATTGTTTGATATAAAATAAATAGGCCAAAAAATATTAATATATACATATATGTAATGGATGAGCACACCTAACCATAACCATAATTTTCTAACAAGAATAGTAGTACAAATAGAATTTGTTATAATCAACAACAACCACACATTCATATAATAGCGGTAGACTGCCGTACTTGAAATTGTGTTTGCAAAAATAGAAAGAAGGAAAAAACAATAACAGCATACACAGCTTACTTGGCTCATCTCGTTTAGGCTTTGCCTTAAGAAGTATAAACTAGGAGACTTGAATTCGAATCCCCGCAAGAAGTCTGATGAGGAGATGTGGTGATCTCCTAAATAGCTATAACTTCTGTCATTGCTGTTTTTTCTTTTATTCTTTCTATTAAAAACTGGCCTTGAACTCATACAAATTATTGTTTGATTTAAAAAAAAGTTTTAATTGTTAATATACATCAAAAGAAAGTTAATTCGATTACGCTTCTTTTGACTATAAAAACGTTAAAATCTGTCAACTTTTGCTTCAAAATTTTACAACTTTTCAAAATATCTACGTAGGGAAAAAGTAAAATTTTGGAAAGTTTATAGTAACGTGATTTTTTTTAAACGACTTAAAAAAGATTTTTCAATCTTAATGCATATCAAAAGTAAGATAATTCGATTACCCTTATTTTAACTCTAAACCCTTAAATTCAATCGCCGTTTTTTTAAAAATTTTGCTACTTTTCAAAATATTATAATATCAACTTTATTTTGTTACTTCTATAAATTTCTCAACTTTATTGTGATTGCAGGTTTATCGCGCACAAGAGGCAATGGGGGCATTGACAGTGAGAAGCATCAAGATTGTGTGATTGATATATATATACATATATATACGTATTTATATAGGTAATTGAAATTTTTATTAATATATATATTTTGTAAGGTAAAAAATTATTTACTATTTGCATAAATACTTGGTTGCAATTTAAATCATAGGTAGTTTTGGTATAAATGTATGTTAATTAAAATATTTGGAAAATAAAGAACATAAAACGTATGTTTTCATTTAAAATTATAAAAATATTTTCAAATCAGTTTGAAGAAAAAAGCAAGCATGCGCGGACTGGAGAGGGAAATATGAAGAGATGAGATATAGGTTTTTGTGAGCTTAATGCGAACGATGTCTAATCACATGATCAAGGGGAAAGTGGCTAAAATCTGCACAGCGCCTTCACACAATTACTCGTATCTACTTTTTTAGTCAGTTTTGAAGTTAACGAAGCCCACGTTATATCCAGTTTTTTAACAGCTTGTGACTGGCGGAGTTTTCTCCTACTTATATTATAAACTAGCTTTTACCCGCGGCTTCGGTCGCATGGCATCTGTTATGTACTCGAATGTAACGGCAAAGGATATAAATAATTTCACCAAAAGTAATAACTTTTAATTAATTATCAGCTTACCTTTTTATTTTTTACTATCTAAAACAAAATCTACCCCTTCTCCATAATTTCCGACTACGGTTAGTTGCAGAAACTTTTTTCTCATTGGCAACTGCGTGATATGCCATGCCATTCGGTTTTAGTGAAATCTAATCAATCGATAGTGAAACGTAATCAAACCATAGAGACATTTAGAAGGCTCATTTTCACGATTAAGTTTTCTTAAGCCTACTTCCTTTGAATCCCATGCCGTATATTTCTTAAAACTTAATAATCTAATTTATTTATTTTAGTTCGATACATACTCTGTAGCTATCGGAGTTTGGAACAGCTAAGCATGTATAGTCACATTCAAGTTAAACTAATATTTATAATCGTGTTAAAGAATATTTTTAAAATGCAAAGCGGTACAAAACGGAGTATGTTGCCTCCTTAAGTGACCAGTGGCTATAAATTTTCTAATTGAGTATGAAGTGGGATATTCTCAAGTAGAGATATCACAATATTAGCGGACTCATCAAGTCATATCTATGCAATTTTGAGAAGCTGGCAGCGATGGCTACTATATCCGATGCGACTATGCGGAAGCTTCTAGATCCTGTACGCGCTAGAATTAGCGCAAAAGAAAAAGATTGGTTAATAAGTCTTAGCCCTCCCAATGAAATGCCTGAGACAGTGCGTTAGTACAATAACCGCAGTACAATCAAGTGGTACGAAGTCATCAAATTAATATTGGACGATGCACTATTGCACTATCCTGATTTCCATAAGAAATCATCATTGGTAAAATTAGAGTTTGTTTCTATTGTGAAGTTTTGCCAAAATTGCCTAAAGGCGGGTCACACTCCCAGTGAGTGCAATGAGCTTAATCCTTCTAAAATGGTGGATGGATTGAATTAGGTATATGGCGGGCATCAAAATTTTATCGGCAGATCCCCGTCAACATCATTTGGTGCGGCAAGAGAAGCAATCCCACCATATTTCGACTGCTCACCGTCATTAACGGCTAATTGCTCGCCACCTCTCCACAAAAGTTCTTCACTCACAATGGAGGTCTAACGCCGCTGCTTTCATGCAACAAGTAAAATCTGATGAAAACTAGCCAGATCTCTACTGTTACTTAAACATTGATCGCGAGACTAAAGCTCTAGGAATATATTGTTTCTGTGACATCGACAACGTCATTTGCAAAGCCAATGTAACACTTATGACAGGGAGCATCACAAAGAGACAGCAACTGTCAGATGTTGCTAAATTTTACCCCACGGGTTAGAGCTATACACAGCGTTCGAAGTTACCAGCTACGTGTTTTCTTTGGCGCACCGACTACCGCTTACTCTGCTGCTGCGGACCTTCGTGTACGAAATAAAAGTATCTATTCGAACCACTAAAAGCAAGGTTGCGCCGCAGAAAAAGATCACAGTCCCGTCCCTGGAACAGACACTTTACTTGCGGCGAAAGGAGCCTCAAAAATCTTCTCAACAATAGAACTACCAGTTATACAAACGTACTGTTGGTCAGAGTCTATAATCATACTCAGCTTGATTCGGTTAAGTCCTGGCAGGTACAGACAGTATGTCAGTAATCGTGTGACTGAAATCCAAGAGCTCACACAAATAGGTGCTTGGAAGTACATATGTATGTATCTACTGCAACCAATCCAACTGACGTTGCGGCCACCATTTACAGAATTATTGGCCTGATCAAGGCACAAATACAGTACAATCGTCTCGTGTTTGACAAATAAGGCTGATCAAATACCAATGCTCGCTATAAACCTTGCTTAAGAAATATTCACAATTCAACACGCTATTGGCAGTAGCGTCCTGGTGTTTGATATCAACAACGGTTGTGTGCCAATACGGAACTTAATGCAGATCTCATCGCTTTCCAAATGTAATCCAAGTGTATGAAGTACATGTGGTCCAATTCATATTGCGATGTCCTAGGACAAAACCATATACTCCACCTCTGCATTACATCAGAGGAACACAAAACTACTCTAATTACTACTCCATGGAGTACCCACGGCACATTATTTTTTGCCGTTGAAGGTAAGTCGTTTCGAGACAAGTAAGCAGCATAAAAATACAAACATTTATATTAAAAATTGTGTTTCCTTTATTCACAGGAAAACAACAAAATTCCACAATTCATATTTACTTATATACTAAAAACGAAAACCTTAATTATTTCATTTATTTACTTACAACCAACGCATATAAAATATGTCCACTCGCTGTATTCTCTATAAGTGAAACTAAACTTCAACATTCATCGATTCTCCATAAAAACAAATACGCTACTAGATGACCCCAGAGTTGTATTCAAAATAATTCTATTATAACTTGTGTAGCAACACGCAACAAGGTTAACTACATGAAATGCGCACATACATAGTTTAAATACAAACGAAGAGAAAACTAAATACAAGTTAAGCACAGTAAATTTTTACTGCTGTAAACGCAGCTAAACTAAAGTCAACAGCCAACCGGCCGGTACATTGCACCAACGAACGACAACAACGACAATGGCAATGAAAATTGAACGGCTTTTTCATACAACATTACCTAAAGAGGACAGCAGACGTCAGACGCAGCGGAAACAGCTGATAGAATAAGCTAGTTTAAGTATTTTTGTCAATGTAACTCTTTTTAGCAATTAGGTCAATATATTTCACAATCATATTAGTAAGCACATTTATTAAATTCATAGGTTTCTTTGTAAACTAATTAATATGTATTAATAAATCACTCATTTATCGGTGTTCAAATTTGAAAACGAAGTGGCCGAAGTTCAGCTTTTAAGGTCACGTTGACCCCTCAAAAGCCGTAATTTGTTTTTAAGGGGAAATTAAACGAAATTAAAATGCCTGTTTTTAAATCTTTAAATTAATTTTGCTTTAGCTTTACTTTCGCTCAAGGCTTTGAATGTTTCACTAAAACTGAACATTAGGGCGGTACTTAACTTTTTTCTGTTTAGGCTGGAGGCCTAAAGAGCTATACAAATGAAATAATTTTATTTTTGCTTCTTGGCACAATTATTCGATTTTTTATTCTTGCTTCTCTGTCGCACATTATGAGTGTGAATGAAGCAGCGTGACTGAAGTAAAAAATCTCAAAAACGGTTAATAAAGCAATAACGGCAATGACATTTCCATATGTCGAATTTCGCGAAAATACGCTCAAATTGGTAAGTTCGCAAAATTGCAGTAAAAATGCAGATTTTATTCGGTTTTATCATTTGGAAGCAACCGATAGTTGAAGGAAGAATGCTTTTTGTTTATTGTTATTTCCAAATTGTGCTGCATTTAAATATGCAAGTTAGCAAATGCAAAAGTGAAAATGAAGTGTATTTTAATAATAAAGTACAATTAAAAAAGGGGGTTTCAAATCTAGGGTATTTGCTAAAATTTCTAGTAATTTTTAATACATTATAGTGCTTAAAATACCTTTTAGGTTATTGTGCTAAAATGCCGTTAAAAAAATAGCAATTGCGGAGCACTGCAACTGTTGGTGAGAGCTTCAGTGACCAGGCGCATTGCAGTGAATTAAAACAGGGTATATTCATTATTATTATTATTATATATTAAACTTATAATAAATTAAAAGCTTAATATGAGTCATTAGAGCAAGGCATCAAAGGCCATCAGCTCAACGTAGTACTTACATATAACTTGTTAATGTAATTTAATTACGGCTAATGAAATACAACTTATAAAGTAAATATGTTGGTTAAGTTTTATACAGTAATTTTTAAAGTAGTGGCGAATTCATATATCTTGTTAATGTTGTCTTCGGATACGATTTTCAATATGTCCATTTTAGTTTTGGTCCCGAAGTGTTTCCGTTTGATAGCTGCCAGTGTAGCACAGCTGCTGCGCGTTAAATGTTCGAAAGAGAAGGCTTGGTTGCATCTGGTGCATTGCGGCTGGTTCTCCTTCCTTACAATGTGCTGGTGTGTTGCAGTTGTGTGTCCAAGTCGAAATCTGATAAACATCTTAATTCTATCTTTGCTGATGTTAAGAGGATAAACGGGTGGCTTATATGTGTTCATGATGTTTTTGTAGTGGTGATGTTGATATTGGTCCCAGTTGATCATAAGATAGTTTTTGTTTGAGCTTATGAACAACTTTCGAAGGACGATTTTTTCAATGGTGGAATCTAAAAATATTGGTGCTTTACAGGCGTATTTTGCAGCGGAGTCCGCGAATTCATTTCCTGCGATAGAACAGTGGCTTGGCACCCATAGGATTTTTACCATGTTTTCGTTTGCTATTATTAGATCCTTTATTTTATTAATAGTTCGCCATGGTGAGACGTATGGGTTTAGTACAGCTCGGATAACTGATAAACAATCAGTGCAGATCATGGTCTTAGTTTTAGATTTTATAGCAATCAATGCAGCTTGGTATATAGCTATAGCTTCGGCGGTGAAAACTGTACAAAAATCATTTAAATGTTTGTTAATGAGGGTGAAGCCTTGTTCATTGACTACGGCATAAGCTGTGTTCTCGTTGCTCGTTTTTGAACCATCTGTGTAAACTAGTTGCCAATTATTCAGTTTAGCTATCTGCTTCTTTTCAAGGAAAAGTCTAGTATATACATACATCTGCTGAAGTAGACTCTTTTTTATAATTGGAAAGTTCTATGTCGCATGAAGTCAGTTTGATTTTCCATGGCGGATATCGTGACATGTACGGTTTTATTGTATTGATATTCAACTGCCTGATAAGTTTTTGCGTTCGATGAAGAGCTGAGTGAATTCTCATTGTCCTTTTAGTTTTCTGGATGTTTTCAACAAGTACATCAATGACTGAGTTGGTAAGAAATGGTAGCTTCGAGGCGAGTTTGTTTTCTATTTCCACTACTCTTTCTTCAATTTTTGGAAACCCACCTTCCGCAAGGATATTGTTTATTGGCGTGGTCCTGAAGGCGTAAGTGCTTGCTCTGGCAGCAGCGTGATACTGGCTTCTAAAAATGTTTAATACGGATTTCGCACTGTGGCCGTACAAAACAAGGCCGTAATCAATTTTACTTAAAATAAGAGTTTTTGTTAGGTATATAAGTGTGTTTATATGTACATGACTTTTTCGTGAAAGAAAACGAATTAAATTTACCCTTTTGTTTAATGCATTTTTTAATACAGTACAGTGTTCTTTCCAATTATATTTGTTTGAAAAAATCATTCCTAGTATTCTTAGCTTATTGACAATTTCAATAGTGTGGTTATTAATAGTAATAATAGAATCTTTATTTTTACATTTTTGTTTTCGACCAATGTGCATTTTTTTGGTCTTTTCAAAAGATATTCTGGCACCAGAACTATCTGACCATGTTATGATATCTATCAGTACATTTTTTAGAGCAGTATCGTTTTCCGAATCGCATTTTTTTCTAGTGATTAAATACGGGTGTATGAATTAGCCCCCACTGAATTAACCCCCACCGGGCAAAATGACTTAAGCCCCACCAATTTTACAACAAAATTAAAAATGGCGGAAAGTGGGGCTAAAGTCATTTTCGTGGGGAATAATTCATTTTTTTTTAGTGGGGATTCTGTCATGTAAGAACCCCCACGTTTGGTGGGGCTTAATTCATTTTGATTGGTGGGGATAAAATCATTTTCGTGGGGTTTAATTCATTTTAATTCCGTGATCTTTTATAAAAATAAAACAAACAGTTAGCAACGTAAAAATATAATACTTTTCAAATTTTATTTAATTTCTTTGCTTTCTTTCTCCATAGTTTCGTAAGTCTCCGTTACAAAAAACTATTTGATTAAGTATAACATTATAGCTATAGCACTTGTGAGCGTTTGGAGAATTTTCAAGCCATAAGAGTAAATCTGATATTTTTTTGTAGTGAGTTTTTGTGAACGGTATCCATCGTATTAGTTGAAAGAGTTGCGACTCGCTGATTCCATTAACGAAAGCAAAAACACAAACTATTAATTGCGCCTTATAACTTTTTTTTCCAAAAAAAGAATCAATTATAATTCCAGGAACATGAGAAAAGTTTATAGTATCGCTTTTATTTAGTAAGATCTTCCTTGCGTTTATACGATTACTCTCTATTTGTTTCAATTTTTCCATATTCATTTTTATGCAGAATACGCAGAACTGTTTTTAATAATCACTCTATTAAGATTGAATTGTCAAAGATTTTTCCTTTTACAAAAGGTTAAAATCACTAATAGTGCACATTTCGTAAAAGGAGAAACCATAATTTTGTAAATTATAAAATAACAGAAGGGAATTTTTCCTTTTACGAAAGGTTAAAATCACAGTGTACATTTCGTAAAAGGAGAAACCATAATTTTGTAAATAATCATATAATAAAAATCCATCGGGTGTATGAATTAGCCCCCACTGAATTAACCCCCACCGGGCAAAATGACTTAAGCCCCACCAATTTTACAACAAAATTAAAAATGGCGGAAAGTGGGGCTAAAGTCATTTTCGTGGGGATTAATTCCTTTTTTTTCGTGGGGATTCTGTCATGTAAGAACACCCACGTTTGGTGGGGCTTAATTCATTTCGATTGGTGGGGATAAAATCATTTTCGTGGGGTTTAATGCATTTTTTTTCGTGGGGATTCCGTCATTTTTGGTGGGGAAAGATTCACTGAGAAATTGGTGGGGCTTAAGTCATTTTGCCCGGTGGGGGTTAATTCAGTGGGCTAATTCATACACCCATTAAATACATGTCGTCAGCATAAAGACAGTGTTCAATATGTCTGTGTTTTGAGACTATTTTGCTTATTTCATTAAATGCGATTTGAAAAAGGATCACTGAAAGCGGCGATCCCTGTGGGATGCCATTATGCAGCGGGTAGATTTTAGAAAATTCGTTATTAATTTTTACTTTGAATCTTCTATTTGAGAGGAAAGATTTAATATATTTGAAAATTATTGGTCCGATGCCCCAATCTTTAAGGCAGTTTAGAATGATATGTGCTCCTATCCTTTCAAAGGCTTTTTCAAAATCTAGAGAAAGAATTGTGAGATGACTACGCGAGGAAAGAGCTTTTGATGCCAAGTGATCGATGTGGAGAAGAGCGTCTGCGCAACCTCTATTTGATTTGAATCCCACTTGGTTGGTGGAAATGAGTTTCCTGGTCTCACAAAACCATGACAGACGGGCGGCAACAATTTTTTCAAGTAGTTTTGACATACAAGAAATAAGGGAGATTGGGCGATATGATTTTATTTCTTCAATGTTTTTATTGCTTTTGGGAATTGGAATGATTGTTGCTACTTTCCAGGATTGTGGAATAACTCCACTTGTTAAAACTGTGTTGTACAGTGAAAGAAGCTGTTGTCTGCTGTGGGAGGATAATGCTTTTAGCATCTTGTAGGAAATTCTATCGGACCCTGGTGTCTTGCCTTTGGCTTTGGAAAGGCTCACTGATAATTCGGATTCGGAAATTTTTTCTTCCATAAGAAGTGCGTGACGGTTAGTGGCTTTTGTTACAAGTATTTGGGAAAGGGATTTTTTATTTCTATAACTTTCGCGAAAGTTAGTATCATCGGAGTAACTGGCCCATTCGTGAGCGAAGAATTCCACTATTTTTTTGTTGTCTGAAGTAATTTCGTCGTTTTCTTTAATAAATGCAATTTCCCTTCTGATGTTTTTCCCTGAGAGTGTGTTAATTTTTTGCCAAATGTGAGTAAGTGACGAATTTTTGTTGATAGTTCTTGTGTATGCTTCGAAGCTAGCAGATTTACTGTTTTTTATTTCTCTACGGAATTTTGAGTTAGCTTTTTTGAAGGAAGCTAAGTTTTGGGCAGTGGGTTGTTTTTTAAAGTTTTGCCAAAATGTCATTTTTTCTTTCCTCAAAATTGTGAGGTTATCATTCCACCATGGTACTTTGCGTTTTTTTGTTGGTTTACTTTGTGGAATATGTAGGTTAGCAGCGACTCTTATTGATTTGGCAAAAGCTGCCGGTCAACGTCCGGGAGTGAATTTCTACTTCTACTCTTTTGGAGAAATTAGACCAGTCGGCTTGATTTAATAAAAAAATGTTTGATGTTTTCTGTGGAGATTGATTATCAAGAAGGGAAAAATCTACTAGAATCGGATAATGGTCACTACTATGTAAGTCATCGAGTATCTCCCAAGAGGAAAAAGGTAGTAGCGGTAAGGAACAACATGAAATATCTATGGACGTAAACGTACTGTGTGTTGAGAAGTGAGTTGGTTTGTTGTGATTTAAAATGCACAATTGGGATTTTGATAGTGCTTTCTCAACGATTTGTCCCCTTCTATTTGTGGTTGAAGAACCCCATAGCGTATTCCAGCTATTAACATCGCCTAGTACGATTGCATTAGATCCAAGAGACAGCATAAGATCGGTGAGATCTTTTTCGATGATCGTTTCTTGAGGAGGGAGGTATATTGAAATAATGTTAAGTTTAGTTTGCATTTGTATTTCTATGCCTACTGCTTGAATTGGTTGATATAAAGAGATTTGTTTATGTGGTATATTTTCTTTGATTAACAATCCTACTCCTTGCTTGGAGGAGGAGTTAGAGGGAGAGTTGAAAAAGAAGCTTTGGTAACCTTTTGGTGGAAAGGGGCTAAAGTTATGTGCGCAGTGGGTTTCTTGTAGTGCAATCACACTTGGATTTCGTTCTTTAATTTATATGTTTAGTTCATTAAAATTATTTAAGAGACCTTTAATATTCCATTGTAATATTCTAAAGACCATAACAATTTTATTTAGAGATGTATAAACTATGTTTTTGTAAATAAAATTTATGAAAAGATAGTTTATGAACTAAATATTTTGTGTGAGTGAATTTATGTGTTTTTTATGTTGTTATCTTGCATGTTATTATTTGTAGATAAAGACGAGGGAGTAAAGCTGGTAGGGGATATTGAATTCCAGAGAACTTGAAGCAGTTCTGTGGATACCGAAGTGGTTTGAGTGAGTTGATTCTCATCTGTATGAATAGTTGAGTTAGACTTGTTATCTGTTTTGGATATGGAATTGTTGTTACGTGAGAGAGAGAGAGAATTTGGATGAGAATTGGTGTGAGATTCTAATGTTTTTGTGCTGTTGGGTGGTGAGTTTTTATTGATTGTTTCAGGTGAAGTGTGACTAATATTTTCGTGGGGAGTTGGGTTTTTGTTCAGAGAATTTGACTTTGTTTGACATTTGTCAGTTTTGTTGGTTTTAGTTATTTCGGAATAAGATGGAAAAGTGTGGGTGGGGTTGCGAGAGTTGTACAAACGGCGTGCTTCGCTTATGCTGCAGTACTCAGTCACTCTAATTTTGAGAATCTCTTTCAGTTGTTGGTATTTTGGACAGTTTTTGTCATCTGCAGTGGGACTTCCAGCACAATTTGCGCACATGGTTCTTGAGCAAAGGTCCGGGTTGTGGGGGGGAAGATTGCAGGCGGAACATGTGGCGTTGCTTCTACACCTTTTTGAAGTGTGGCCTAATTTTTGGCAATTTTTACAACGCATAGGGTTTGGTACATAAGGAGAAACTTTGACTTTATACCATGCAACGTCTACTTCAGTAGGAAGTCGCAACATATCGAATGTGAGGACTAACCTTCCTGTTGGAACTTGACCATTTTCAGAGGGTCGAGTGAATTTATAGGCTGCTGAAACGCCTTGTGATTTTAGTTCGTCTACAATTTCCTTTTCTTTGACATAATTGAGACATGGTGCATATATGGTGCCTTTGACAGAGTTTAATGTGTCATGAAGTTTACAACTTATTGCACATTAGTTGGCTAGTGATTTTGTTTTGAGAAACTTTTCGGCAATGCGGAGGGAACGAGTTTGTATTAAAAGATTTCCATCACGTAGCAATTTGGTTGAGTTTATCTCCGTTGATATGCATTCTAAACTTTTTTTCACGGCGAAAGGGCTTAACTTAGTGAATGACTGATTTGGGTCTGTTGGTGAAATAACAATAAATTTGGGGTTATTCAATGTGACTTTTTTGTTGGCAGAGTTGGAAATGTGTCTGTTTTAAGTCTTTTTGGAGCTGATTCGATCATATCAGATAATAGCTCAAACCTATTAGACCTGTTAGGTCTATCCGGTGGGTCGGAACCCATATTTGAAAACTTTGAACACTTCACAAATTGATTTTTTTTTTATCACAAAGGATTGATTGTCCACTGGTGGCGAAAAAGGGAAAATGAAAATTACTGAAATAAAGCGCACTGTGACTGAGAACTCGCAGAGAATAACACAACTGTTCACTACGGGAGATAGTCGATGACTGACAGGGTATAAATTCGCCAAAAATTGCCTTTGTTACTATGCCGAGAATATGGCGTATATATGTACATATATATTTTCTAATTTATACTCTAGAATGCTGTGCTAAACCACATATATAAAATTTGAGAGTTGAAATATGGACAGCGTTAACTTGCATATTCTGACGTCTGCTGTCCTCTTTAGGTAATGTTGTATGAAAAAGCCGTTCAATTTTGCAAAGCTTTTGAGAAAAATTATTTTTTAAACGTCTTTAAACAGTTTTTTACTCTTAATACATATGTAACATAAGAAAAGTAATTCGATTACCTTACTTTTGACTGTAAAAAGATAAAATCCATCAACTTGTTGTTAGAAACTTTGCAACTTTTTATATGTAAGTTGGAAAAAAAGTAAAATTTGGCAAAATTTTTAAAAAAGTGATTTTTTTAAACGATTTTAAAAAATTCATAGAAAAAACAGCAGTGGTAGAAGTTAAAGCTATTTCGGAGATTCGAATTCAAGTCCCATAGCTTATACTCATTGAGGCAAAGACTAAACGAGGTGAGCCAAGTAAGCTGTGTATGCTGCTATTAGTTTTTCCTTCTCATAAAAATTATTGTTTGATATAAAATAAATAGGCCAAAAAATATTAATATATACATATATGTAATGGATGAGCACACCTAACCATAACCATAATTTTCTAACAAGAATAGTAGTACAAATAGAATTTGTTATAATCAACTACAACCACACATTCATATAATAGCGGTAGACTGCCGTACTTGAAATTGTGTTTGCAAAAATAGCAAGAAGGAAAAAACAATAACAGCATACACAGCTTACTTGGCTCATCTCGTTTGGGCTTTGCCTTAAGAAGTATAAACTAGGAGACTTGAATTCGAATCCCCGCAAGAAGTCTGATGAGGAGATGTGGTGATCTCCTAAATAGCTATAACTTCTGTCATTGCTGTTTTTTCTTTTATTCTTTCTATTAAAAACTGGCCTTGAACTCATACAAATTATTGTTTGATTTAAAAAAAAGTTTTAATTGTTAATATACATCAAAAGAAAGTTAATTCGATTACGCTTCTTTTGACTATAAAAACGTTAAAATCTGTCAACTTTTGCAAAATTTTACAACTTTTCAAAATACCTACGTAGGGAAAAAGTAAAATTTTGGCAAGTTTATAGTAACGTGATTTTTTTAAACGACTTTAAAAAGATTTTTCAATATTAATGCATATCAAAAGTAAGATAATTCGATTACCCTTATTTTAACTCTAAACCCTTAAATTCAATCGCCGTTTTTTTAGAAATTTTGCTACTTTTCAAAATATTATAATATCAACTTTATTTTGTTACTTCTATAAATTTCTCAACTTTATTGTGATTGCGGGTTTATCGCGCACAAGAGGCAATGGGGGCATTGACAGTGAGAAGCATCAAGATTGTGTGATTGATATATATATACATATATATACGTATTTATATAGGTAATTGAAATTTTTATTAATATATATATTTTGTAAGGTAAACAATTATTTACTATTTGCATAAATACTTGGTTGCAATTTAAATCATAGGTAGTTTTGGTATAAATGTATGTTAATTAAAATATTTGGAAAATAAAGAACATAAAACGTATGTTTTCATTTAAAATTATAAAAATATTTTCAAATCAGTTTGAAGAAAAAAGCAAGCATGCGCGGACTG
Source organism: Anomoia purmunda (assembly GCA_951828415.1). Taxonomy (NCBI): domain Eukaryota; kingdom Metazoa; phylum Arthropoda; class Insecta; order Diptera; family Tephritidae; genus Anomoia; species Anomoia purmunda. The sequence goes on from OX639998.1 coordinate 54,003,538, forward strand.
GAGAGGGAAATATGAAGAGATGAGATATAGGTTTTTGTGAGCTTAATGCGAACGATGTCTAATCACATGATCAAGGGGAAAGTGGCTAAAATCTGCACAGCGCCTTCACACAAATACTCGTATCTACTTTTTTAGTCAGTTTTGAAGTTAACGAAGCCCACGTTATATCCAGTTTTTTAACAGCTTGTGACTGGCGGAGTTTTCTCCTACTTATATTATAAACTAGCTTTTACCCGCGGCTTCGGTCGCATGGCATCCGTTATGTACTCGAATGTAACGGCAAAGGATATAAATAATTTCACCAAAAGTAATAACTTTTAATTAATTTACAGCTTACCTTTTTATTTTTTACTATCTAAAACAAAATCTACCCCTTCTCCATAATTTCCGACTACGGTTAGTTGTATAAACTTTTTTCTCATTGGCAACTGCGTGATATGCCATGCCATTCGGTTTTAGTGAAATCTAATCAATCGATAGTGAAACGTAATCAAACCATAGAGACATTTAGAAGTCTCATTTTCACGATTAAGTTTTCTTAAGCCTACTTCCTTTGAATCCCATGCCGTATATTTCTTAAAACTTAATAATCTAATTTATTTATTTTAGTTCGATACATACTCTGTAGCTATCGGAGTTTAGAACAGCTAAGCATGTATAGTCACATTCAAGTTAAACTAATATTTATAATCGTGTTAAAGAATATTTTTAAAATGCAAAGCGGTACAAAACGGAGTATGTTGCCTCCTTAAGTGACCAGTGGCTATAAATTTTCTAATTGAGTATGAAGTGGGATATTTCAAGTAGAGATATCACAATATTAGCGGACTCATCAAGTCATATCTATGCAATTTCGGGAAGCTGGCAGCGATGGCTACTATATCCGATGCGACTATGCGGAAGCTTCTAGATCCTGTACGCGCTAGAATTTTCGTAAAAGAAAAAGATTGGTTAATAAGTCTTAGCCCTCCCAATGAAATGCCTGAGACAGTGCGTTAGTACAATAACCGCAGTACAATCAAGTGGTACGAAGTCATCAAATTAATATTGGACGATGCACTATTGCACTATCCTGATTTCCATAAGAAATCATCATTGGTAAAATTAGAGTTTGTTTCTACTGTGAAGTTTTGCCAAAATTGCCTAAAGGCGGGTCACACTCCCAGTGAGTGCAGTGAGCTTAATCCTTCTAAAATGGTGGATGGATTGAATTAGGTATATGGCGGGCATCAAAATTTTATCGGCAGATCCCCGTCAACATCATTTGGTGCGGCAAGAGAAGCAATCCCACCATATTTCGACTGCTCACCGTCATTAACGGCTAATTGCTCGCCACCTCTCCACAAAAGTTCTTCACTCACAATGGAGGTCTAACGCCGCTGCTTTCATGCAACAAGTAAAATCTGATGAAAACTAGCCAGATCTCTACTGTTACTTAAACATTGATCGCGAGACTAAAGCTCTAGGAATATATTGTTTCTGTGACATCGACAACGTCATTTGCAAAGCCAATGTAACACTTATGACAGGGAGCATCACAAAGAGACAGCAACTGTCAGATGTTGCTAAATTTTACCCCACGGGTTAGAGCTATACACAGCGTTCGAAGTTACCAGCTACGTGTTTTCTTTGGCGTACCGACTACCGCTTACTCTGCTGCTGCGGACCTTCGTGTACGAAATAAAAGTATCTATTCGAACCACTAAAAGCAAGGTTGCGCCGCTGAAAAAGATCACAGTCCCGTCCCTGGAACAGACACTTTACTTGCGGCGAAAGGAGCCTCAAAAATCTTTTCAACAATAGAACTACCAGTTATACAAACGTACTGTTGGTCAGAGTCTATAATCATACTCAGCTTGATTCGGTTAAGTCCTGGCAGGTACAGACAGTATGTCAGTAATCGTGTGACTGAAATCCAAGAGCTCACACAAATAGGTGCTTGGAAGTACATATGTATCTAGTGCAACCAATCCAACTGACGTTGCGGCCACCATTTACAGAATTATTGGCCTGATCAAGGCACAAATACAGTACAATCGTCTCGTTAGTGACAAATAAGGCTGATCAAATACCAATGCTCGCTATAACCTTGCTTAAGAAATATTCACAATTCAACACGCTATTGGCAGTAGCGTCCTGGTGTTTGATATCAACAACGGTTGTGTGCCAATACGGAACTTAATGCAGATCTCATCGCTTTCCGACAACTGCTTGGCGCAGCGGCACTACGAGGTTGGCGGAATGTTACGAACTGTTTCAAACGTGGACCTCTAAGTGTAGTCCAAACACGCCAACCCTAGTTCTACACATGTTTGACATTTGGTTTTCGCTCTACCGACACTTTTGTTCGCTCTCTTCCCACTCACCTGCTAACGGGATCGGTGTATGTATATATTCTATCATTCTTGGTATACGGAGTAGTCAATCAACAAATGTTCACTATTACATAAATAAAGTTATTACATCTACGCAAGAATATTAATACTCTTAAGTTTATTTAAAATGTTTTGTAGTTGTTCTTTTACGCGCTCCCTTTCTTTAACCTTTTTTTTTTTTATATAAAGCGTGGAGTTTATGTTAGTATTATTTTATTGTTATAACCATACATGTAATTTTTACACATTTATACACATACGGTATAATTAACTGAAATTTTGGATGAATATTTCACTCATTTAACTAGTGAAATGACTTGTAGCTCTAAATTTTTTAACGGAAGACTTAAATAATTTATATGGAATATTTAATCGATATATCCGTAACCTGAACCGCGTGTTTTACCCACTTATAGTCTTAGTACACACAGATGTACACGTGTTAATGCGAACAAGAGGCAAAAAAACCGCACATTTTTTTTTTAATATTATACAAATATACATATACGTATTTCAATATATGCATGTAAAAAAAATGACTCGAAAAAAATTCACCAAAATTTGAAAATCGGAATTACAAAGTGAAGTGCTTATTAATATACCACGTGAGCAATAAATGCAAAAAGTCTCCCACATTTGTTGCGAAAGTCAGCTTTGTGTTTAAAATGTTATTAAAAGAGAGGTGGTGGAAATATCATTTCAAAACAGTCCAAAGCAATAAACGAAAAGTTTTACCGGCCATTTAAAAAAAATTTGTTTGGCACCTCGGGCTACTTGTTGGATGGATTCCAACGTCTCTTCCTTTCAGAACATTACGGCAGCAGCCGTCGCCTGTGTGATATTCCGGCTTTTATTAAGAAAGTAAACAGTTGGATTAAAAGTTCTAAGATCATGCAATATGATAACCATTTTCTAAAAAGAAAGTAAAAAGCTTTTGTGTTTACGAATTTCGTCTTTGTAATAATTAATTAAATACTATATATCCCTATACAGAAGCCAACAAATCTGTCTTAAAATATCTTTAAAATCTGGAAGACAGGGGCACTTGCATCGTAAATTTCGAAGTATGTAGTAAAATCGGAAATTATAAGAACTTAATATATTTATTTATGAAGGCGTGATAAAATAATCAGTAAAACTAATACCCTATTTTAATTATATATTGCATTCGACCTTCAATATAATAACTAAAGTAAAACAAACCAACACAATATAACCATATTGTTTCTTTACAAAACTATCAACCAAAATCACACAATTTGCCACAGGCCATGCAAAACTAAATATTTAATATTTTATAAAAGGCACAAAAGGACACCTCAATTTTATGCAATATATGTTCTTTGCTCATATGAATTAAAATTATTATTACATTACGAAACACTACACTATACACATAGTTTTATGAAATATTTACACACATATTCTGTGAATACAATTGCATTTTGAAATAGGTACAATGCCTGAGGTTGAAGGTTCCATAAAAAAAAATGTGAGTCCCGGAAAATTTTATTAAAAAATAGGACTTAAAATCACTGCGAAATAGAGAACGTTCTTTCAACACTGCGAAACATTTCATAAATATGCATTTTGTAAATTTTACGACCACCCCGATACCAAATACTATTAAAATATCTACATTTAATTTTTTCCACAATGAATAAATATGCATTTTGTAAACCGTACTGTGACGATACCATTAGAGAACGCAGTTATGGAACATTTATTTTTACACAATTCTAATATCTACATTTAACTTTGTGAATGAATAATCGAAATCCGTATCAAATACGCCATTGGGCGCCGTAGTCTAGGTACATATTATCTGGTTATCTGTAGAACCCATGTTACTTTAATAAAATGTACCTCTTATTTAAAATATTTATAAAACAAGGCGAACCAGCTTGTTGTAGGCATGGACTAAATTTGTAAGTATGCTCACTTCAATATGAACTTTTACTTACTTAAAAAAATCAGAGAAGGCATTAAGAGCTAGCTCACAGCCTGGCCAACGACATAGTCCTTGTGCATACAAAGGATGATAGTACTTCATTGGACTGTAACTGTTTTTAATGCTACAGGCATTAGTAGTGACAGTGGGGGCTGTTGCATTAATGCCATTATATTCGTTGTCAATATTATCGCTGTTGCCGCCACTGCTGCCGCTCAATGCATCCAACAGGCTTCCAAGGTTCGGCGCCATCGATGCACCACTCATACAGCTACTGGTTGCTGCTGCTACTGCCATGGCTGCAGTAGCATTATGAGATGGTGCTTGTGCCTGAGATGTGACAGTTGCCCGTGCAGCTGATGCATGCAACGTAGACGGAACGGCCGATGTTGGAGCCCCTGGTGCAGGCGACATTGCTAGTGGCGGCTGCAGCTGCGCTATTAAAGGCGACGATAAAACGGAAATTTGTTGGCCTACATGATGCTGTTTCTGCTGTTCTTGTTGCAGTGAGGATGAATCAGTATTGCTGATCGTGGTAGCAACTATATGGTATAAGCTGGATGCTTCCACCGATTTTAATTTATGCTCGGGTCGAAAGTGGTACTGCAAGTCAGCAAGAGATTTTTTTCTGCAAATATCCTCTTTATGGCCACCAACCCGTTGGGTATGAGTTTTGATATTTTTTCTTTTGCTGCTGTTATCGACTGTACAGTTTTGGTTACTTTCACTATCACTTCGACTACTGCTTCTTTGTCCCGCACTACCGTGTTCATAAGGCAAATATGCTGTGAAGTAAATATAAAAAATTAATATTAGAGAATTATCAATAGATACAAGAACTATTAGCACGTTTGTAGGTATATATGTTATTATGTGGGCACAATATTTTTTAATCGAATCACCATTTATATCATTAGTTGTATTGCTAGTTTGGCTGACGGGATTAGTCCAGGAAGTGAACTCGTCCATTTCAGTAGCAATCGAGTGCTGACTGTTACTGCCATTGTTGTCTTCGTCCAGCGAGGACAGCGACGGCACCGTAGAGGAGATCGCTCGAGTAGTACAATGAATTTGCTGCTGATGATTGTGCAATTCTTGCGAGTTTTTAGAACAGCGAGTATCTCCGAACGATTGTTCAAGCGGAGGAGTGGAATTACCAGATGATCCGTGCACCTCGTTTTCGGGTGGCATTGCCATTGACTCAAACCCTTGGAAATCATAAGTGGCATGCTGAATATTGTGATTGTCATCAAGTACACGCAGTGGACTTATTTCATTCTTATGTTGTTCTTTTTGATGTCGTTGCTGTTCTCGAGCTTTACATATATATCTGTAATAACCCGTAGTATTATTTCGATCGTCAATACTTTGAGCATTCTTCAGTTGATGTTCTAAACTATAAGAACTCTCACCGCTGCTGCATCGGTTTGAGGTACTCGACCGTGTAAACTGTTGCGGTTTCAGCTCCTCACCAACTTCAGTAGAATGAATTTCTGCTGGATTAAACTCAACACACGAACTATCTTCATCGCTCTCCCTATAAGGTTCGCTTCGAGACTTAAGGTCTGATTCTAATTTAGACAGATGATCATTAGACTGATGTATTTGATGCTCAAGCTGTTCAGAAGTTGCATTCGTACGCTTGATTAAGTGTTTGCTGTCATAAGCACTAGATGTGCTGTTGCTTCTGTTGGCGCTCATGTTGATATTTTTGGTTTTGTTACTCACTACTTGGCTGCCCACATCGTAATTGTGTTGCTGTTGTGGAAATAAATAACTCGATTCGTAGTATGAATCATCGTTTTTAGTCAATGCAAGCGAGCCATGATGTCTCAAATGCAATTGGCGATGCTCACGACTTAATGAATTGGTACATGGAACATTATTAGGCTGCGTTTGATTTAGTTGCAATGGCTTGACAAAACCTGAAAAAAAAAATTGAAGCTGAGCGAGTTCGACAAATAATGCATATACTAGGCAACAACACTACACTGTGCAACAACCGAATTGAGCCCAGGATTTGTTAATATTTTCTGAAAGTATACTTATTCAGTAATGAAATACTCAACGGATTTGCAAAAATTAGCACGAACTTTTTTATGGCCTACTAAAATTTCCATGTCCCGGCCTAACTTGTTTTCAAAAAAGTGGAAAAAAGTGTTCTCATATACCAAGGATCGGTCATATACAGGGAAATTGAGCGCCAAATGTCTTAGCCAATTTTAAACCCATTTGCTCCCATCTAAAGGAGTCATTTTAGCTCTAACTTCAAGGAATCCCACTATTTCATTTAATAATGTACAAATTGAAGCACGAGATTCGCCACATCAAGCGCAAAGGCTAGTATGTATTAGTGTGATAACCTGTTTAGGCTGGTGTTCAAAGAATATGCTATCGACGTAAGGGATAACTTTTCCGCTGTGCAAGCTGCTGATGATATTGCGTCAACGATACGAAAATCTTGTGATACCACTAGAAAATCTACTGGCTTCAGGCGGAAACCTGTTTACTGGTGGAATGAAACCATTAAAGACCTTAGAGAGAAATTTCTGCACTGTAGGCGGCGATTCCAAAGGCGTAGGCATGATCCGCGCCAAGAAGATTGTCACGAAGCATACAAAATCTTCCATAAAATGGTAAAAAATAAAATTCGGCAAAGCAAAGTCGCAGCATTCAAACAAAAACCTTAGGGTGGTGCATACAAAGTCGTGATGTCTAAAATCGGCAAACTATTGCAACCAAAATGCCAATTATTCAGCTTTCCTGATGGGTGGAGAGTGCAGAAACTGGTGCTCTTGCCGAAACCAGGTAAGCCCCCGGAATCACTGGCTTCTTACCAACCTATTTGCCTTCTAGACACCTTGAAAAAGATTCTAGAGAGGATCATCCACAATCGTCTACTCGCGTTACCGAAAGCGACAACGGACTATCGCAACTGCAAGTTGGTTACCGCAATAAGTGTTCCACAATAGCGACCGTAAAAAGAGCGGTTGGTATTGCGTCGAATGCAATTGCAGGCAAGCGTTAGAAAGGCGGAAGCAAAAAATACTGCGCTATAGTTACGCTGGACGTCAAATACGCTTTTAACACTACATATTGGGATCATACACTTAAAGCCCTTACGTGAAGCGCCGTCCCTTCGGACATCCTCAATATCATTATAAGCTACCTCAGTGGAAGAAAACTGGTATACGACACAGAAGAAGAGCAAAGGACTATGCAGTAACAGCAGGAGTACCGCAAGGCTCGGTACTGGGTTCAACACTGTGGAAAATTACGTACGACTCCGCTTAAAGTTCCCCACTGGTGCAAACATTATAGGATTTGCCGACGATATAGCGTTAGTGGTCGTTGCGAAGCACAAACAACAAGTAGAAGATAAAGGCAACCCGCGCGTATCGCAATGCGAAGGGAAGCCAAACGGAAACGGAAGTCACCCTTTGTAAAGAAAAAAAGTAGTATCCATTAGAAAATGGCAAGAGAGATGGAATAGAATCACCAAGTGAAGATGGACGCACACCCTAATTCCCAAACTGGAAAAGTGGCTAAATCGCAAGCATGGAGGGGTAAATTTCCCGTTGACGCAGCTTCGGATAGGCAGAAAATACGTGCGTAGTCATCAAGTGCCCGCGCTTCAACGATCTTAGGTCAGAACTAGCGGATCTGACAAGCACAACAGCACTTTCGCAAATTATCGCGGATATCATGCTCACCTCCGAGAATGTATGGACTAACGTTTGCAACATAATTGCAAATATCAACCAGCTACTCCGTGAAGAAGACAATAATCGTCGCAAGGTTCTACCAACTGGACCTATGGCATAAGTACGTATACGTATGTACATATTCGTGTGACCTAGACATAAGAGAAGATGGGAGGCGGTAGTTGGCCCGGCAGGTTCGGGGAGGCCAAGTAGGTGCAACTTGATGAACTTGAACGATCCTTCCTTCTCTGAAAAAAAAAATGTACAAATTAAATAAATTGCAATGTTAATAGAGGCACCTATTGAAATTTGCTAAAACAAATGTTCTTTAATATTTTAATTCTAGAACGAGTTTCCAACTTTAATGACACAATGGTTAAGGGTCAAAAAGACACTTTAATGTGGGGTCTACGAAAATATTTCCGGTGAAATTTTACTTCGTATGCCTTTACCAAACACTTTGCTCGGGCAGGCATATATTTTGGCAATTTTTACACTTTCTTAAAAATAACTTTGGGCGATCGTGCAATATGCGCCAACTACCTCGGAATCAGTCTTCCTAGCATAGCTTATAAGATTCTGTTGAGCGTATTGTGCGAACGACTGAAGCCCACCGTGAACGAACTGATTGGTCCTCATCAGTGTGGCTAAAATACCCGAGAAAGAAGAATAGATACACACCATAGTTATGCCGACTTCAAATCCGCTTTCGATAGCACAAGAAGAAGCTGCCTATTTGCCGCAATGTCTGAATTTGGTATCCCAACAAAACTAATATGGCTATGTAAAATGACATTGAGCAACACCACCAGCTCCATCAGAATCGGGAAGGACTTCTCCGAGCCGTTTCAAACCAAAGGAGTTTTCAGACAAGGTGACTCTCTTTCAGGCCCTATATTTTATAAGAGCGTGCAACTTCTGCCTTTTCCAAACTGGATAAAGAATCGAAACGTATGCGTCTGGAGGCGAATAATGGCAAACTAAGTACCTCCTCTCATTATGTAAAAAGTCAGCGCATTCGCGTCTCGGCTCTCGCATCACTGTTGACAATTACAATTTCGAAAAAGTGGAGGACTTTGTTTATCTGGAAACCAGCAATCCAACGTAGAATCTCTCTTGCCAACAAGTGCTACTTTGGGCTGAGTAGGCAATTGCACAGTAAATCCCTCTCTCGACGAACCAAAACCTCACTCTACAAGCCTCTCATCATGTCTGCATCGGATGAGACGGCCCTTGGAGTGTTCGAGAGAAAGATTTATGGACCTCTACGACTTTGCGACGGCGAATACCGCAGACGATGGAACGATGAACAGTATGAGCTTTACCGCGACATAGACATAGTCCAGCGAATTAAAATACAGCGGCTACGTTGGCTGGCGTTGCTCCAGCCCTGAAAGTATTCACCGCGGTCCCAGCTGGTGGTAGTAGAGGAAGAGGACGGCCTCCTTTGCGTTGGAAAAGCCAAGTGGAGAAGGACTTGACGTCGTTTGGTATTTTCAAATGGCGCCAGTTCTCAGGAAGAAGGAGTGAATGGCGCAATTTTCGGCCAAAATCTCTAGAGGTTTAAGTAATTAAGTAAGTAAGTAAGTTAAAAACTATTTTGGCCGGAAGTGAAGATTTGAGGAGGCTAAAATTAAAATTTGAGGTAAATTTTACAAATTCATCGAGTGTTTTTTGTACTAGATAAGTATACTTACAGAAAATATTAACAAAGCCCGGTCTGGTTTGAGTTGCTATAAAATTGTTGTACAGTGCTATTTGCGATAAGAAAGTAAGATTATTCCACCTAATGGTACAAAAGGTAGTATGGATATACATGGATTATATAAAATCTATAGTAAAATATGAGTTATAAGAAGAGAGTCCAATTTTTTGAAACCCGCTGCTTTCAATCTGACCAATATCAGCTATGACTGATCTTTCAAATATTTGGAATCTTGCGTCATCTAGAGGGTTAATAGTTGTTTCAAGTGGAATGTCTCTCTTTTCAAAACTCTAAACATAAAGTGGAATTTCTTAAATCCTTCAAATCCAATTAATATCAGCCATAGCCGGTTTCAAATTTATTGACACTAGAGTTACCGAGCGGGTTGATTCATATTTCTGTGAAGTTGTCATCGAAGCCTGATCTATGCTGAAAGTTTTAACATTCTAGCTTGTTGGGAAGTTAGTTTAAAAGCAGTTTCAAATATTTTCAGAAAGCAAGCTGAGATAAATGCTATTTTATGATATGTTCGTTAAGTATTTCAATCTTTTTATAAAATTTTATTTTATAAGTGCTGAGTTAGTCCATACAGTTACAGTCATTACAGTTACAGTAATAGTAAATATATAAAGTCAGCTTAGTGTCATGTGTACTATGGGTCTACTTGGAGCAAACTTCAATTACTTTACAAACAATCTATTAATCTGCACTCTCAAGCACGTATTGTGATATTTACGTAGATCATTGGTTACTTTAAACTGACAGTTTTAAATGAAATATTTAAAACTTGTTAGATTAAAGTATATACATACATATTCTGTTTTTATGTAGGCCAAGAAACGTGAACAACACAGGACTATCTGGGAAAGTTATTGCTTGCGAGATAATATAAACTACCACATTTGTGTATATGTATAACTGAAAGTAAATTTATTGGAAATTGCAGTCAAAATCTGGGCATGTCTAGCCAACATCGGCCTTAGAGGTAAATCAAAAGGAGCAAGTCGTTCTTTACATATTTTTGCCATTCTTATTTTTTTATTTATTATGGCCTAAGCCTAGTTTAAAGTTCAATTAATTATATTAACAATAAAAACTTAGCATTAACATCTTGTAGCTAGATGCTTGGCCGAACCTCTCCTACAATTTGCATCACAAATTGAGGAGCTTACAATTTTACGCCGAGTCCGAACGGCATATTATGCTTGTGTGAAGTTTTTTCATGGCAGAAGCTCACCCCGAGGTGTGCCCTTGCCTGCCGAGGGGCAACAGTTATTAGAAAAAAGCTCGGCTCCGTTACCCTAAATAATTTAAATATTATCTTATAGCTGAAATTTTACAATGTTTTGAAATTCACTTGCTCTTCACGATTTCATGTTTGGCTACATATTAAAGTACTTTAGACCTTTATAACAAAAATATTTTGGCCGGTTTCAGTTCTAAATAATAACTTGGCAAGGCATTTGTTTATGTGGGCATTATTCAGCACCATTCTTCTCAATGGGAACCATGAATACAGAAATTTACGCAAGAGATTGTCTTTAAAAACGTCTTCTGTCCTTCCCACCTTCCTACGTTATTGTTTAAGCTGCCACCGTTTAAAAAAAATGCAACGGCCCTGCGCGCAGCGTGGAGACTACTCTTACAATACCGAGCGCGCACGGCCGTCCCAGCCAAGGCGAAACGACCGCCTGAGGAGAAGTAATAGTCCAGTTCAACTACAAGGTGGCGCAAAAGTAAACTTCCGATGTTTTTTGGCTGTAATTTAAAAAAAAATGAAAAACTTTGATTCTTCTTGTGGATTATTTTTATTTGGTCTTTGGATTTTTTTTTACATCAAGTCGAGAATATGATGTCATGTAAATGGCCGCCGCCACAGTTGATTGTCATTTGAGCCCTTTTATGGCATTTTCCATCACTTTGGAAAAAACTTCCGGCGATAGGTCCTCACATTCTTGACGGATATTCTCTTTAAGAGCTGCAAGAGTCAGAGGCTTGTTGACATAAACCCGCGACTTCAAAAAGCCCCACAAAAGGAAGTCTGGAGCGGTCAAATCAGGCGATCTTGCTGGGCAGTGCAAATCGCCAAAACAGGAGATTAGGCGCCCGGGAAATGCATCCTTCAGCATATCGGTTGTGGCACGTGCAGTGTGTGCCGTTACACCGTCCTGTTGGAACCACATGTTTTCCAATCCCAATTCATCAAGTTGCGGCAAAAGAACTCGTCGATCATTGCTCTGTAGCGCTCACCATTCACAGTAACCGTTTGGCCCGCGACGTCTTCGAAGAAAAAAGGTCCGATGACTCCTCCAGCGAAAACAGCACACCATACAGTGACTTTGAGCGGGTGTAATGGCTCTTCGTGGGTTACACGCAGATTTTCAGTGCCCCAGAAGCATAAATTTTGCTTATTTACGTACCCGCTAAGATGGAAATGGGCCTCATCACTCATTATTATTTTTGATGAAAAATCATCTTCCTCTTGGTGGTGATTAAGGATGGCTTGAGCGTATGTTAGACGCGATTGGCGGTCAGCAGCTTACAGATGATGCACCGTCTGGACTTTGTACGGAAACATCTTCAAATCTTGTACCAAAATTCGCTGTAAAGACCGTCGACGGATACCCATTTGCGTGGCACGTCGTCTGGTCGATGTCGACGGCGCTTCCATGACATCCTCGGCTACAGCAGCAATACGGCTACTCCGGGGTCTGCCACCCCTGGCAGCATCTCGTGTTGTGCCAGTCTCTTCGATGCGAGCGGCTAAACGTCGCAGTGTTTCACCAGTAGGCGTTGGACGGCCAGGAAATCTGCGACGAAATTCACGTTGTGCCAAAGTCACCGACCGATTATTGGTCAAATAAATAGTCAGCAATATTCCGCGTTCTGGAGCAGTGTAGCGTAACATTGTTTATTAACGTGTATTTCGCATGTGTTTACTACACAAATGTCAAAACAGAACTGTCATTAGGGGCCAATCGCAAAATTTATAGCATTTTCTGATAGGAGGATTACTTTAGCGCCACCTTGTATATTTAAGTGGACACTTGCAAATTTTCCGGCAACACCCCTCTGTTCGTATTACAAACAGTAGCAGGTTTGCATAAACAAATATGCAGCCGAGCATAATAAAATTCAAATTGAAAGTAAAACACTATATGTAAAAATTAGTTATGTTCTCCAGAAAAAACTATCCAGTAACGAAATTTCTGACCGTAACCAATATTTGCTCTCAATGATAGAAACTTGCAAGAAAGTGGGAAAACGCAAAACCAGCAAGAAGTGGCAATTTTGTTACAGCAGATTTTTGTTTGGCGCGACGTTTAAAAATACATACTTAAAATAAAGAAATAGCTCCACAATATATAATTTACGTTTCAAAATTGTTAATTGCAGCCACTTACTTACTTAATTGACGCTATAACCGCATAAGCGATTTTGGTTGAACTTCTCCTACAATTGGTAGTGTGCGTCTTGATGTTGTAACACAAATTGAGGGACCTACAGTTTTACGCCTACTCCGAACGGCGAATGTTTTTTGTGAGAAGTTCTTTCATGGCAGAAATACATTCGTAGGTTTGCCATTGCCTGCGGAGTGGCGACCGCTATTAGAAAAAACTTTTCTATAATTTTTGGTGTTACTTGCCCAGGGCAGGATTTGAACCCGGGACCCACAGCATGAAGCGCGCACACGCTACAAACTCGTCTACAGCGGCCTTACTGATATAATAAACTTCATAAACTTTTTGTACGTTTATTATTTACTCAAAGTTTAAATACTTGTTTTCTTCTTATGATCAACTGAATAATATCAGTATGTACTAGCATATACACATTCATATACTTATATGTATATTTACATACATATATATAGACTAATTGGTAATTTGTTATACCCTTTACCACATAAACGGATGCACCATAAAATTAATAATTCAAAATAAAACAGTGCGCTTGATTTTTAAACACAAATAACATTAATTGAAGAATAATTAAATTATTCAAACTAAAAAACTTAAACTACAGTTCAATTTTTTTTAAATAAATAATCAAGCGGGTCATAGTAACCCCAAGCGAAGTTTTCTTATTCAGTATACACTAAGAAAAATTTCAAAACATTCGGAGTTCGCATTTAAATGCAAGTAGATAAGTCCCCCTCAAAAGAACTAAAAACACCTCAGTTCCTACAAATTCCTAAAATGGTTAAAGAAGATAAAAACAGGGTGCAAAAAAGACTACAAATTTTTGGGCAACAAAATTTAATAATAATAAGATAATGCACTTGATTTGCCACAGCGCCAATACAAGACAATTCAGAATCTGTTTGGTAAGTACAAACCCAAAGTCTTGACAATTTTTGGACACGCCTCCAAACGACATATGACGCAATCACTGAAACTGATAGTAGCCAGATAATTTTAAATCCTTGGCTTAGGCCAAATATGAGAATTGCTTAGGCTATTATTTCCGATAAATTAAAATTTTTAAAGCCTGCTATTGCACCTACTCCACCCCCGAGAGTAGAGCTCCCCCATATGCAAACACAAGAAGTAAGTTCAGGCATGCATATAAAAGTGTCAGCGTGTAAACCATCTAAAGTTATTTCAGGCGTAAACACTGTATTATCTCAGATATGAAACAAAGGGCCAAACAGGCACTTTTGTAAAACAGTTCGCACTTAATAACGACAATTTTAGCTTGGCTTGCGAAGCATTAAAATCCCGATACGAAAATGCAAGAGTAATGGTAGACAATCAAGTACAGGTGTCCCTCGTATAACGCGGTGGATACGTTCCAGGAAAATTCCGCGTTATGTGATTCGTGTTATAGAAGACTTAGCTTTCATATAAATTTGCGGGTTATGTTCCAATAAGCTTTTTCCAAAACAAAATAGGTACTAAATTAAATTAAATAAAATTCATACCTTATTTAAAAAATTAAAAAGCATAATGAAAAAGAAAACAATCGGAAAACAAAAATATTATTCATTAACAAACTTCATTTTTAGTCTGTGGAACTGTCTTCGTCGAAATAGTGAGCGCTTTGGGCGTATAACTTCATCAGAAGAAATTTCCTCGACAAAGTTTTCGTCATTTGCTAAAAAAAATTGTTGTTTTTCGATTCCGCAATAAGGCGCTAGATTCATCTCTATTTGCCTCTTGAACTTGCTCGATCTCTTCATTGACGGATCATTATCTGAAAAAAAAGATATCATTCTCTCAGCCGAATTTAAGCCCTTTCGTAAGCGCTTTAGGGTGAAATCTGGAATTGATTAACAGATATCTTCCTCAGAATCGATGTCTTCATTTTCATGTGCGATATCTGAAGCAGTTTGAGATCCAGTTGCTAATAGAATCAACTCTTCTTCGTTGAAATCTTCAGTTTGATATATTATTTCATTAATATCTTCTACGGCCATATCATCAAAACTTTCTCCACTAAAACGGTGGCCCACGCTACTATTTCAATACAGTTTAAAATTGAAAATGTTTTCTGTAACTGTCATGTTAGCATTAGAATCCATTTTATTAAGAATATCTTGGGGCATTATCTAGTATTAACAGAATTTTGAAATTGATGTTATTTTTCTTCGAGTAGAGTTCCACGTCGGGTACAAAGCAATTTAAAAACCAATCTCGAAAAAAAGGGCTTTGTTATATAGTCCCCTGAAGCATTACTACCCAGAAGTAGGGTAATTCTGTCTTTTGCGGCCTTAAAAACTGGTGCACACGTTTCATTTTTCGAGATGTATGTCCGACGAGGCATTTTTTCCAATTTAGGCCTGTTCCGCCCGCATTAAATATTTGTTCTGCTGTATAACCACCCTCTTCAATAATTTTAGCAAGAGTTTTATAGTATTCCACCGCAGCTTCTATATCTGCCGATCCAGTTTCGCCTTGAGATTTAATATTGTGTAAAGAAAATCGTGTTTTAAAATTTTCGAACCTGTCTTTACTAGCCAAGAACTCTTGATCACACATTTCTGCTGCTTGATCAGTTTCTTTTAAATAGGTATAAATTTTAAGAGCTTTCGCCTTAATGACATTTGAATCGATCGGCATTTTTTTGCTAGCTTTCTCCATTTTTTCTATTAAAACGTTTCGTACACGTCCAACTCGGTTTGCACTTATTGATGACCCAGCAGTTACAGAATTTTTTATTTTACTTTCATTTTGTTTAATGGTGCGTATTGTGGATTCGTTTAAACCGAGAGTTTTTTCTATAAATCCTGCTTTTTCACCACTGCTCAACCTATCCAAAATCTTTATTTTATCTTCTAAGACAATGAATTTTCGCTTAAAAGTAGATTTTTTGTGAATTGAAGTTTTGCTATTCATGTCTAAAAGAATTTTTAAGAATTATTTGTAAGAATTAATTGAAAAATAAGATTTTGTAAGTTATTAACCAAAGATAATAAAATAATATATTTACCGTGTTAAAAACCTGATATAAACAACTTTTGGATTTTTAATTATAACAAGACAAATTATTTCACCAATTAAACAAGTACTCTCCACAAGAGTTCTCACTGTAATGATAGTTTTTAATTCATCATGTATGTATCACATATGTTTTGAAAGCAAAAACGGGTTATTTCCAGAATTTAGGAATGCATGGCAAACTATATAAGGCAAAAATAATTGCGCTTAGCATTGCCAGCCTTTTAAATCAATTGAACGCGAATGAACCCCCAAATTAGTGTTGCCAATTCATATTTTCAATTTCGCGTTATACAAGTCGAAATTTCGAAAACGCGTTGTAGAAGTACCACGTTATACGAAGGAGACCTGTATTCTAATGAACTTGCCAAAAATACAAAGAGAAACAGTCCACTGTTTCAAATTGTCTGTCGGTTCTATCGACACAAAATATTCCCTTCGATAGCTGGGACCCTATTCTGCTAAACATATGCACAGCAACATTACCAGAAAAATCGTTACTTTCATGGGAGCAATTGCTCTCATCCCGAAAAAGGTGCCCTACGTGGCAACAAATGAAAGGCTTGCTCACCACCCAATTCGATATCGCAGAAGGGTAGATAAAAAGAATATAATAGAAGCTTCATTACGTACCAAACCAGTAACATTAATTTACAAAATAAAAGTTTTAACAAAACTCAACCGTTCATTTCAGAATATAACATATACTTGTCCAGCGAACTGTGAAATGGAGGTCATAAATTTAAATCTTGCGAAAAAATTTGCAGATAACGAATGAAACAATTACTGTCATAAAATACATTATTCGATGCCCGCATTTTAAAAATTTCAAAGCATATCCCAAAGTAACGCAAACACAAAACTCCCGAAAATTTTCAGGAAGGACAATGCAAATGCAATCAAAAAATGAAAGAAGCATATTACTACCCACAGCAGTTGTCTCCATTCAACATCGAGGAGTAAATAACTGTATTTAGGGCCTTAATAGACCAAGGATCGCAACGATCGTTTATATCATGCAAAACAGATTAAAACTGCTAATTTTGAAATTTCGGGAAGGGAAGGAAGAGTAGTTCAAAACTCAAATAAAATCTGTCACTTGCACTAATTTCTCCGAAGCGGACAAAAGAATAAAAGCTCAAGCCATAGTTCTGCCGCAACTCACTAATATGCGGCCAACCTATCACCTACATATATGCCAAGCATTGCCAAAGTTTTCACATCCGAAACTTGCAGACCCCAACTGTAACCCTCTCGCTTAAATCGACATTTTATTAGGTAGCGATCTCATTCTCCAAATAATGCTTGAAAGTTGAGAAAATTTCCAACACAATATTAGTCCAAAATACCATATGGATGGATTTTAAGCGCCCAAGTCACAGAAAAAATTCCGACATTCACAACACAAGTCGAAGAAATATCAAGAATGTACGAGAGTACGAGTACTTGCTTCAGGAAACGAAACGCCATGCAATTTTTCCGTAATCTACGTTCTTTTACTCGGCAATCAAATAAATTGTGTAAAAAGAAAAAAAATGAAATGACCGTAACTACTTACGCATATACATACTCAAATGCCTCGCACAATAAACTAATCAAAATATTTGGAATCTCCAAACATTTGCTGAAATTCATATGCGGCATAAACCAAAACCAGCTTAAAAGGCAGCTTTTAAAGCAATAGTATGCACATTGTATGTACATGCAGTGGCTCCAAGCCAAAGTCGGACGCCGTAGAAAAAAATGTTCCTTCCTAAAAATATTTGAACCAAGGCAATTAAAGAAAAATTAAACTATTTTTTCAATTACTCATTTATTGCACTTCATATTTATAAATACAAAACATATAAATTAATTCAGTATTATAAAATATTCTAGTAAAACATCAAATAAGAGTAAATTCAATGCACAACCCAAACTCGGACAGTGGCAAATATCGTCTAAATAAATGCAAGTCTGTCGAAAAATTGCAACCAGCTTCAAGTGTCTAACAGACTAACGGGAATTCCCCGTGTGTTTTTTTTTTAATATCCGAGTATACATAGTTGGAATTGCGGTTTGTGATTTAAAAATGTCTAGGCAAAGAGGCCAAACAAGTATTGAATTGAGAAAGTTGGTTTTTAAGCATTCCAACGATGGAAAATGTGTGCGTGAAATTGCTGATATTGTCGACAGAAGTCATTCTACGATATAATTAAACGCTTCAAAACCAACAAACAAGCGGAAAACAAGCATAAAGCTGCCCCCAACAAGATTTTTACTAACTCAGATAAGCGATATCTGTTGCGAAAAGTAAGAGAAAAGAAAGTTAGCTGTTATAGCTGAAAATGAGTTGGGAAATAAATCTAGTGCATCTACCTTCAGAAATCTACTTCACGAGGCTGATCTAAATGGTAGAAAGGCCCGACAAAAGCCGTGATCAGGATACGCAATCAGACCATCCGATTAAAATTTGCGAAAGAACATCAAAGTAAGGATTTTTCGTTCTGGGAAAATGTTATGTTTACTGACGAAAGTAAATTTAATGTTTTTGGCTCTGATGGAAAACCACATGTTTGGAAGAAACCAAATGAGGAGCAGCAACTGCGCAATCTGAGACCAACTGTCAAACATGGTGGAGGATCGGGAATGGTTGGGGGTTAATTTTCGGCTTCTGGACCATAATCTTTGCGTTTTATTGAAGGAATAATGAATCAGAATGTCTATCTTAACATTTTAAGATAAAACTTACCAACAAGTCTAGATAAATTGGATCTCGGTGATGATTGGTATTTCTACCAAGACATTGATCCAAAGCATAAGGCCTATAAAGTGCGTTCTTGGATACTTTATAATTGCCACGATGTTCTAGAAACGCCACCCCAAAGTCCTGATATCAATCCAATCGAAAATTTATGGGACTATCTTAACACAAAAATTCGAAAGCATTCCGTTTCAAGCAAAAATGACTTCAAATCTATCTTATTACAAGAATGGGAAAAAATCGAAACTAGTTTTTGCGAAAAATTGGTTAAATCAATGCCAAACCGGCTCAAAATTGTTACTAAAAATAAAGGTATTCATTAGTTTTTAAAATATATTTCGATACTTCACGCAATAGACCCGTTTTATTTGGATTTAATACACTGCCTTGTGTTTATCTACTTAATTTTGCCAACGTTCTTTCCATGATTTCGCTCATCACGCGGGAGGAAGAGAAGGAACCCGTAATCAGGATCGATACATTGTCGGCATACGCCACAATCTTAATTCCTCTTGTATTAAATTCGGCAAGGATGTGATTTATGGTGATGCGCCACAAACAAGGTAAAAGCACTCCTCCCTGTGGTGCGCCTCTTCATGCTTTTTTGTTCACGTTTGCTCAGCTAATATTTTGCGAATTAGAAGTAGGGACTTGATCTAGTTCTTTACAAGTTCTACTACCCTTGCCCTAATGAGGGCAGATTTTATCACATCAGCCATAACGCTGTTGAAGGCGCCCTCGACATCAACAATCGCAGCTAGGCTGAATTGTTTCGGCATAAGTGATTTTTCCACCCTACGCACCATTTCGTGTAGCGCTGACTTCGTAGATCTTCCCTTTGAGTACGCATGCTGCGCCGTAAAGAGTGGAACTAGAAATTGTAGAAGCAAAGGATGCAAGACTTATTGGCCTGAAATTCTTGGTCACTTTGTGTCCGCTTCCAACTGATTTTGGAATGAAAGCCACCCTTTTTTCCTCCAGGTAGTCAGAATATGGTTATAAAGAATGCAAGCAATAACTTTTTTTTTCAGCTCCCTTACCAAAGTTTGTGAGCAGCATAAAAGGAAGGATACCATCCATTCCTGGGGGCTTAAAAGGAGAGAAGCTATTAATTGCCCAGGTAATCTTCTGTTCAGTTATGATTACTTCTGCAGGGCTGTCGGTAAAACCTGCAGCACCAGCTCCCTCCTGCGCACGGTCTCAACAGGTTAGTTCTAAAAGTAGGTAACTACTAGATTTTTTCGGCTGATGCTTCGGCTTATCAGGTTAGGACGTTTTACGAAAGTTTTATTTCTATGGTCCATAGAAAGAACTTTGCCCAGGCGTGTTGACTCCTTCGTGGACTCAATCGACTCATTCTGTGCCAGTGATTCGGCGTTCGAAATTGCCATCAGTTCCGCCTGATAATTAAGTAGACGGCAGCTAAAAGTCATCCTCCATTGTTTGGAAAACAACCCTCTAAACTTTGATCCATCCATGTACATATGGCTGGTTCCCCTTTCCCCAATCACGTGCAATCTCCTATCTTCTCTTTCGGTAAGCTCGGTCATGAAACCGGTTGGAAGCGCGTAGTTAGTTATCGTAGGCAGTTCCGTGAGTTCGGTCATTATTTTACTGTGGCCCACATAAGTAGGTGTCCATTTCCTGACTGAATTTAGTTTTACGGAAGTGTTGCAGTTCTAAGAACATAGGTCTTACAGAAGGAAATTAAGTAACGCACTAAGCTGGCTGTAATTTTCATAGCCCCGGTTATTAACAGAGACGCTGAACTCTGTCTACTTTCTTAATATTTACTTTTTTGGCGAGAGCAACCCTCTACTGTACCATCATAAAGGATTTGTTTTACAACCAGCGTGTAGATCCATGCAACAATCTTGGGTTCTGCGAACCCTATCTTTAAGTTTGGTCGCCCAATACAGTGAACTTATTGAATAGCTTTAGCACCAGGCCTG
The DNA here is from genome assembly GCA_951828415.1 of Anomoia purmunda. NCBI lineage: Eukaryota > Metazoa > Arthropoda > Insecta > Diptera > Tephritidae > Anomoia > Anomoia purmunda. The sequence continues at coordinate 54,024,408 of OX639998.1, forward strand.
TCAGGGTATCTAGATGCATGCCTGCTGCTGTTATGGCAATGTCAACTGCGTATGTTGTCACTTTTCTCCCGCTGTTTTGGATTTCTCCAAGACTACCGATAATAATATTTTACAGTAAAGATGATAGCACTCCTCCTTGAGGTGTATTTCTTACCATGAATTTCTTCACAGGGGAGTCTCTCAACTCCGCTTTGATTACCCTTTCCATGAAAAAGGTCTGAGTAACGCTGTCATGATATCACATATCTCCAGCCTGCAGAGCGACGATATAACTTCCTCTGGGCTGATATTGGTCAAGGCACCTTCTGTGTCTAGTTCGTAGTGCAAAGCTTTGTCAATGATGGAGATAAGGCTGTGAAGGCCAGTTTCCACCCCCTTACCATTAGAGTGAGCAGGTGTCTAGGATGCACCCCAATGTTTAAAAAAAGGACGAGAGACTTATTGGTCTGAAATCTTTGGGTTTGTTATGTGCAGCTTTTCTCGCCTTAGGAATAAATACTACTTTAACCTGGGCCCATTTTCCTGGTACATAGGGGAGACGTACTGTTACCCTATATAGTCTTCGGTTTTGGTTTCATTATGCCCAAGTTCCATTGTAGGTCAGTAGGTATGATCCATGGTGATGTGTACTCGTATGGTGAGAATCTTCGAATTGCCATAATAATGTCTTCCCCAGTCTAGAAATCTAGGCACCCTGGGAAATGAGTTTACGCGAAAAGTTCCAGGGATTCCTGGTTGACTTTCGTTTAATTCTCATCCTCCTTAACTAGATAACTAGGTGCGCAAGGGTTCTTAGAGAGGATTTTTCGTTGCTCTTCAGCAACGTGTCTTGAAAGTTCCCCGGTTTATGCGTTTCCTATTATTGATCGGTTTTGCAGCATTGATACGAATATATCGTTCGAACCTAGCCAGAGAAAGGCTTTCCCACTGATTTCAGTTTTTTAGAACTTTATCACCCCGTTCGTGCACGAGGGTTATGTCTAATACCTCCTTTCTAGTTGAGGTTATAAATGTAGGAGCATCCCCAATATTGCATATCTTAAGATTAAAGCTAAGCATAAATTCAAAGAGCGGCTCCCCTCGACCGTTGGTGTCGGAGCTGCCCTAAATGTGGTGATCCGCAGGGGCGGAATTGGCGATTCAGGTGCCATATAACTTGAAGCCAACTTGAAAGTTTTCCTAGAAGACTCAACTGTGCTTGCATTGTCTGTATCGGAAAGATGTGTCAAAAGATAAACATAAATGTTGTTATTCCTTACAAGTTTGCAAGATCTTGGTTTAGCTTCAAGGGTTCTCCCGCAGTACCTTCCGATAAACCGTCCAAAGGTTCCTGTTGACCAGCTCCCCGTGTTGCTCAAAGATTGTACCATCGTGGGCACCTCGATCAATCACAGCCCGCTTTAGCACTTATCTCGCCACGTCGGCGAATAATTTTTTCCGCTCCAGTCGCGGCCGTTAAAAAAGTTGACTTCTTCCGCTTTTCTCCGGATATGGCATCCTCCGCGTTTCCGCTTTTGGAGATTAATTTTTCTCTCTCCCGGTGCTCCTTCGGAAAGTCTCCGCCCACACTATAGGGTTCGCCTGCTGTTCGGTTTGGTCCTCCTCCTTGGTATCACTAACCTTTTCGAGGACCTTTATAGCTGGACGCCTGGTTCGATAGTACCTCTCAGGGGCACTCAGAAGCCAGAGATGAGTCCGCCCGCAGCCAATGGCTTACCTAGCTAGCCTGGCTACATAGAAGGGCAAGACGCCATTGCTCCTATGGAAGCAATGTCAGCAGGGGCGGGACTATGCTACTCGCTTGTCGGAGGACATGTCTGGCAGCACTTCCCAAACATCGGACACGCCAACTGTGGCAGTCCACTATCCCTTAGCAAGGCCAATTATACCTGCCGAGGAGGCCAGGTATCAGAAGGGTACCGTAAAAACACAGCCGACTACACCTAGCTGCAAACCATCCAATGCACACGGTTCGCGTAGCACCCCGTACCTGAGAAGAGGGAGTGGGAGGGTAATGCAGAATGTCGTCAACACGGTTCTCTAAGTGTGACAGTATTGGGCCGACTGATAGAGACCGAGAGGTCGCACGAGCAGGGGACTACCCAAAACTCCATACAAAGCTTCCCTCTTAGTTCATGGTACCTTTAAACTCCCGATTCGCATCTCTGATTAGTATATAAATTTCCATCTTCGGTGGAACATCTGGTTCAGTGCCTTTAATTTTTGCCAACGATTGACCAATTAGATCAGGTTATCAGTGATTTTCCGTTCGGCGTTTGCCAGAAGAAGAGCGTCAACCAGAAAGTGTCCTAGTGTAAGTAGGGTGAAATCATTCGTATTTATTTATTTATTTATCTATTTATTTATTAAATAATAATCAAGAAAATTCACATTTTCCTAAAGGCTATACAGAGACAAATTCAACTTAATATCTAACAATTTCATTTAAGTGAGATTTAAATCTGGGTTCTGACATAGAGAGATCAATATCAGACGAATACGACAGAAAATTTAATTGTTTTAATGCTCTAAATAAAGGTGAGTTACAAGCATAAACTGTTATAACGCGGTTAAGAGAAAAATTTCATGAATGCGCAAGTCTCTTGTGGGGATATTGCAGTAGATGGATGCAAGCAGAAACAGAAAATCGATCGCCACTCGTTCAATATCATAAGCAACAGACAGCGAAAGAATAGTTCTTCGGCTATTAACACATTCACACACATTCACATCTGGCAGTGTACGAAGGAATCGGATCAATAAATTGAAGCGGCCGAAGGGAAAAACGTATAAAGGGTTTTTGTAACCGCTAATCCTATTGATATGGGAATCGTAGTATGGTCTCAAGATGGTCTCCGTTTAGAGCGGACGAGAGATGTAAAAAGTAGTTTCAGAATGTAAGGATCAATAAATTCGGAGCTGAAACGGCGTATACAAGCTATTAAAGAATAGGACTTTGATATAGTATAGTTTATATAGCTATTAAAAATTTTGAGTCGAAAACCATTCCAAGATCGGAAATTTCACTTTGAGCGTTAGACATGAGCCAGAGATATAGTAAGCAGTGACTATCAGGGAACGAGACTTGGAAAATGTGATGTGGAAGCATTTTTTATTTTCATTATTGTGATACCAAACAGCAACATTATTTATGTCCGATTCAAGCTTGGCAGAATCAAATTGATTAGAAATAGTCGTGAAAACTTTCAAATCGTGGCATATAAAAGACACTCAGAGTGTTTAAAACAGTTAGATATGTCATTAATTAAGATCACAAAGATAAAGGGGCCTAAGACGCTACCCTGAGGTACTCCAGAGGTCGCAGTAAAAGAATGAGAAGAGATTTATCCCTTACGAAAACACATTTGCGGGACGCAAGATAAGACTTTACTCACTTCAGAAAATTAAAGTGAAAACCCAAATTTGATAATTTAGAAATTAGGAGCTAATGACTAACTTTGTCCAACGCTGCAGCGAAGTCCGTATAAACAGAATCCACTTGCAGACAATTATTGAAAGCGGGCCGATGAAATTCCGAGAAAACAGAGAGATTTGAAATAGCTGATCGACCAGACATAAAGCCATGTGGGTTAACTGAAATCTGCCGCTCAGTTGCAAAGTACATTTTTTGCTTCACAATGTACTCATATAACTTGGATACCGGAGACAACTTTGATACTGGTCTGTAATTGGCAATATTGCTCTTATTACCACTTTCGTAAATTGTTGTTATAAAGATAACCTTCGACGCATCAATAAATTCACCACTTTCAAAGGATTTATTGGGTATTAGTAAAAGAGGGTATGCAAAAGCGGAACAAATTGAAAAGACAAGGGGACAGACCGTCAATATCTGACTGCGTTGAGGATTTCGTATTTAAAAAATGCCATCAATCACGTAATCGAGCGAAATGGAGATTGCTCCAAAATCAATTGGGGGAGTCACAGTCAGACAACTATCATAAGTAGGATTTAACCCAGGCTCATAGTTAGAGCTAAAGAAATCCGCAAGCAGATTTACCGCCTCTTCAGAGGAATTCGCATGTACTCCATTACTCAAGGATTTGAATTTCTTGAATAATTTAAATATATTTCCTTCTGTGATAAAGAATTAGATACTTCAAATTTTTTAAAAGACTTATTTTTTTAATTTTTAAGTTTCTTTAATGCCTTAGTGTACCAGGGAGTTCTATAAAAACTCTTTTTTCTTGGTGCAGTTATACTAAAACAAATTCCATTTGGCATTAAAATCGCAATTATTGTTAAAACTAAAACGAATGGATTGATTATCCACCGAAATATTTCCATATTCATTGAATTGCAGTTGAAGAATAAGAGGAATATGATGAAGACCAGAACACGACAAGGAATCAAAGCATTCATGTAAAGAAAAATTCATATTATCATTTAAGAAAATAAGATCTAAGATTTGAAAAAGCTCATTTTTAAAACAATTTATCTGACTAAGATTGATACTAAAATTGAAATACCCTAGAATAGTTACTATTACTATTTTTGTACTTATATGCTAAAGATAAGACATTGTCAATGGGCCCCTTATAAATACTATCCGAGCTAGAGGGAGAAATATATGACGTACAAATGACAAGTTGAGAGGTGCCGTGCAAGGACACACACAGTTGGTCAAGAAGATTGTCATCATTATTCAGTGGCAACCGCGACGAGCGAAATTTTTTAAAAACCGCAATTAAAACTTCTCCACATCTGGTTAGGCTAATCCTGAGAGGATCACGATCTTTTCGAAACACATTGTAAACGTTCGTGCCGAAAATTCACTGTCATAGAAACCTACACTAAGCCAGCTCTCACCGAGCACGAAGATGTCATAGTCCAAATGTAATTTATATATGTCATTCACCTTACAACTTTCCTGAATTAATTTCTGAAGCTTTTTATATGTGCTTCCCGTAAACCTGCAATCTGAGGAGCACCTGAAGAAATGAAATGCCAATTTAGTTCTAATAAATCGTCGCTATTGACTATAGCTTCGGCCCATGACTTTAAAAATTCATTAAAGTCTCTGTTGATTTCTCTTGAAGCGCGATATTGGAGCTGTTGTCTGTATATATGGGAGAGCAGCCAGGTTTAAAATTGTCTGCAATGGACCTAATGAGGTGTTTAGGTTTCACCATCCAATATTGCATGCGCAAAATACGCAGGACTAGCTGGTTGCTGCCTTGGAGTGAGATCAAGTGAGTGAATTTTACTTGGGGGCAATGAAAATCTACTATATTAGAAGGGAGAACTGCTTCAGATAATTCCAATCCCGCTATAGAGATGGTTTTGACATGAGCAACTTTTGTTTTGCCAGGAGCAAATATGTTTCGAGTATAAATAGCAGATCCATATGCCTTTTCTGAGCTGTATTTGACAGTTCGGACTATTTAACTGTTCATCCAAATTAGTTTTTTCCAGCCAAATTTTTGCCACCACGATAATTGGGCTTCACTAACCTGCAGCAACAAACAATTCGACAGTAGTGGACAGAAGTTATCGTTTTGTAAACAAGCCCATGATCTCCAATGACCTTGTCACGATATAAAACTGATCCGATTTAGCGTTCCATCGGATTAAATCATCTTAGCTTCACTGGAATTGTGTATTTCCGGAAAACCAGTGGCTGGGAGGTGACCCTTTTGAAGACATAACAGAATTTTCTTGCTGTTTGAGGTCCGCTTTCTTAGTGGAAAACCTGCCGATTTTACATTCTCAATAAGTTGGTCTCATGATTTAACCGCCTCGGGTATATCTTGCGCACCAGCTAGTATATCGTCCACATATATACTGGACTTCAGGATTTCTGATGCAAGGGATATTTCAACTTGGAGTCTTTTGTAAGTGGGCAATTGAGATCGAAGGTGAGTCTGCATTTAATACATTTCTCCATAATCGCCATTTTATAATTACAAAATCTGAACGAACATATGTACGTATACACTGGTAAACGATCGATAAACAAAAAATTTCGTAAATAAATATTAAATGAGTTATTGATTGAAGAGTCTATAAGTGATCTAATCAGCAAAAAATAGCGTTAGAACTATAAGTAAAATTTATACAAGTCTAAGTTCGGGTGCAACCGAAATCTAAATACCCTGAGCTTTTTATTTCAAATAAATAATACTTTTTGTATTCAATGAAACCAGAGAATGCAATAATCTTCATTTTTAAAACCTTAACGACTTGTATTAAGTAATTTATGTAAAAGCAAAAGGAAATTGGTATGCTTTCAACTTATGTGTTTGCGTACAGTTATATGTTTAAGAAAGTTCGAGTATTGTTACATTCGCTATATTAAATTATGATGTTTAAAACATTTTGTTGATATTTATTCTTTATTATGTTAAACAATTCCCAAATTATACTTGTAAACTATAAGTTATACTACTTATATACTTATAAATAATATTTACTAATGTTACCCTTAAGATTAAATTAGAGAAATTTATTGAGAAACATAATACAAATAATGGTAACTGTGAACCGTTTCATAAGTGATGGTGTTAACCACATTACCATCCAAATTTGAAGACGCCCAGTCAATTTGCATTCCTGCTGTGTGGAAAAACATTCTAAACCTAGCAACGATCTAAAACTGGTTTCTTTAAGGAACTTTTCTGTTCTATTTTCTGGAGACAATTGCCTTCAATCGCCAAAAACAATAATTGGAATGCTTCCAAAAGGATCACTATTTTTGAAGATTTGGTTGTGTGGCATTAATAGAGTTAAACATTCGAGCTCTTGCTATTGACATTTCATCAATGATTATTAATTTTAAATCAATCAACTTAGAATATATTGAGCATTCAGTATGGTTGCTAAATGGTCGCAACTCTCGATTTTACTAATTTACAGGAAGCGACAACACAGAGTGAAGTGTCAACCCGCCCATTCCAAGTAAGAAATGGCTGCTGAATAGCAGCATCGTTAAAATTTTCGTTAAGATGAATTAACCATTCGAATATCGTTAAAATAAGTTAGTGAATCGCACTACGGCTCCGCCTTTGACAGACTCATAAAATGTCTGATTTTGTTTAATTTTGTATAGCATAAGGGTTAAATACGTCTTTTGTTTTACATGTAGACTTTTAATTATGGAAAATACGGTCATTATAAATAGGTGGAAGTTTAGTTAGTCTAATATTGCCATCAGAATCACTATCATAGTTAGGTGGGCCTCCTTCAATTAGTTCGAACAAATTCAAATCAAAATTTATTTCAGGAAGCGCTAAATCCCTGAAGTTATTGCCTGCAATAGACAGGCCGTTTTGCTCATTTGCCTCAATTGCGAAGTCGATTTAAAACATTTTCAAGCTCCCGTTGTTCAAATACATCATATTTTTCTAGATTTTCCTCAATTAGAATATGATGTGGTACACATGTGTGTTCGTTATCATTTTAAATGATATCACGAATTTCATCCGCCATGAATGATAAAGCATTACCATTTCCCTGAAGAAATCACTTCTAGCAGTATCGAGGCTAAATCATCTAGATCTGATGACACATGGTTTGGTAACTTTTTTAACGAAACCACTACCGCCCCTCATTCCCAGTGGAATAGCATTTCCGTGTCTAAAGAGCGGATCACCCTCTCTTTCTTTTGTGTTATCATCATTATTTTTTGGTTTCCTAATGGATTTAACATACATATGTATGTATATAGCGAGGCAAAATCTGCTAAACAAACAGTTTCTAATTCTGTAGGTCTCTGAACGCAATGCCCTAAAATACCAGATACAAATATTTCAGTAGAATCTGAAGCAATATATCAATGTTGCGCTTTTGGTTTGACCATTCGATCTCTCTCCCCAGGACGAGATGTATTTACAAACATATCTGCATGGCTTGCTTCCGATAGATGAAGCTCAGTATTGCAGTGAACTGCTTCTTGGGCAGATATTTCAGTTCCAGAAATAAATTTATGGCCTATATGCTGGAGTTTATGTTTAACAGAAATTCCTCTGCCTCATTTGTTTATGTATGTATATAATAAGTTATATATAAACAGAAAGCGTATGCGTGCAATGTAAATAAATATCCATATTGGCTTTATGTAGTTTTAAATGGCTAACTGACCAATCTGTTGAAATGTATTTGTCTATAAATTCGGTAGAACCTGGAAAGCTTAGAGGATCCTGAAAATCTGTCTTAGGGGCATTATTAAGTCAAACCATCCCGTGCACGTGCGGTCAAGCTCTCTGTTGGAATTCAACTTTTCAATAGAAGTTCTTGATAAAATGGGCACCAAAGATGTCTCCGCTTTCTTCGAAAATCTTAAGCGTTGGCCGATAGTGCTACTCACTATACCTAGCGCAAACACAGCATCTGACCGAATAAGACGATAACGTTCCTGAGTGTACAAATTATTTGCATCATGCTCAGAAATATCTTTAAAATCTACTGTAAAGTTCGATCCATTGAGACACAGCGGCTGATAATGTTATAAAAAAGAAACGGAGACGGAATTATGGCAATGGCTTTATCTTCTCCGCCTCCCAATGTACGGTGAAGATTTCACAACTTTAAGAACTTTGTAGCCATCATCTTGTAGAATCAGGCTTTGCACAAAGTTGTCATTTAAGATATTTAACACGATATATTTGGTTGGTTTTAATAAAAGAATTTTTTATGGACTTCAACTTTGAAATAAATTCACTTTTTTGGAGGAAAACTATCACCGTTTTGAAAAAAAACTTTAAAAACCACAACTGAAGGTTGAGCGCTCCAGCATGTCGAAAATTATAATATTAGGATCGGTCTCTTTTACATATACATGAAGTTTGCATGTGTTAATCATCATTAAAAGCATAATGCGAGCGTAGACGCTACCTGATATTTTTTTTATCAGAGCATTCTTGCCATGACCACGGTACCGGATGATTATATCCAAAACTGTGCACTTAATATTTGTTTGGGTCCCAGCGCTAGTGTACTCATAAAATTACTACTTTAGGCTTAGCATGTAACCGTAACAGGTAGAATATTACATATATACACAGGGCATTTTTTTAATGACTGCATTATACACATATGTATGTATGTTAGTGAGTAGGGAGCTTTCCCGCGGTTAAATACCTATATATTTATGTTTATTGTTTATGATTTAATAGGTTTCGACATTATGATTATCAAGTTGAAATCAATAGTAAACCTGGTAAAGTTTGATCCGGTACTTTCAGAGATATACTTATTTGCCCTATCCTATAGTGGGCGGTGTCTCGCCTATTTCCAAAAACTTTGAATGCCGCCTATTCGTGCCTTCCAACCGAATTCTACTTATGAGATGCGAGAAAATTGTCCATATTGTCTATAATAGTTACTACAATATCGTTTTTTATTTTTGTAAATAACCATTATATTAGAGGTTCGCCGACTTTTGCCCGCTTCTCGAAATTTTGGAAAGTTTGCTTGCTGGCTTAAAATTCAATGTATGCACTAAATTTGTTTGAATTTGGTAAGATAGTTTCGGCTAAATTTTATAATTTTCCCAAAATTTTATAATTTTCCCAAAACGGATGACTTTTGCGCAAAGTGTAACATTGCCTTTGCTAGGAATGACTTTAAAATTGTTCCTTGTTCGGGGTTTTGCCAAAAACTTTTTCACAAAGCGTGTTGCGATAGCGTAATTTCGGACAACGATGTTAAATTATTTAAGGCGAACCGCAACATTGTGTACCTGTGCAAACAGTGTGTTAATTTGCCTGAGCGCTTTATTTCATCTATGGATGCAATTCGTCAGTCCCAAAAACAGGGCACTGAATCCCTCATATCATTTTTTGGTGATAAAATCAAGGATTTGAAAGCCCTAATAAATAAACATGTTAATTGTGTGAACAACAACAACAGTGACAAGTGTATAGAAATGCAGCCGGGTAATACAGTGGTTGATAACACCAACAACCTTAACAGCTGTTCACCAATTGCTTTTTGTGCTAATGGCGCCTTGTCTGCTGATTCTGCAAACGCGATTCAGCTTAATGTATTAGGGGCTGTTCATAAATTACGTAAGCATAATTTTGAGCATTTTACAACCCCCTCCCCCCATAATAAGCATTAGTAAGATTTTGAACTGATAACCTCCAACCCCTCTAAAATCGTACGTAAGATTTATATGAATTTATGTTAGGGCTTTAAATAAGTTACAAAATATTTTTAATTCAATATTTAATTACTTCTTATATCCCTTATTAAAAAAAAAAATCACTCTATGTAATTGTATATCTATGTATAGCAGTAAACTCAAATCTTTTTGAATCATTTCAATCTATTCAAATCTTTTTTTTTAATAAGGGATAACTTTGGTTTAATTAATAAACTAATAAAATTTTTAATGCTTAAAGCATTATAACAAAAATTAAATAATTAGTTATATTAATATAAAATATTTAAGACAGTATAATAAAATTTAAGTTGAAATCAGCTTAAGATTTCTGTCCATAGTGAAGCAATCCAGTCTTCAACATTTTCTATTACTGGTATATCATTCATTTTTTCTTCTTCATCTGGTAATTCTTTATCTACAAAAACTTCGTCTTCATGGAGCCATTCAATGGTGTTGTGACCATTTGATTCTAGATCATGAATACACAAAATTTCCCCTGGACGTCGTGCAGCTATTTCAAATGGCCTCACTCTAGCAGACGTTCCAGCAGGAGATTTACCATGACGATCACAATAAATTTTAAACTCCTAGATAAATACATATGTATGTTAGGATAACTCTAAAGAACTTAATTTTTTAACATAAGTAAGTTTTATGTTAATGTGATTTTGGGCAATAAATGAAAATGAAAATGAATAAAAGGGTGGCAATGATGATGACAGTCGCAAGCCTTCCTTGTATTTTGTTGCCTTGGATGGACTTGACAGCGTTACGTCTTTCACAATATTCGCAGCGTCTAAGTGCCCCGAAGTTCGAAGAGTCATTTGCGTAGCGAACGATAATTCGGCAGAACTGAACTTCGTACGTATCTCCTCAGCTCTCCTTCTTTTAGACATATCAGATAATGCTTCAAAATTTCCGGCAGGTCGACCTGTTGATTTATTTACAGTTGAACATTTTGCATCAATCGGAAAATTTACTACTTTATTTAACCAGCTTTCGTTCTTCTTGAAAAAATAATCTTGTCGTCGAGCTGCTTCCTTATATTTGCTTCTAAGCTTTGACAATAATGTAGAAATGGTACGTTTCATGTCATCGGGGATTGTAATAATATATCCTCTCTTTTCTGTCAATGACTTTTCCAAAACTTCTATGATCACTAGCAAATCGCTTGTAATATATTCTTTTGTTATAAGAAAGATCTCTTTGTTCGAAAGTCCAAATAGTCCAAGAGGTGGATCTGATGCACCTGAAATTTATTTATGTATGTATTTATTTATTTATTAATGCATTCATTTATATATATGTATATATATTTATATTCTTTACCATGCTTCTAGGCATCGATTAATATTAAAATTGTACAATTACTTACCTTCCATAATTGTAAAGAGTTATAACAACTTCAATCGGTTTACTCTGAATGTTTTCGGAACTTTTATCAGTCTATATCGCACAAAAACTTAAAAAAAAGTAATGCACGTGGTTCACTTTGGGTGCGTTCCGTTCCAAATCAATAAAAACAAATTTGTAAACACAAAAAGCAAAACAAATAACGGAACTTTTTGCAATGCCTACTGGTACACATATGTATGTACCATCCGTAGTGAAATGGTTAAAATATGGCTCAAATTTGTAGAAAACATTTAAGTAAACATTTTTGGTTTGTTTATGGTTTCTTTTTGGATATATTGTAACAAATCATAAAAACCACCCATAAAAAGGGGCGGGGCGGGAATAAAATAAAAACACCAAAGCCCACAAATTAACACAAACACCAAAAATCAGGGTTAATTTAGTTATTATTCACATTTTTCAAGAATTTTCATTTTGCAATTTTGAATTAAAACATGGCTCAAAGCGGTATAGCGTGGAATTCGTAACTTATCTGTATTTTTTAAGAACATTTAAAAAAATTTCGATAATTTTTCTGTACTAAGTATATTCAATAAATAACCTTTATAATTAATTATTTAATAATAATATTAATGTTTTTTAATTAGTACATACCCCCTGGAACACGTTCCATTTTGAAAATATTTGTTTTATGTTCACACAACACCAATACTTATCTTCGATGGCAAGACTAATTTGTAGCCTTATCGGCTGCATGCACAACGAACAAAATACTGGCGCGTTACACCTGAAATATAACGAATGAAATGAACAGCTGCTCGTCTGTACAGTTAACATTGAGTAGTTCCAACATCACTGTAGCCAGCCTGATAGTCCAAAATTATAATGTAGAAGGTTTTTTTCCGTTATGACCAGCTTTTTCGAGATCTGACCCACAGTGAGGCGTGGTTATTGTCCAATTTCGCCCATTTGCAATAACAAAGTACAAATGTGTAAACCAACTATCGTTCAGACACCTCAATATTTACTCGAACCATACCCCTTTTTTGGCACTAAAAATTGATCTAAGTAGTGGATTTTAATACGAGGGTTTTTTGGGTCGGGAATCTCTTTTTCACATTAATTTTTTTTTACTGCCGCCAGGAGCTACATACGTACGTAACTAGCTTATTATAATAGCTCGTTTAAGGGTTAAGTAAAGCTTCGCGCGAGAGCATACTCTTGGTCAAACGAATGGAGAAAAAAGACAAAATTTGCAACAAATATGTTTTAAGAATTGACTGTGAACTAAAAACCATGATGGCATTAGTTTAGTTTTGGCTGGTTTGACGTTGAGTTGAAATGCACAATCTCTTAATATTTTTGGCGAATAAAAATGTTTCAAAGAAATAAATTAAGTTTCAAGAAAAGTTATTTTCTTAGTAATTCAGAATAAAAGTTATCTCAATAAAGTTTAGCTAAAGAATAAATATAATGAATGATTTTAATTGTTTAACTGGCGCCGTCGGTGAAATCGCTTTAAGCCACGAATTGGTGAACAAAGTACAAAATATATACTTTGAATAAAAAATTAAAATAAATCTTCAAATGATAAACAATTCAAAAAACAATACCATTCAAAACAAGGAAAAGGTGTGAAACATATATAAAGACAAAGTTAAAAAAAAAAAAAAAATTCGCTTAGCTACATACATATATTGCAAGCGTTACGTATTAAAAGAAGTACAGCACGTACGTACGTACCGGAATGATCCGGGTTTTACCCGGCCAAGGACTGTAGTTTCGGCGATCTAACCCTGTTTAGATCGGCCTACCCCATAAGTTGTCTGTCTCCCCTGGAGCAACTCCTTGCAGCAGGGTTGCTTCACTTCCTTCTGCTCAGGGCTGGCATCGAGCCAAACCCTGGTCCAGAAACCTATTTGTGCTGCGTTTGCCAGAAAAAGCTCCATCCGAGCTCCACTTCGGTAAGGTGTAATTCGTGCGACGGATAGAGCCATCTTAAGGTCTGCTCAGGCCTTAAGACCCATAAGGAGTTGTCCACAAACTATGTGGTCCAATGTTGTTCGCGCCCTACGGCGACCATAGCCTCTACGGCCCCCTAGTTGCACCAAGTGCACCGGTGCCTAGCACCGGCAAAACCTCTACGGTTCACAGGAGCACACAACAACATGGACGCCACCACCCCTACCTAGCTCCGCCCCTCGTGTGGGGAGTAGCCAGCAGCTCCTGGTGCCCACACAGTCTGTTCCGTGTATCAGGCCAGGATATACCGGAATGCGACATCAGTCAGGTGCAATTCGTGCCAAGGCTGGTGTCACTTTCGTATGTGTTCTGGCCTGCGCACCACACGTGAATGGTCGGGTGACTACCTGGCTCCCTGCTGTAGAGCCTTGCAGTCGCACGAGCCTGTGGCGGCGCTGCCAAACAACATCTTAAGGCAGCCCAATGTGCCAATGCATGTGCAGCAGGGACTAGGTGGACAACATCACCCTTCCCTCACACCTCTCTCCGCGACGACTCTACCGAGGTGCAACGGCTACAATGTGCATCGTAAGGATCGCGAGCGAGGTAATGGTGGTGGCTTAGCATTCATCACCCATCACACTGTGCAGTATCGTCTTATTGAAGAAGACATCGGCCGCAGGGACACTACCTTAGAATGTCAAGGAATAGCTGTCTGGTCAGGCGATGTCGAGCTCGAAATATTTAATATTTATATACCCCCTGTCACCTGCTGCCCGGCAGGATATCACCCTGACATAGGTGCGCTCCTCAGAGGGGAAAACCGATTGGTAGTTGGTGACTTCAACGCGCACCACGATCTCTGGCACTCAAGCCTACCAGCTGACCGTAGGGGAAATGATTTGGCAGAGCAGATAGACGATTCGACATTCTGCACGATGATTGATGATGCCCCCACCAGGATTACGGGTAGTTGCAGCAGCTCGCCTGACCTAACAATAGCTAGCGCAGGTCTGATAAATAGCATAACGTTGCGACGCTTGCATCAGACCACCTACTCATAATCATCTCGATTGACAGACCTTCTGACTTCGTCTCCGCGGACCACCGGACCTATATAAACTTTAAAAAGGCAGACTGGGTCAGGTTAGTGGAGTTCACCGAAAATGCCTTCAGATCTCTTCCCACACCCACTGACGTTCGTAAAGGCGAACAGAAGTTCCGCAAGGTGGTTGCGTCAGCTGCGGCTCGCTTCATCCCGGCAGGGAGGATCCCCGAGATTCGTCCCAACTTCCCGGCCGAAGCGGCCGCTCTAGCGAACGAACGCGACCACCTTCGCCGCTCCGATCCCCGAAATCCGAACATCAAGGATTTAAATGTGGAGATTCGGAGGCTGGTGGACCAAAACATGCGGAACAAGTGGGAGGAGCATTTGAAGTCCTGTAACCTGGTCACAGGTGTTGGTAAGCTCTGGTCTACCGTGAAGTCCTTATCCAACCCGACGAAGCACGACGACCGGGTGGAAATTTCATTCGAGGATCGTGCCTCGTCGGACCCGAAGAGATGCGCGAGCTATTTTAGCCGACAATTTATACTGCATCCTTCGGGGGATAGGACCAAGCGGAAGGTGACCAGAAGGCTGCGCACACTACCGAACAACAGCGCGCCTCTTGCCTTCACTTGTGGTGAGGTAAAGGAGGTCATCGAAAAGGCGAAAGCCTCCAACGCCATTGGCCCTGACGAGCTAAGCGTGTTGATGCTGAAAAATTTAGGCCCCGCGGGAGTCGAGTTCCTCACAGGGATCCTCAACTTGTCCATGGCCACCCTCATCATTCCGGACATCTGGAAGGTTGGGAGGGTGGTCCCACTGTTGAAACCAGGGAAACCGGCTGACAAGGGTGATTCCTATCGACCGATTTCCCTGCTTTCGCCTGTGGTAAAGACACTTAAGGCCCTACTCCTCCCGCATTATACATACCACCTTGGGTCCGCTAAGCATCAACATGGCTTCCGGAAAGTACACAGCACAACAACAGCACTTAATGCCATAAACAAACAGGTGAACCGCGGTCTTAACCAAAACCGCCCCTGCGAGAGAACCGTCCTAGTAGCGTTGGACCTGCCAAAAGCTTTCGACACAGTCAGACACTCCATGCTACTAGCTGACGTGGAAGCATCAACTCTACCGCAGGGACTGGAACGGAGAACCGCGAATTACCTGTGTGGTCGTCAATCATCAGTATGGTTTAGAGATAAAACATCCAAACCAAGGAAGATTAAACAAGGGGTACCGCAGGGTGGCGTCCTGCCCACTCTATTGTTTAATCGCTATATCTCCAAGCTATCCCAACCGGCAGACGGAGTCACGATTGTCTCCTATGCTGATGAATGCTCGATAATAGCAACCGGCAATGTAATTGGTGATCTGTGTTTGAAGGTGAACGGATATCTCTCCGATCTTGCCCATTTCCTTACTAGCAGAAACCTGGCGCTGACCCCTGCTAAGGCCTCGGCGACCCTTTTTACCACCAGGATGAAGGAGGTCAGGCTGGATCTTAACATCCATATCGATGGCACCCCCATTCCGACGGTTAATCACCCGAAATTCTGGGGATGACTTTCGACAGCCTGCTCTCCTTCTCCGCGCACACTACCGCAATCGCCAATAGAGTACAGAGCCACAACAATGTTCTCAAGTCGCTCGCCGGCAGCTCTTGAGGCAAAGACAAAGAAACGTTGTTGGCAACATACAAGGCGATTGTCCGGCCGGTAATAAATTATGCTGCGCCAGTTTGGTCGCCGGGAGCCAGCAGGACACAGTGGATGAAGCTGCAGACCTGCCAGAACGCCGCATTCCGCACGGTGACAGGAAGCCTTCTGATGTCGCCTGAGGAACATCTCCACCAAGAGGTCAATGTGCTCCGCGTTAAGGAGCACAACCTCATGCTCAGCAAGCAGTTCCTTGCTGGGTGTCACCGTTCGGGGCATCCAAATAGGCACCTGCTTGCAGTGGAGCTGCCCCCAGGCACATTAGAAGACATCTGTTAGAACTAAAGGACAAGATCCAGTCACTCATCACGCAACCGCTGGATCTGGAGGCGTACCGGCGGGTCCTAAGCAGCATCCATAGAGACACAGTCACTACCACCATTGACTCCCGCCAGGCAAATGCAGTTGTCGGAGCCCAACCACCACCTGTAGCAGATGAGGAGTCTCTGCTGCCCCGTGAGTCCCGCGTCACTCTGGCACAATTACGATCTGGATATTGTAGCAGGCTCAACTCCTACCTATCCAGAATCAACTCCGATATACCCAACACATGTCCGGCATGTGGAGATTCTCCACACGACACCAACCACCTATTCACATGCCCCCTCAAACCCACTCATCTAATCCCCCTCTCCCTCTGGTCCAACCCTGTCGAAACTGGCACGTTTCCTGGGCCCTCCCTAGATGAGTTCGACGACAACGACCATGGGTGAATCCGCTCTTTACGGGGCACGACTACCCGCTACAACAACAACAAATGAAGTACAGTTGCCAAAAAATATTTAAATTGGGAACAACGCTATTAAACAAACAAAAAACAATTAAAAATAGAATCTTTTATATACCGTTTTAAAATTCAACACAAGAAAAGGTGTGAAACATATGTTTAAAAACACTATTGGTAATTAGCAAGTAAGACAAACAGACGAAGTATATATCGGGTGTTTTTTTTAGGGGTATAGAACTTCGAATTGAAATAAAACACAAGAAAATCGTTTTAAGGTCCATCAATTTGGCTTTAATGGAAGGATAATTTTATGCCATTAATGTTTAAATATGATTTCGGGCATGTGGCCGCCGCGGCTGGCTCTAATAAAGCCAATTCTACAGGTCCAATTTTCAACCACTTTTTCGAGCATATCGGGCCGTATGTCGGCAATAACGCCACGAATGTTGGCTTCCAATTCCCCTAACGTTTCTGGTTTGTTGGCGTAGACGAGCGACTTCACATATCCCCAAAGAAAATAATCCAATGGTGTCAAATCACACGATCTTGGTGGCCAATTTACAGGCCCATTCCGCGAAATTATGCGCTCATCGAATGTTTCCTTCAATAAATCGATTGTGACGTGCGCTGTGTGGCATGTAGCGCCGTCTTGTTGGAACCACAACTCATCCACATTCATGCCATCCAATTCGGGAACAAAATAGTCGGTTATCATGGCTCTATACCGGTCTCCATTAACGGTAACTGCCTCTCCAGCATTATTGCGGAAGAAGTATGGCCCAATGACTCCACCAGCCCATAGAGCACACCAAACAGTCAGTTTTTGTGGATGTAATGGCGTTTCAAGGGTCTCATGTGGATTCTCTTCACTCCAAATGCGGCAATTTTGCTTGTTGACGTAGCCATTCAACCAAAAATGAGCCTCATCACTGAACAAAATTTTGCGATGAAAATCAGCATCGAGATCAATCTCATTTTCGGCCCATACACCAAAATCACGACGCATTGCATGGTCTCGCGGCTTTAATCCTTGCACAAGCTGGATCTTGTAAGGTCGCAAGCCAAGATCTTTGCGAAAAATCTTCCATAAAGTTGATGGACAAAGCTCCAATTGCTGTGCACGGTGGCGAATCGATTCATTCGGGTCCTCTTCAACACTTTGCTCTACAGCGGCAATTCTTTCTTCGGTGCGCACTGTTCGACGTCTCTGCGGATGCGTATTATCACATAGAGTAAACGTAGTGCGAAAACGATCCATGGTTAACCGAATTAATTGCTCTGATGGACGATTATGTCGACCATAAAATTGACGGAGCTCGCGGTAAACTTCGCGAACTGAACCATTATTTTCGAAATAAATTTGCACGATTTGCAAGCGTTGTTCTTTTGTCAACCTGTTCATGATGAAATGGCAAACCAAACTGAACATAAATGACATTAGAATTGCCAGATTTGACCACAAAATGCCAGTTTTATCTCTACTCGAAAAACAAACCTGCAAAAAAAACACCCGATACAAGTATATATATACATATGAATGTATACAAAGAGAGAAAAACTAAAATTTAAAGCTACGAGCGCAAACGAAAAATGAATAGAAGGTAGCAGCTATTAGTATAACAAAACGCGCGATTAGAACTGCTACGAGAATTACTGTTGACATTAATATAGAGCAGCAATCAACATGACATCCACAATTTTTGATATCGTCAAAGAAATTCCAGCATTCTCCGGGCAGCCAGAAACTTTGGAATTATTTATTAAGCATGTCGATTGTTTATTTAATTGTATTCCAGAAGATACTGATGTTAATTTCAAAAAATTTGTATGTTTACACGTAAGATCAAAAATTATTGGCAAAGCAAATAAAGTGCTTATAAGTCATAACAATCCAGAATCTTGGCTAGAAATAAAACATATCTAAAAAACCAATTGAAATATTCCTGACTCTGTTGAAAATATTATAAATTAAATAAAACTGTTAGAGTTTAAAACTTCTGTGGAAGATTTGTTCGAAGAATTCATATCAAAACTGACTGAATTAAATATCAAAACAAGCTTGTCTGTAGATTTACCAGAATGGTACAACAGCAACCGAAATGAGGAAATGATTTTGAAACTACTTATTAATAAGTTGCCAGATGGGTCTTAATTAATATTAAACGCGAGAAATCCAAATACAGTTTCGAAAGCAAGAGAAATTTTGATTGAGACAAATCATTTTTATCAAAAATATAATAGAAGCACTAAAGCCAATATATATGGACATAATACTAATAGAGCCAATTCATCAAATATTAGACTACAAAATAATGGCAATTTACAACAAAATACGAGTAAGTAATTATAGCACTTTCCAATCAAATAATTTCGCACAAAATAGTTCTGGTAATTTTAGGCACAATACCACAAGTAATCAAGAGCAGATCCCAGAAAATATGGGCATCGGTTATCTTGATCTGGGTTTTCTATTGGAAGCCTCCGTTCTCTTTCCTGCATAGTGGTCAAAACAAAATCTTTACCTTTAAAATTATTGGTGGATTCAGGAGCAGGAACATCAATTATTTAAAAGGGTTTATTTCATCAATCTTTTCGAACTAAATTAAGTAAGATTACCATCGCTTTAATTAAAGAGTTCATTTTACCACATGCGAGTATTGAAATGCTTGAAACTGAATTAAATTGTGATTTTGATGGCAATATTGGCTGTAAATTATTAAAACCCTTGCATAGGAGAAACGATTTTGAAAAACCATAACTGGTTTAAAAAAAAAGCGCACACACAGAGCTGTCTGGTGATAAAATTTGTAGCTTTACTTATAATAATTTTGATATCCACTTTCAAAGCCCCGAAATTGATAATATTACAGAAAAATTAAATCATGACTATCTAAATTCTGAAGAGAAAAAATGTCAAATACAAATTATTAAAAAATTTAAAAATGTGTTTTATTTTGAATGAGATAACTTATCTTCCGTCACAAAATACAAACATAAAATTTTAACAAAACACGATATTCCGGAATCTTCAAAATCCTACTGATATTCGCAGATGCATCAACAAGAAGTTGAAAGACAAATATTTGAAATGCTCAGTTATGTCCTTATAGTGCTCCCATATGGATCGTTGAAAAAAAATGAATAATTCAGGATTGCAGAAATGGGGTCTCGTTTTGGATTATCGCAAATTAAACGAGATAACCATAGGAGACAGGTTCTCCATTTCAAATCTGGGGAACATTTTCTCAAAGCAGGGAAATGCTCATTACTTTGCTACCATTGATTTGGCCCAAGGTTTTCACCAAATTGTTGTCGATGAAGCGGACTGACATGAAACTGCATTTTCGTCAGCCATCGGCCATTATGAGTTTACTCGTATGCCGTTTGGCTTAAAAAAAGCGCCAGCTTCATTTCAGCGAATGATGAATGAGGTTTTGCACGATTATATCAATAGCATTTGCGTGGTATACCTGGATGAACATTTTCTCAAAGCAGGGAAATGCTCATTACTTTGCAACCATTGATTTGGCCCAAGGTTTTCACCAAATTGTTGTCGATGAAGCGGACTGACATACAACTGCATTTTCGTCAGACATCGGCCATTATGAGTTTACTCGTATGCCGTTTGGCTTAAAAAAGCGCCAGCTTCATTTCAGCGAATGATGAATGAGGTTTTGCACGATTATATCAATAGCATTTGCGTGGTATACCTGGATGATGTATTGGTGTTTTCCACTTCAATCCAGGAGCATTAAAATTCGCTTTATAAAATACAAGGTGGCGCAAAAGTAACCTTCCGATGTTTTTTGGCTGTAATTTAAAAAAAAATGAAAAACTTTGATTCTTCTTGTGGATTATTTTTATTTGGTCTTTTGATTTTTTTTTACATCAAGTCGAGAATATGATGTCATGTAAATGGCCGCCGCCACAGTTGATTGTCATTTGAGCCCTTTTATGGCATTTTCCGTCACTTTGGCAAAAACTTCCGGCGATAGGTCCTCACATTCTTGACGGATATTCTCTTTAAGAGCTGCAAGAGTCAGAGGCTTGTTGACATAAACCCGCGACTTCAAAAAGCCCCACAAAAGGAAGTCTGGAGCGGTCAAATCAGGCGATCTTGCTGGGCAGTGCAAATCGCCAAAACAGGAGATTAGGCGCCCGAGAAATGCATCCTTCAGCATATCGGTTGTGGCACGTGCAGTGTGTGCCGTTACACCGTCCTGTTGGAACCACATGTTTTCCAATCCCAATTCATCAAGTTGCGGCAAAAAGAACTCGTTGATCATTGCTCTGTAGCGCTCACCATTCACAGTAACCGTTTGGCCCGCGACGTCTTCGAAGAAAAAAGGTCCGATGACTCCTCCAGCGAAAACAGCACACCATACAGTGACTTTGAGCGGGTGTGATGGCTCTTCGTGGGTTACACGCGGATTTTCAGTGCCCCAGAAGCATAAATTTTGCTTATTTACGTACCCGCTAAGATGGAAATGGGCCTCATCACTCATGATTATTTTTGATGAAAAATCATCTTCCTCTTGGTGGTGATTAAGGATGGCTTGAGCGTATGTTAGACGCGATTGGCGGTCAGCAGCTTACAGCTGATGCACCGTCTGGACTTTGTACGGAAACATCTTCAAATCTTGTACCAAAATTCGCTGTAAAGACCGTCGACTGATACCCATTTGCGTGGCACGTCGTCTGGTCGATGTCGACGGCGCTTCCATGACATCCTCGGCTACAGCAGCAATACGGCTACTCCGGGGTCTGCCACGCCTGGCAGCATCTCGTATTGTGCCAGTCTCTTCGAGGCGAGCGGCTAAACGTCGCAGTGTTTCACCAGTAGGCGTTGGACGGCCAGGAAATCTGCGACGAAATTCACGTTGTGCCAAAGTCACCGACCGATTATTGGTCAAATAAATAGTCAGCAATATTCCGCGTTCTGGAGCAGTGTAGCGTAACATTGTTTATTAACGTGTATTTCGCATGTGTTTACTATACAAATGTCAAAACAGAACTGACATTAGGGGCCAATCGCAAAATTTATAGCATTTTCTGATAGGAGGATTACTTTAGCGCCACCTTGTACAATAATTCAGCTAAGATACTCAGAAACCGCGCTAACGTCCAATCCGTGAATTTGTGAAGTGATCTTTAACATTAAAAATTGTTATTAAATTTGAATAAATGTTATTCTAATCATTTTTCGGAAAACCATGAAATGTTTTGCTTTCCTAGAGAAATATGTAGAAGCAAAAGGTGAGTGGGAAGAGATCAAGTACATATATCCATGGTCCATCGCAGCCAAACGTGGCCCAGCACTTAAAAACAACAAAAAAAGTTATGTTTGAACAAAAAATACATACATGCGTACATACGTATATATAATATAAAAAGTGGCAAGTGCACATACCAAAAAAAAAACATATATGCACATATATAAACATAAAAAAACAAAGATCCTATAATAATTTAACGACAGTGAAAAGTATATATATATATATATATATATACATATATATATATAAAGATATATGGCACGGAAGGTACACACAAAATATATGCACATATATGTTATAAAGCAAGTAAAGAAGAATCTAAGTTCGGTTGCAAACGAACTTTAAATACCCGTCGCAAGTTTTTATTTCAAATAAACCGTGCTTCTTGTATGCAATAAAACTAGTGAATGTAATAATCTTTATTTTGAAAAACTAAAAGACTTTTTTATTTAAATAAAAACGAAAATAAATGTATGTGTTTACGTTATGCTTAAGAAAGTATTGTTTTATTCGCTATATTAGAATATTATATTTAAAATATTGTGCATATTTATTCTATATTATATTAAACCATTTCCATTCTATACTTGTAAAATATAAATACTTTTATATATACTTTTCTTCTAAAGTATATGTATATGAAAAATTTACTAATGCTATTCTTAAAACTGAAAAAGGGGAATTTAGTGAACGGCAGAAAAGCAAATACTATCTAGGTAACTGTGAACCGCTTCATAAGTAATTGCGTTAACTATGTTCTATGAGTAGTAGAATATTCTAAACCTAAAAGCGATCCAAAACTGCTTTCCTTAAGAAAATTTTCTATTATATTCTCTGTAAACTTTGGGCATAGATTAAAATCCCCAAAACTAATGGCTTTCTGATTACAAATGTCATTATTAAAAATATCGGGGGGTTCTGCGGGGATCTCCAATAGAGAAAGCTGCATTCCTGACATGGCTTAATCATATTCGCTGGTAATTCTAAGAATTTTGATATATGTATGTCAATATCTATCTCGGTTGCTTTATGCTATTACATACAACCGTTAGGTGAACAGAGGTATAATATCCTGGAGTGCGCTCGGGTAAAATCAGGTACAAAAAACAAAGTGACTTTGTGGAAAGTGCACATACATACATATAAAGAACAAAAAAAACAAGAATGCACAGTTAAAAAAAACAACCACAAAATATATAAATAAATAAGCAAAAACAAAAACATGTGAAAAACAAACAACAATCAAACATAACAAAAAAAAAAGAAAAATTTAGAACACACAAATTAAAAAAAAAAAGTACAATTTCGTGCAAATCAACACAAGCAGCTCCAACAGCATCAGCAGCGCCAACAACATCATCATTGACACCAGCAGCGAATCAAAGTCAGCGGCAAGAATAGCAGCGAAACGCTACACACATAAACACATTCAAAACAGGAAAAAATGTTTAATTTCCTTAATAATTAAAAAAAAACAATTTTATACTCTTAAAATTGTATACTCTTAAGTTAAGTTTCAAATAAACTACCAACGGACATATGCATAAATTTCATACAAGTATATTTTAATGAAAGGCGTATGTTTTCTTGCCAAAACCCTTTGTATTAAAATTGCGGATAATTTCTTACCGCACACAACTTCTTAGGGCACTTTTCTGCTACCAAATTTGGTACGAAATTCCGTTTTCCCGGAAAGCGGCAAATCGGAAAATTTATATATATGAGTATATGAACGTGTATGCAAAATTGTATGCATAACACGAATAAAATTCCGTTGTTGTTTATATACATACCCTGTTCCATTGTGCATTAACAAAATATCAGCAGATCGAAATTATATTTCTGCTGACCACCAATTTTTGCCGTTGATCGCATAGGTCATCGCACTTAGCTTTACAAATTACCCAATAATATAAGTGCATTCCACATATACGATAATTTTACCAGTTGCATTTTCTGCAACTATTAGCTTAGTATTGGTATTTACATAGCCATGCAGTCCCCACGCACTAAACTCTCTAGAAAACACCTCCACTTAAAGGCATACAACCCATCGCTCAACCGCTCCACCACAAATTCAGTCGCCGTTTAAAAGAAAACTTACTCCAAAGTGCGATCCTCAACTTGGCGACCTCGTCATCATTAAAGAAGATACGCTGGAATCGAAAACGTGCACCAAGGGTCTGATAATCACGTGTGCGTAGCGGAGGTCCGCAGTCAAAATAAGATTGGCACGCGCCCTCTCTTTAAACTGTGCTCTATTTCAATGGAACAGTCTTTGCCCAAAACACAGTATAAAGTTACATATGTTCCGCTTTGTATATTAAAGGTTTAAAACTCTCCTTTTAAATGATATACCCAAAAACTTCTCGCTTCTCTGTTTGTTCTTCTCCTTTCAGATTGACACCTACCATGGCAGCGCGGAGAGCATACCCATTGGCCCCAGCGTTGGATACCGATAATTGTCATCAGTGTCGGCTCTGCCATAAGTACCACGCCATCAGCATATGCCCGACCTTCAAGGCGATAAAGCCGCGGCAAAGATTAGATGTGGCCCGAGCGCAGGGGTATTGCGTAAACTGCGTGGCACTCACCCACACTACCGGGCAAGAATTTAGCTTTATTATAGATACGTGTTTCCCATTTTGTTTTAGAAATAATTTCGGGCAATAGACTATCTCGAATAAATTTCAGCCGAGAGGCCTAATTGCCCGAAATTATTTCTAAAACAAAATGGGGAAACACGTATCTATAATATGGGAAACACGTATCTATAATTATTATGGCCAAGATATAACATTAAATTATACGCAATTTATTTCTTCTTGTAAACCAGATGTCTAAAAAGAACAACCTTTAGAAAGACGAAGTCTCAAATATTACACAAATCGGATATGGCGTTAGGTAGTCTTAAAAATTCAAATTGGTTAGAAATTTTGGTTTAGACACGCCCATCATACATACAAATGCTTGAAAAAATGAATAAATACAACATGAAATGCATGCGAGTATTATTCTATAAGAACTCTTTTTGATTCCTAAATTATCGGAAATTAGCCGATAGCAAACGTGTTTATTCAAAATAGAAAAAAATTAAAACGTTTCATTAATTCAATTAAGTAAGTTAAAACATAAGAGTATATTAATTATACGGAACAAGATAACCCTCTTTAACTGCCCACCTCTGTGTTAATAATTAAAATTAGTACTAGTAAATTTTATATATTTTTATGTCTTTTTTAACATCTTTCTCAATGAGTGAATAGTTACTGTTCCACTGTTTCTATTTGTGTTTGGGGTTTCCTCGGTTTAGGTTCATCTGTACAACTTTATTCTTGGATGACCTTTAAAAGCTCTTTGGAGAAAAATTGTCACTCCTGGATTCACTAGCACGGTTTTTTAAATTTTTTCTGGCGAATAATAAAAAATACTGGACGACAGCATCGCTGAACTCAAACTAAAGGACATACTTATATATCAAATACATTAACAAATATGTAGATGATATATTCGCTACAATAGAGAGTCTGTTAACTAGCAACTGCAAACAACAAAAGGGCATTGGCGCACACAAATATTGTAACCACAAACAAAAACGAAAACAAAAAATACACCGGTATCGCATACATACCAGGACTAACGGACAAAAAAACAATAAGAAGAAGTATACAGACAGACAAAATATGCTTTGCACATAAAATTCATCGCACGCTAAACTCGGTGTTTACCAAAACAAAAGACAGAATCAACAAGGAACAACAACACAAAGTAGTATATGAAATCAAGTGCAATGGTAAATTGGGTGAAAATTGCGATAAAGCATACATAGGCACTACAAAGCGATCACTCGGAATTCGAATTAGCGAACATAAAACGGACGGGAAGAACAAAAAGACAACAACAGCATTGGCACAACATTTAACGAATAGCGGACACTCAGCCGATTTCGAAAACACAAAAATATTAGACGTGGAGAAAAAAGAGAGGACAAGATTAACATTAGAAGGGCTGAGAATACAACAACAAATACGACACACTATGAATTTTAAGGAGGACGTAGACAATATAAACTGGGCATACAGAACAGCAATAACGAGTGATAGTTAAACAGAGAGACAAAAAAGTAGTGTACAATTCAATACGTTGAGTTTTATTTTTTTTTAATTTTTGTTTTTATACTTTTATTTGTTTTGATGTTGTTACTATTTTCAATGTAATTAAAAATGTAAGTGCAATTATTGTTGTAAGCAAAAATATTGTTATTTTGTTAACACTTGTTTTTATGTTTTATGTACAATAAAATGCAGACTCCCTGATGAAGGAGCGGAAGACGCCGAAACGCGTAGGAGAAAAAAATAAACTTTTTGTTTGCTTTTAATATATTACCGACCGAAAAGCTCCTAAAGCATCCCAATTGGAAATAATAATTCATCATAAAAAACTGAAGCACTCGATTTCGAATAAAATAAAAGTTCTTAATTAATTTCAAATGTTTCAAAATTGTTAACTTCCTTCAGGAAACTTGAGTAAAAAGTTTTACAAATTGTTAAGTGTCCGGTCACTAGCATATTACCCTATAACTTTGGTCCGATGTTTGTAAGTATAAGAAGAATAATACCGGTACGGTATTCTTTGCTGTCCGTACGCGCAAACTTTTCTTGAGAGACCCGCCATCAAGTTTTGTACAGTGGTTTTATCTGCTTTTAGCGATGCTGGCCGCCACAATTTTTTTATTTCTGTAATTGGTTTGGTTGGTTTTCCCAATTTTCAAAAGTCTAACCATTATCTCAACCCAATATCGCGATTCTGGTACATTAGGAGGGACATGTGATGGAGCCGAATCCGGCCAAAATATACTTGGACCGTTATGATGACTGGATATTTCCACTTGGTGTGCGCCCTTCTTCCGCCCCTGCTGCACGTTGGTTTCGCTCGCTCTTGGTGTTGTAGTACGCGCTTTGCGGGTAGATGCGCGTTGCGTTGCGAGCTCCCGCTTCCTTGGTCCAATGGGTGGTAGGTTGTGCGCCGCCTTGTGCAACAAAGTATGGTGCGCCAACCCACACGCCTTGCAACTGCCTGTGGAGTCGCACTCACCGGTAGTGTGGGTGAGTGCCACGCAGTTCACACGATACCACTGCGCTCGGGCCACATCTAATGTTTGCGGCGGCTTTATCGCCTTGAAGGTCGGGCATATGCTGATGGCGTGGTGCTTATGGCAGAGCTGACTCTGGCGACAACTATCGGTATCCACCTAACTTTCGACCACTTTTGGCAGAAATTGGGGCCGTATGTTAGCAATAACGCGCCGAATATTCTCTTCCAAGACGTCAATAGTCTCGGGCTTATCTGCGAAGACAAGCGACTTCACATAACTTCACAAAAAAATAGTCCAGCGGTATTAAATCGCGCGATCTTGGAGGCGACGCTCCAGGTCCACGACGGGAGGTAATGCGCTCACCAAAAGTCTGCTTCAATAAATTTATTATTTTGTTGACTGAATGGCATATAGCGCCGTATTGTTGGAACCTGCAGTCGTCCACATCGACATCCTCCATTACAGACACGGAAAAGTCATTAATCATGATTGTAACATTATGGCCGGCTTGATTTTTGAAGATATATCGACCAATGATTCCCTCTGCCCATTGAGCACATCACACAGTGAATTGTTGAGGATGTAACGGCGTCTCAACAATAGCTTGTGAATTATCAACACCATCGGTGGCCAGCCCGTGCGACGCGCTTGATGGTCATCCGGCTTCAATTATTGCCCGAGTTGGATTTTGTAATCAAGTAAACCAAGATCCATCTGCAAAATCTTCTATACAGTGGATGCGCACAGCTCCAATTGTTGCGCGCGATGGCGAATGGACGAATGCACTGTACCGCATCTTCTTGGATGCGCATTATCCACTAGTGTAAACGTGGTGCGAAACCGATCCATGGTACGGCGACATTGTGCGTCGTTAGTACAGCATACGGTTGAAAAATTTATGTTCGATGAGATTGATTCAATGCTTGATTTTATGCTGTGTCAACGATTGATGGATGTTATTAGTCCTCTCGAACTACGCTATAGTATCTCTAGTTATCTACATGGCCTTTGCATAATTTCCGTGTTGTGTTTTATATATTTTATTAAGAATTGGTGAACAATTTGAAAAGGCTAACCTTACCCTCAACTTCTGCAAGAGCCAGTTTTGCGTTACGTAAGTATACTATTTAGGACACCTCATGAAAATTGATTCGATTTTGTCATGGAATATACCAAAACACCTTAAACCGATACGGGAGTATTTAGGGATATGTGGCTAGTATCGAAGATTTATTGGAAATTTTGCCATTAACGAAATTCTTTCTACTAAAAAAAAGTTCATTTGGATGGCTGAGGTGCAAATGGCATTTGAAAAATTATCGTCGGCACCTATTTTGCATAAGTCCCGATTTTTCATCCTCCATTGCGATGCAAGTGAGAGATGAGATTATGGCAGTATTGGTTCAGTTATCAAGCGTAGGAATCGAAAAACTTATCGCCTAAATGTCAAAAAAAAATTAATTGAGCACAGCAAAATTATAGTGTGACTGAACGCGAGTGGCTGGGAGCTCTTATAGCTATTCAAAAATTTCGATGTTATCTGGAGCTGCAACCATTTCAAGTTATAACCGACCACTCGAGCTTAGTGGCCAATGAATCCACAAAATTTTAGTGGGCGTGTGGCTTGGTGGATATTAAGCTCAAAGGCTATAAATTAACAATATCTTAAATGGGGGAAAAATGATGTCTGGAACGCTTTATCGCGGATACCAGAAGTAGCAGACATATCGGCACCCGAGGTGATTGGACCGGGAATAGATCTCGCTTCACCAGCGGTTTTTGACGAAGACTATGAAAAATTAAAAGCTAAAATTTTACCAGAGCTTTACGCATTGTAGTTAAATTTATGTATATTCGCACCGAACAGAGCACTTTATTACAAAAACGTGTGTATAGTAGGTTTACAAAATTATATAAATTAAAATTAAATTATTAGTAAAAAAACTTATTATGCGCAGTGGCATCTTCTATTCGCGACCGTCCTTCTTCAATTTTGTATTTCAACTGCTGTTTTATTTCAAAATTTTGCTCGTCTATCGTTCGGTTTCGTATAGTTTGGTAAATTCAAGGTGAGTACTCTCTCTTCGTCTGCAATCCGGTAGCCTTCATCCAGCACTACATTCGGCCGTCCTGATCTATCATTCGCCCTCGAATGAGCCAGGCCATTTTTTCATGTACTCTGTCACTGTTGATCCCCACCTTCTCGACCTCACATCTACCATGACTAAGCAGCTTTGTGATATTATATGGGCCTACCAAATCATTTAGTTTATAATTTGTTTCTTTCCTAAGGCGAAGATTATAGTACCTGTCATGTATCTTTTCAATGTTATCTTTAGCTTGTTTTCGTACTACTTTATGATCTTAATTCATTCATTCATTCATTCGTCAACAGCTGCTTCTTCCAGGAGATCTTGAAGCTCCAACATATTGGCCGTACGCATTTCAAGCCCTGTTAAGATTATGAACGTCGGCTGCTTTGTGATTCGTGGCGGCGTATTATTCATAAATTGTTGCGATGCAAGTGGCTTTGAGATTGTGGCAGTACTGGTTCAGTTATCAAGCGTAGGAATCGAAAACCCGTCGCCTAAATGTCAAAAAAAAATAAATTGAGCACAGCGAAATTATAGTGGTTGAGAGCTCTCATAGCTATTCAAAAATTTCGATGTTATCTGGAGCTGCAACCATTTCAAGTTATAACCGCCCACTCGAGCTTAGTATGGCTAATGAATCCACAAAATTTTTGTGGATGTGTGGCTTGGTGGGCGTTAAACCCCAAAGGCTATAAATTCACAATATCTGTTGTCTCGGACGCTTTATTGCGGATACCAGAAGTAAACTCTAAACTCTCTACCTCTTTTGCTAAACTCTTCTCTAAACGCTCCAAATCCATTACGAGCTGTTATCTTTTGCTACATCGTTCCTTTCTACTTTATCTTGACCCACATTGGATCTACGTGTTTTTTCATAAATTTTCATTTTTTCCTTTAGATCCTCAACACTTTTTGCATGATACAATACCGTTTTATTGAATTTGGAATCTGGAATTCCCTCAATGAAGTAATCTGCTATGCTTGCCTCCCCTAAATTTATTTGCTTGCCTATTTCCATAAGATTATACAAATATTTGCGAAAAGTTTCGTTGGCATGCTCACGCCGACTCTTCAACGTTTTATGGACTTCTGATGATGATAATTTACAACAAAATTCATTCATTAACGCGCTTTTCAACGTTACCCCACCGTTAATATTACCCTCGCTTCTAATAAATAGTTTAGCAGCTCCGCGCAGAAGCTGCTTACCGTATACAAATTTTTGTAAACCGTTTCATTTCACAATAGCTGCGTTCATTTCGAATTCATTAACCCACCACTTAACGTCCATAAATCCTTCACCAGCGAAGAGGCTAATACTATCACCTACATCTTTAAGAGTGAACTGTCATATACCGACCGACTTGACTCATTATCACTAGGCTCATTTCGCGACAAACCGTAGTGCTGGAGTAGCCTGTCTTGAAGGTCACGTTTTTGCCCAGAAGTCGAAAGCTCCAAAAGTCGTAAATTATCTTTTAATCCATTAACAGTCAAAGTCATTAACTCGTCTCCATTTAAATTACAAATTAGTCACTCCACTATATAAAAATAATAAAATTTTAATAGCTTACAGTCCAATAATTCTTCAAGTATTGTTTTTCCAATTCTTTTAATTTAAAAATTCCTTCTTTGATTTCAAATTAGCTTTCTCTGAAACAAAAGTTTATCATATTAGTATAAGTCATACTTCTTATTAGAATCTGTTCTTTTTGTGTTTACCATGCTCTTCACATTCTTTGTTTACCGTCTTTTCTTGCCAGCTATAATTTCAGCTGTTTTCTCTACTTTTTATAGTAATTTTCTCATTACTTGCTAGTTTCTGATTTCATCAATATACTTCTTCCCCCTCTTCTTTACATTCAATTTCTTTACACTCTTAATCTTGTTATCAACTTCTTCCCTGTTTTGACTACTTATATTATCTTCAAACTGCAAACAATTTTTAATTTGGTATTACAACTTTACTAACATGAGCATTTTACTTCTTTCATCTCAGTTTATTCTGAAAATTTTTACGTTTCAAAATTTGTCATTACACCTTCACTTCAGCATTTTACTTCTTCCATCTTACTTTATTTAGTTCTTCTTCACATCTGTATTCATTCGAGATTTTTCTCTCACCTTCCTTTAGTTCTTGTTTTTGACTTGCTGTCTGGATACATGCATATAAAATCTTCTTTTTACCTACTTTCTATCTCCTTCCAACTCTTGCATATTTCCCTCCTTGTTGCGCTTTGCTTGATGTTCACTTTCGGTTTTCACCAATATCTTACACCTGATGCTTCACGTCGGTTACAAATTGAAAACTGTTATGCTGCTTCTGTTCGTTGATCCTCCGTTGCTGCTGAAGTATTTCGCTGTGATGGCTTCACTGCTCGACTCTTGACGTTGGCTTCGCTGAATAGATAAATTCGCTGTTTTTTGGCGTCACTACGAATTGAAGCTGGTGCAGGTGTACCTCATATCTCATTTTTTGTTCTTTTAGCTTGAAACTGTCCGTATTATAGTGAATGTCGCAGCAGTTCCAATTATAATAATCTGCTCACAACTGGACAATTGCACTATGCTTAACGTGACCATACGTCCCGCTTTGGTCGGGACAGTCCCGCTTTCACACTGTCTGTCACGCTGTCCCCAGTAAGAACAAAAATGTCCTGCTTTAGCTTTAGGCTAAAAAACTTTAATGTGATATTTTCGTTTTCTCATCTCGCCTGTAAAAATGTATTTATTATTTCGAAGTTATGGCAAGGCCAAAATTAGAATGTACTATTGTACATTGGCTATAAAATTACGACGTTGGAAACGCGATGCATGCAAAACGTAAACAAAAGCAGCTGTTTATTGAAAATTTATTATGGAAAGAAGTTGGCAACACTAAATTTAAATCTGGCTACAAGTTTTAAAGGTTACATCAGGTGAGGAGCAATTATACGAGAACTTAAAAAATGCCTAAACGCAAGTGTACTTTTAATATTACTTTGCAAAATAAGTACCCATTTATAAAACAAAGGAGTGGTGCAACAGATGTAACGTGTGAAAAATGTCGCTCTGATTTTAGTGTTGGACACGGTGGTGGCAGTGATATTGAAAAACATTTGAAATCGGAAAAACACAGGCTTCCGATCAAGCTGCTTCTTCAAGCTCGTCAATGCGTGATTTTTTTAAAAGAACCGATTTGCCGACTTCCAAAGATTTGGATATAGCAGCAGCGGAGGGTGCTTGGGCATATTACACGGTGCTAGAAAATCACAGCTTTCGCTCAAATGACTGTGCTTCTAATTTGAAACAAACATGTTTTGAGCAAAATCTCAGGCTATTGTTGTAAATGTGCTGGCACCAATGGCGACGGTTGAATTGAAAGAGCATCTTCGCGAAGCCCACTGCATAGCATTGTTAACGGATGCTTCAAATCATGGCGCGACAAAATTGTTTCCTGTTTTGGCCCGCTATTTTTTACCATACGAAGTTGTGAACGTCAAAATTTTAGAGTTTCAAAACCAGCCAGGTGAAACATCCGACCTAATTGTCGGTTATTTAAAGGAAGTGTTGCAATGATTTGAATAAGAAAATTGTTGCATTTTGTGGAGACAATACGAACTGCAATTTTGGAGGAAAGGAAAGAAAAGGGAAAAATAATGTGTACGCAAAATTAAACATATCTCTCGGAAGACAGCTAATTGGAATTGGATGTGGGGCCCACATAGTTCACAACGCGATCAAAACAGCCGCTGATTGCCTTCCGGTTGACTTCGAATGTATCATTGTCAAAATTTATTCATTTTTCTACATCTACAGCGTAAGAGTAGAGTCTTTGAAAGATATACATATGTGATTCCACTGACACAGAGTATAACAAACTCTTGGGCTATAGTAAAACTAGATGGCTTGCGTTAGTGCCGGCGCTTGAGAGAGTTTTGAAAATGTTTGAGCCTTTGAAAAGCTATTTCCTGGGCATCGAAAAATGTCCAAATATTTTAAGAGCATTCTTCGAAAATCGTAGTTCTGAGTTGTGGTTGTATTTTATGCATGCACAAGCATCGACTTATCATCAAGTCGTGTTGAAAATCGAGGGTCAAAAGGTGTCTGCAATAGAAACTTTACAGGAAATTAATCGTCTACTAGATAGCTTGGCACTTAAAGAGAATTTACCTTTCCTTCCTCACACTGTCCGTAATCTACTGGTAAAATTACAGGAAACTGATCAGGAGAAAGTGAAAACTGCGCTGGCTGAATTTTATAAGACAAGTAAGGAATACTTGGAGCAATGGTGTCAGTTCAATGCAGAACTAGAGGTATTTGAATGGACACGTTTGACAAAAGTATTCGACGAGTTTTCGCTTATTTGCAATTGCGCCACAGATGCAAAATTAACAAGCTGGAACGGTGAGAATGTTGCTGCTGAAGACCGTTGGGTAGAGTTGTTCACTCACTTCCGTACTAACAATCTCAAATGCACGTGCTTTTGTATAATTATTGAGTACGTTTTATGTTTGCCTGGAAGTAACGCACCTGTAGAAAGGGGGTTTTCTCTTATGAACAAAATATGGACAAGTGAAAAAACACAATTGAGTGTGCCAGTTTTGAAAGCCATATTGATCACCAAGACAAACATCAACAAATCATGTAATCAGCTCCATTCTTACTTGGAAACGAGGCCCGATATTTTGAAGCAGATTTGCTCCACTCACAAATATAAAACAAGTGCCTAGAAACGTTGTATTAATTAAATTCATTCACTTCCTTATTATTAGTAAATAAAAAGCAGTTAAAAAAGAAATTAGTTCTTGTTTTGTTAAAAATTCCGCAGGTTTCCCGCTCTGACGAAAAATATAAATGGTCACGTTAACTATGCTCCACTTTATTCTCTTTCTGTGTAGATTCGCCTGCGGTGCTTTTCCTCCCTCAGGAAGATGTTTGCATTGTGAATTTTTACTGCTTATTTGTTTTCCAACCATTGTGAATAATTACAAGTGAAAAATCTTAGCCATAAACGTCAAAATTAGGCCCAGCTGAGATCACCTGATTTGGAAGGATGTATTTTTTGGGCACTAGACACCATTTTTACACAGAGTTGTTTTCACACTGTTCAAAAAAATGTGTTGTAGAAACTGTTGGCGAAGTAGCAAATATGAAAAAAAATTCAATTGTATTGAAAAAATTGCAATATAAAAGTGTGTGGCATTGAACGTTACTTCATGTGTACATTATAAATGTTGTTAAAATTCGAGTTGAATAACATTTTTCATTATGTTACAAATATTTTCTTAGCTACCACACAATACGACATTGTGTTCACAAATGTTCCCAAAACTACATCAAAATACGACAGTGAAGTTGACGTTTTTTCATATTTCTCTTTCACAATTTCTTTCGTGTAAAAATTTCTGCTGCTCAGTAAGACAAGGTAAGATAAATTTAAATTTTGCTTAAATTTAAACCATAAATTACCATATTTCCCCCCTCCCCACAATAGGGCTACTCAACCTAGGCGATTTTAATGGAATAATTTCCAGGTGTGGCTGTGTCGGCGGCGCACAGTGGACGGTCTTGTATGAAATCAGCGGCCAAAAATACTTCCACTGTTTATATCAGAGCGAAATTTATATCTTAGGTTTTTTAAATTATAATCAGTAAAAAACAATAATAATAATATAAATAAACCGCTTCGGATCCCCCTCTCTCACTACCCACGCCGTCTCCCGCCCATTGAAAAATAATTAGTAAAAGAGCCAAAATCTTTTGCTTTGCTTTTGACTAATTTATTAAAGCAATGAAGTTTAGGACAAAAGAATTGTAAAAATGTGATAGTGATGATAACGAATTTTAATTTATTAAAAGTAGTTAAAGTTGGCCAATAAAAAAAAAATTGTTTGCATATTATTCATCTAAATCGAAAACTGATTTTAATAAAATCGATGTATTTTTGCTTGGTAATTTTCGTTGACCAGTGATCAGAGGATCTGAGCTTAAAAGTAATCGGTTAAACAAGTCCTGATTTGTAGCGACCCGTGAGTTCTTTCGTGTATGATGGAGTCGATACAATTTAACGTCCTTATTCCTTGCCTCAGCAGCTTCTTCAGAGAGCTCTCCAATTGAAACTAATGCGTACTGAATAACATCGGGAGCGTGAATTAAAATTGTATGCACTGAGGGAGGAAGATAATACCAGGAATACTTGGATGTTAGCTCTCTTGCAGTATCTAACGCGAATTTCCTAAATTTTTCCACATTAATTTTATACCCTGACGATATAGCTTGCAGTAATGTTGCACAATTTTCAATTAGGTGTTTTTCTATGCCAGTTATTTCAGCAGATATATGGGCATCATTGAAAAATCTTCTTGCCGTGTTCCCATCATTTGAAGATCCACTACCACCTGTTTTAGGTTTGTCGACAATTAAACCCATTTTTTTACGAAACTCGCACTGAATACTTTGTTTCCTTATCAGAAATCGTTCTTTATCTTCTGAGCCCCTTATTTGCCATTGTCTTATTTCAAGTCTATAAGAAAGGTGAAGAAAATATTCAAAAAACCGAATGTAGGCATGTAATGGAGACAACCCAAATTCGTAGCGATCTGTTCGTACTTCTTTTTGTAAGCATTTGTCAATATCGTTCATCTCAGTAGGTTTGGCTTGGCAAATGTAGCATTTTGCAAATGAGGTTTTGGTTAAGGCATTGCATACTTTGCCATCCACCATAGTTAGTTGAAGAATA
The DNA here is from genome assembly GCA_951828415.1 of Anomoia purmunda. Taxonomy (NCBI): domain Eukaryota; kingdom Metazoa; phylum Arthropoda; class Insecta; order Diptera; family Tephritidae; genus Anomoia; species Anomoia purmunda. The sequence continues at coordinate 54,060,533 of OX639998.1, forward strand.
TGATCAATATAAAATTTTCGGTTGGTAGCTGTTTTGAATTCAGTGGGAGTTAATTGTAGAATTTTGTTTTTAAAATATAATTCTTCATTTTTGGTTAAATGAACTGATTCCTTTTGAAATTGAATTCGAACAGGGCGGCAATAGCGGGTGGTCGCTTTGCATCTCTAAAATTCGCGACGCAGTGTGGTCCAATAATTTTTGTAGCTCAACTTCAGCGACAGCTTCTGAAACTCTTATTTGCTCAGGATAACTTTTCTGTTTTTCCTTTACAATATTATCATAACAGGGAAAGAAGTTAATATCAAATTTATTGTTAACGAAGCTTCTAATAAGATTCTTTGTTAAATTTGCTTCGGTTATAAGTGAAATTACTTCACACGCTTTTGCTGCAAATATCAACGGATTCGGTTGACTACAAGCCAAACGCAAATCAGCAGCAGCGGACACATCGAGTTCTGCTAAATCTGCTATCCGTCGCCGCTTGGTTCTTCCTGAGCACTCTACCAAACTTAATCTAGGACGTCCTCGATTTTGACTCAATGTAGATGATTGTCGACTTAATAATATACATTCATGTTGTGCAAACCAATCGGAATTTTTTTCGATAACTTTGGATTTTGCTCTGCTGCTTTTTTTCCACATTTCTCCAAATTTTTTAAATATATAATTTAGTCTTTTCATAACACTACTTTCAATATATTCGTAACCATCAGATTCAAATCTTTGTTTTAGCTCGTCATATACTTTTTTAGCTTTATCTGCAAATGAACCTTTTTCTAAACACCACATCTCAAAAATATATATGCGTGAAAGTTGACATTGATATGATGTGCCTGAATATATGTACGAATAAGACAAACGTTTCATGAAATTAGCAAAATGATATTATTAAAACTAAACCTCAAACAAATAACGAACAAAACACATAAACAAAATACTCACGTAAGCAAGTACGTACACGAACGTATGCATAAGCAAAACAAAAAAAAAATGCTTGGTAGAATAACACGAATAACACAGAGAGGAGCAAAAGGTAACAGCTAAAATTAAAAACGTGCACTTAGAAACCATTAACTAATATTACCAAACAAATTTCATTTGAGGGCGAGACGGGGATCACCACTTTTTCTATAGCTTAAATCAATATATAAAGAAAAGTACACCACTCAACAGGTCACTGGTAAAACAATAATTTTAAAATAATAGGTCAATATATTATTACATAAAACTCGATTAGTTATATAGTCTTTACCTTTTTTTCAATATTCATTTTAATTTACGGTGATTAAACGCGATTTAATGTTAAAATTTAATTTTTTTATGAGAGATAATTTTACTGCTCCGTGCACTGCACAGTACGCGTGTTTTTATTGTCTCACTTCTTTCGCTATTTGTAGCGCATACGAACGGGATAGAGGAAAAATGAATTTACCGTTTGTTTTGTTGTTCTTTTAAGATTTAGTTTTGATACATACACCGGCAAATTTCATACTTCTTTTTTTTTTTTTGGCCTATGGAATCGACCACTGTGCTATGGTCCGAAATGGACGAATTTCTAACAACCCTTTACGAAGTTGCAGAACGACTTATTCATCAATCCCTATAAACAACTCCTTCGAATATAAAAGCCGAGCCCACTCACTTAATACGGAGATTCCGAAACAGGCATCAAGCAAGTTATGCAACTCGAACTATTTCAAGATGAGCTGCGTAAAATTCAAAAAGCTCTCAGAGCAGGAACAATAGATTTGTGAGAGATAAGAGCTATTGTAGGAATTGCCTGACATTATCGCTCCAAGAAAGATAATGCCGAAGCAATTTCAACAGCTTTTATTAGCAAAAACGGCATCAATCTCTTCTCCATTGCACCCCAAACACCCAACTAATAACTAAACACTCACTCCAATGATCCAGGTAACTGGTGTATTAAAATCAGCATCAATTGCCTGCAAACCACAAATACCTACTCCAATGTACATATAACCATATCAGATCTTTTAGAAACAGACTTTCTCCAATTCCATGATTCCAGTTCAACAAAAACTCTCGGAACAATATGGAATGCACTCAACGATGAACTATCATACCCAATTGACCTACTAAACTCCGAAACGGCCACTAAAAAATCGATTTTGTCCTCCGTACTTAAACTTTTTGATCCGGAATGGTGGAAATGATGATCCAGGCGAAAATCTTACTCCAACGAATCTGGATGAAAGGTACCGACTGCGACGAGAACGTAAAACTGGAGCGATACGCAAATGAACTTCATTTCCTCAGATATATGATATGATAAGCCTATATCCAAAAAAGAACGTATAAACGCGGAAATACTTCCCATTTCTTTGAAACCCGCGGAAGATATGCCAGCCAAAACACTAATGGACATCTTCAATCACATAATAACTGACATATAATGCGTAATGAATCCGAAATATAGGAAGCTGGACAAACTCACGGGGCAATGCGATTTAAAAAACATATCACAGCAGTAAAAGCGGCAGAAATTATGTCTCGGGGCTTGATCTTCTGAACAAAGCCGGAACGCAGGTGAATTATGATGACATACGTTACGAAGCGCGAGCAGCTTTGGCGCAAAAAGGGGACATCAAACATGACGTCTCTTATAAGGAGACGAACGCCAATAAAGGGCCCTTATAAAAGACAGTCTCAAGAAAAAATAAACAGCCAGAAGCGATTACAATAAAACTTAGTCCAAGTTCATATTCAAATATACTATCGGGCTAAGGTGGATAAAAGTCTTTCGCAAGACAATTTTAAGACAGATGGAAAGATAGTTCGAAATACTTTTGCTATTCTTGTACAAAAGTTGTATAATTCACCATTCGTGCTGAAAAGCTATTTTGTTTTAATAACGTCAGTTTACGTTAAATTTGAAATTGGTGCAAACAAACCAATGTAAGTTTTAATTTTTTTTTATTTTAATGGGTTTGTATTTTTTCTGCGCAAAAAAGGCTAAGAGGATCACACAGGAGCAGCTAGAGATGTTTGCGGAGTTTTGTGCTTCCAACCCACAAATGGTTACGGGGGAGTTAGCATGGGCCAAGAAAAACTACCAAGCAATGGAAGAAGGTAAGTCATAAATTATTATTGAAAATACACGTCTTTAAACACTTTGTTGAATTACACTCACAATCAACGAGAAAAAGTGCAATTAGCCCAAAATGCCCCTGTGCGTTATGTAATTTAAATTTTTTTTAAAGAAATTATGAAATTAACAACGCTATGACAGAGCACAAAAGCAACTAAAGAAGATGAGAGAAATAGAAACAATAGCAAGATTATGATGTGGCAATAATGAAAAAATCGTTTACTTCGCCCTTCTTGCTTCATTTTGTTTTTGTTCTCTGCCACTTCTATTCTCCCCTAAATTTTGTTATTTTCATAAAATATGTTATTGTTATTCAGCAAAAACTCCTGTTATGATGCAAACAACGGGACGCTCTGATTGGCAGCTCACGGTAGCAAAAGGGATAAATTGAGAAAAAATTGTCGACTATTGTCCGCTGTTGGTCGGCACAAACACATATTGAGAGAGCGAGACCACGAGCATATTACTAAGGCTAGCAGTTGTATGTTGCCTTAACCATGCAGATGAGTGCGTGAGTGAACGGAGTAATTTGTATTTACACAAATAGACAGTTCAATTCATAAACATAAGTGTGCCCGGTGTGGTTTCTACGTACCACCATTGTTTGTCTGCTACATTGGGCTCGCCTGGCACTGCCGATGTGCTCCTCTGCCTGTTTGTACAAATTACTTTGATTTGAGTGGGTTTCAAAGATAATTTTTATAATTGATCTGAGCAGTTGCGCTGCAGTCAATTTCCAAAACTTATTCAGTAATTGCTGCTGGTATTGTATTTCTGGTCAACAAACTCGGGACCGTTGACTTTTGTTAACTACTCCCTCTTCAAGTGCCAAGTTGAAACTAGGTTCTGCTCACCAGGCGTATAGAACATTCGCGCATTGGATTTGTCAATGCCTGCTTTCCACCTTTTGATCTTCGCATTAAGGTTAGACCCGATACTCTGAAGGTTAAAGGTTAAAGTTAGTACAGATGTTTACATCTTTAACTCCATACAGATAGTGCCGCAATTTGCTCAGTGCCCAAACAATAGCCAGTAACTCGCTTTCGTTAGTGGCGAAATTGATATCCCTGTCCTTCAATGTTCTTGAAATCATTGTGATTGGACGTCCTTCTTGTGATAGAACTGCACCAATGCCATAGGCCGTAGCATCGGTCGTTAGATCGAATGGCTTCTTATAATCTGAATGCGTTCTTTATCAAAGGGGGTGCATCTGAGCAATTTGACAATTTTGCAAGTATGGAAGGAAATCTGTTAAACTTCTGTACCCCATTTGAGCTGCCGTGAGGCTAAGCATAGTGACGCCTCTACCTGCGTTAGCAGGTCAAGGCCTATTATTCCATCGAACGTTGACAGGTCCGGCAGAAGAAAAAATTGAGACAAAACAATTTTGCGTCATTGTAGTTGCGCCGTGTATTGAGGGTATTGTAAATGAGGTATCTACTGAACGGACGCCTCTCAACCTCTTATGTGGTTTGATAAAATTTTTGGATACGCCCGTGTCTATTAAGAATTTCATATCTGTCCCCGCTACTCTTCGTCTGATGACGGGAAGCAGGGATTTACTTCTAAAAATTTACGATATCAGAGTCATAACTGTTGCTAACGTCGTCTATAATTTGCGCCTCTGCGCTAGAGGCCGCGTTGGAATACTTCTCCACCCGTCCCTGCCGCGCAGGCAGACAGATATCTTCTGTTTAACAGGGCTGGGATTAGAGTGGGTTAGAAGAACCTCGAAAAGGCAGGACCCGTCCCTGCCGCGCAGGCAGACAGATATCTTCTGTTTAACAGGGCTGGGATTAGAGTGGGTTAGAAGAACCTCGAAAAGGCAGGATCAACCTCCATAGGTACCGGAGCACTATTGATATTATGCTGCCTACCGCTCCGTTGGTCTGACTGGAACTGGCCCTGTGGTTTTGACTGCTTATTAAAATGCGAATTATTTGTACCGCTTGTCTGTGATTCAATCCACTGAGAATATATCTCTTTCACCTTAATATTTGGCTTACGCTCTCTTTCCTCTCTTCTTTTTGCAAATTAGTTGCGAAAGAATATCTTTCATGATTAGATTCAACCTCATGTGCACGCGTCAGAGCCGAAGGCAATTCTTTGAGATTTGCCACAAAGAGCACGTCTGTTAGACTACGTTTGAGCCCCGATATAAATGGTTCATAAGATATATTGACTTTATTGGTCAAGAGTGTGAGTTTCTTCTCAACGCCCGCCTGCATTTCCGGAGGTGGAATGTGTGATGCTGCCACTCTATTAGGGAGCTAATAATTTGCTGTACTAATGCTTGCCTTTCTTGCTGGTTCACGGCTGTTTGCTCAGCTAAAGCGCTGCTGACAGCCGCCTGTACTATTATTCTTAGCTGCTCAGGGTCCATGTTATTCGATATCGATGGGGCTACGGAAATGTTCCTGTGGTTTGGAATTCGAATCACTTGATTGTCGGCGAAAAAAATGGCGACCTCATTTGCCTCAGACAATAAACAAATAAACAAACAAACACATGCGGGAGCAACGTCGGCAGAGTCAGCGGATCGTATTACCTCACAGCGCTTAACAAAAACAAAACAATACGAAGTATGCGCACAGTTACACAATGTGCGCTCCTTTGGTTTTCGATTCAGAAAAGTAGATCAACAATAAAAAAATGTGAGCTAATTTATTAATTGTTACTTAACCCTGTCATTCGGTGTCAATCGAATTGTCAAATAAACCATTCATAAGTGGCTGACAATTGTCCTCCAGTTTTAATATTAAGTTGCAAAAAAATAACGCGTAAGCATAAATTTATATTAAAATTTTTATTTTTATTTAAAGGTTTGAACTAGTTTTAGCTTAACGTATCCACTTACATACATTTTTTTAGTTTCTGGTAGCCGACAAGTTGTGTCATAGCGACTACGAAAATATACTGTGTGCGACCTACGCAACGACATCCGGCCCAATACTTGTTCAACAATTGCTGCTGGTGTCGGATTTCTAGTCAACAAACTCGGGACCGTTCATTCTAGCTAACTTATATATGCGCCCAAGCAAGCATATAAGTATTTATGTATGTATATATTAGCATACAAAGGGTGATTTCTTAAGCATGTGGTTTTCGAGAAGAAATATAATGCATATAATTTAATGTTATGGGCAAAAATTTACGCACGACCCTGATGACTCCCTCTGCCCATAGAGTGACTTTTTGAGGATGTAACGACAATGGCAATGGCTTGTGAATTATCAACACTCCAAATGCGAAAATTTTGTTTATTAACGTACACAACAAAATTTTTTATTTTGGTAATAAATTTGCACGTTCTGCAAATGTTCTCCTGACCGAGGAGAGAGGACTGGGGCGCTAAATGAGGTGGAGGGAAGAGCGATGGCAGTTTTTGGAAAATGTGCGGTTTTCGGCCTTCCTAGTGGTTCACCAATTGGTTCTGTGGTAAGTCTACTTTATTAGTTTATGATGATTTAATAATAATTTCAATCTTGGTATTTTCGTTATATACACATATTTGTACAGGAAATCCTTCCACCGCTGATTAAAGATGCAAGCTCCTCAGAGGCATCGCCACATCCATAGGAAGGCGAGTTAGATGCACCATTCCCGGTGAGTGAATTGCTGGTCTGGATCGATGCTTTCTGTTCAATTGAATCAAGTCAACCGAGCAGAAGGACGTCAACTAGTCGGAATCGTCGAAGGCTGAATCCCGAGGTTGAGGCCTTGGAGTTGCTAAGGTTTACGGTGGAAAACCAACCCAACCTTAGCGAACGTGGCGAAATTGAAACTGCTGCCGCCATGGGAAAAATGGCAGCAGCTGTTATAACGATTAGCCATTTCTATTTGTTTGTTTATTGCTATGTTATCTGGAAAAAAATGGTATACAAAAATTCTTAAAAATCATCCTTAACTCCTATAATTTAACTTATAATTAACTTATAATTAAATCTACTAAAATTTTATGGACGTAAAAATTGCATACTCGAAAATCTTGTAGAACTTTTTTTTATGTTGGTGATTTTCATGACAACTTGTTGAATTATTATGAAGTTTTAAAAAGATTAATCCAAGAAGAGAGCTTTCGTGATAGTTGTCAGAATTGACAATTGTTATACGGAAGACTTTTGCCTTTCGAGAGACTGTGGGAGAGTTGAAAAACAGTTGCCAGAATAGCCCTGCATGAGGAGTAAAATATTATCCGCACTATAAACATCTCGAAATAGTGGTCACGAAAGTGACAGGAAATCGGCATATACTCATCCCACTGACTAAACTCTCCGAGTCGCACTCAGTCGAGATGGAAGAAGTGGTTCAGAAAGCGTTGGAAGGAAGAGAAAAAGAAATTCGTTGAGCACTTCATACCTACCAACACACTTGCTGCCAGTTTATTTTCAAAGACCGTTTAGGTTAAATAATCTGCTGAATATGAGTTTAAAAGTCCTCTCTACAAAATGATGCGTACTTCAGTTGCGGTGATGCAGACCATAAACCCCATGGATCTAGCACTATGAAAATCTATACCATGGCTAAAATTACCTGAGCTTGCGATGTCGCGATGAGAAAGAGTGCCTGTGCAGCCGACACTCATCGGAAAACGGATATACGAAAACAATATAACAGAGCGAAACGAGGCAATCAGCGGGAAAAGTTCACCGAACAACCCGCTTTATACAAAGATAAACGAAAGATCTTAACTAAGCCATCAAGCCTGGTAAACGGAAATGTTTCACTAGTACTGGAAAAAACGTTCAAAATAGCCCACGTACTCGGGGTACTAGGTTAGGTTTGGCTAGTTTGGTTGTACCCCAGAGGGAACTCACTTAGGCAAATTCAATGCACTCCCATTGTGATACTCATAGCAGTTAGAACAGTAACGAACACCGTAGCCAAAACGATCAACTGCAGAAGCGCTGCGTGTCCAAAATGAAGTCCCGCAAACTGCTAATTTCCACCCCAGAGAGCTCTTATGAGGTGTTAATCAAGTAAGAGGCTAGGTACCTCAACCTCAGCGTCGCTAAGACAGGGCAGCTGAGCAGAAAATGAAAAGATGATTCCACCTCGTAATTCTCCATACAGCTGCGGCAAAAAGGGTCAGAGACTATATTAAACCTTGTCGTACTAAGTAGTGCCAAAAGGATTAAATGCCTCGATTCAGTCGGAGTTTGGATGCCCAAAAAAATTAGAGTATAATAAATTCATAATTCCCGGCGAACCCAACCTTTGTTCGAAAAGCTTTTCCCGCTGTGGAGTGCGAATTTCCCGTAAGTACGAATAAGTGCTATTAGTTCACTTTTAAATGCTTTAAAGACAAATACTTACCAGCGTTGGATACAATCCCAAATCTTTTCCTCAATGACTGCCTTACGAAAGTTTTTTGCTCAGCATAGCTATATGCATGTTGCATACGTCGGAAAATTTGTTCGAACAGATAATTAAAACCACATTTAAAACCCCAAGAAGAGGCCTCTCATAAAAGGACGATTAGCATTGGGTATGGAAAATCCACAAGCTCCAGAAACATGAACAAAATTCTGAAAAATTGTTACAAATATCTAAGTTATGTTGAGTTGAAAGATCAATTTGCACCGTTCTCGAAATTAGACCTATTTAATAATATCCTTCTGTATTCATGATTCTGAAAATCATACGATTATAATATGACAAGTGCAGACATGACACTTGAATTGGGCAGGACATAGTTTTCAAGCATATTATTTTGCAATACAATATTTTCAATAGTAGAATTGTACAATACAGAATTTTAAATACACAATTTTAACTACATACCCCGCTAAAAGATATAAAGTCTCTGCTGGAGTGCCACAAGGATCGGTCCTGGGCGCAATACTTTGGAATATAATGCACGATGGTGTACTTCCATTGTCGCTTCTCGAATCAGTGAAGAACTGTGGATTTAATAGTGATATATCGCTACTCGTTATAACCAAGCGGCTACGAAAGATAAACCAGGCAGATACCTGTCCAACCGTCCGAATCTAAGCGTGGTTAGCGGAAGCCGCACTCGAAATGGCAAACTAAACGCAGGGAGAATAGGAAAAGATAAAGACTATAAGTTAAAATACTTAGGTATCATATTTGATACTGTCGAAAAAGTTTAAGCGCCACTAACAAGAATAATATTTTCATTTCATTTCACTTCTTTATTAAGTCTATGATTTCAAAAATCTTACGGACTAGAAGTAGAGGAAAACTTAATGATAAGTTGCCTGCTAACTAATTACATGTGCTTTTTTATAAATATAAAGTCTTGTCTTAGACACAAACATCCCAGCAAGCATTTGGAAGATCGTTTTTACATAAATCACCTTGAGTAGTCTTTTTCGAGTCACCTTACTGATTAAAAAGGGATTGGTGATCAAAAGGATACTCGAAAATGACTCGCGCATATGCTTAAAATGTGATTCATTAAAATAACACTGACAAAACGTACAGAAATCGAAAATTGATCGTCTTGAGTAGTTGAAACGATTAAAAAAAGATTCATTTTATGCGCGACTCGAAATTAATGAAATAACAATAACAAAATGTAAAGCAATCCAAACTCGATCATCCAGGGGATTGAAATGTAATTGTTAGCATTTTGCTTTGCACAAATCGTGGCGAATCATCTCTTATCCCGTTGATCTATTTCAAACGGTAATTCTGCGTGCGAATTTTAAGCTCTTGCTCTAAAGCCATGCCTTGTTGTTCATTAGTTTCACTTTATCAGTTTTATCAATTAATAAATTTATAAAACAAAATTTAATATATAATATTTTATAAAATAAAAGAAAATAATGTCAGCCCAACAATTAAGAAGATTGGCAAAAACAAGCCAAATTATTGTTCGTCAAAGACAATATATTATCGGCTGCAACAAAAAGAGCGCAAGAGCACGTGACACAGAACGACTTAGAGCTGATTGAACAAAGTGAACCAAAAATAGATAATGATTTCTATAATAACACCTCAAGTGACAGCTGTTCTTCCGATAGTGACAGGGAAAGTGAAAAAGAAATTAGTTTTGTTCGAAAAAATTTCGAAATGGGCGACCCAATTTGGAGTTAGCTTTGCTGCCATTAATGCACTGCTCTTATTATTGCGCGAATGCAATATTACGGTGCCAAAAGATGCTAGAACCATTTTGAAGACACCTGGCTCTGTAACAGAGAGAAAAGTTGGACAAGGTAAATACGTAAACTATGGGGTGAAAAGCGGATTGACAGATTTTTTGAGTTTGCCGAATTTAGTATTAGACATTGGTATTGACGGCCTTCCTTTATTTAAAAGTAGCTCCAAGCAAGTTTGGCCACTACTGGTCAGTGTTGTAGACAAAAGTTACATTTTTCTAGTTAGCGTATACGAAGGAACTTCAAAGCCAAATTGCGCAAATGATTTTCTTCAAGAATTTATTTCTGAATTAAATATTCTTCTGCAAGAGGGGTTTGTTTTTTCTAATAAATGTTACAAAATTATTGTGCGCTGTTTTGTGATGGATGCACCGGCAAAGGCCTACATTTTGGGATCAAAGGGACATAGTGGATACTTCTCCTGTGGGCGGTGTACACAAAAAGGACAAATGTTTAACAATTCTTGCTTTATACTGGGCCAGTCATATTGAAAAATGGCCTTAGCACAGAAAGATATGCGCACTTTTTAAAATTATCATTGGCTTTACGAATTCTTTTAGATAAAAATGATTGCAAGATTAACAACTTAAGTGCTGAATAATTGTTGAAATCCATTGTGTTCGAGATACAACGTTGTGTGATTTGTGCTTCATGACATACAATTTTCATGCCTGGTTGCATATTCATGAAGATGCCAAAAGTTGTGGGTCCTTAGAAGGCATAAGCGCCTTCAAATTTGAAAACCACTTGCATATAATAAAGCACAAGGTTTGAAAGGGGAATAGTGTAGCCGTACAAATTTATAAAAGACACGTGGAAAGCAGGTATCGTTTAGAGAAGGTATTAGAACATGATGAAATTAGTTTTGGAAAAATTAAGAACGAAATAATTTCAATGGCGCATTTTTCTCTTTGCGAGACCCTGACAATGTTTGTTTAGTTGGAAATAAAATTTTTAAAATAATTGAAATAATCAATAGAAATAATGCTCCGTTTTTTTTGGATTGGAAGTAAAATCCTAATTTCACTTTTTTTTGCAACCAATTGAATCAATTAATTTTCACTTTTATTGCTCGGCTGACATTAGATTACTTGTACTAGTAATCCATTTCTTAAAACTAATTTTACTATGGGTACCGGGTCATGCTAACATAATTGGAAACGAATTTGCTGATAAAATAGCTAAAGAAGCACACATTTTACCTGTATTCCTACGTTCAAATAATAACTGGATGGACATAATTAAATTTTTGAAATTTTTCAACTTGGTATCAGAAAAGCAATTATGATAAAAATAACAACAAAATATGAAAAGGTTCGATCTGCTCAAATTATTCCGGATAAGAGTAACTCATCGATATCTAGTGAATAACACTTACTCGAAAAATATGCAGCTTTTGTAGTTCTAAAGTAGGGTAAAGTATTTAATAACCAAAATTATGATAATATTAAAACTATAATTAAGTTCCTAAAATTAAGTCACCTGTATTATAAAATATAATCCTTTTATACACGAACCTTAAAATACTAATTTTTTGTTATACTTCTGTTTTCTTTTTGTTTTTGTTGTTATAACTTGTTGTAAATCTATATTAAGTTAAATGTAGTTCTAAGTGTTTAATACTGCATTATATGTAATACATATATGAACTTAACCTATGTTGCTATGGCTGGTCAACAATTTTTTTTCGTAATTTTGGCTTTCAAATAAATAAATAAAATAGTTAATATAAGCGTGTTAAAAAGAGTTATTACTGAAGACTGCCACTGTTGGGGAGTGCTTCAGTGATCAAGTGCATTTCGGTGAATTAAATCAGAGTAGAAATTCGACAAAAGTGTCCTTTGTTACTGTGCCGAGGATCTTGTGGCTCTAATTCCGGTTGTTTTTTATTATTATTAGTGTTTTTTGTTGTTGTTTTATTTTCAGATCGTTAATTCAAGTAAAAATACAGTTTAGACAGGGGGCGACTTTCCAAAATATCAAAATGTAAGTAGGGAAAAAGTTCTAAAATTTAACAAAGCTTCTGAGAAAAGTAATTTTTTTAAACGACTTTAAAAAGGTTTTAATTGTTAACACATATGAAAGATAATTCTTCTGATTATAAAAATCTTAAAATCGATCGACTTTATCTTGAAAATTTCGCAACTTTTCAAAATATGTAAACTTTTAGAAAAGTGATTTTTTAAACGACTTTTAAAAGATGTTTTGTTTTTAACACATTCTAAAAGAAAGGTAATTCGATTACCCTGTTTTTAATTAAAAAAACATTAAAATCGATCGACCTTTTCTTATAACTTTTGCAAAAATCCTAATCTCTACTTAATAATGCAACTTCAACAAATTTCAATATTTTGTTTTGATTACAGATTTGTGCAAGATATATTAATATATCGGATTTTTCAATAGGAACGCTACAAAAGTTTTTTTAAATAAAACAAAAACGGCTTGGGATATGAATTAAATTCTTTATTCCTGTGAATGTACATTCGATTCCATTATGTATGGAACTCGATTTCTTTTGCATGGGCATCACGGGCACGCTTACAGAAGTCCAGGCGCTGAACCCAATTTTCGACGGTTTTCAAGCATAAATCGGCCGATACTGCTGCAATTTCACGTTCAATATTCGTACGAAGTTCTTCAATCGTCGCTGGTTTGTTGGCATAGACCATAGACTTGACGTAGTCCCACAGAAAATAGTCTAACGGCGTCAAATCGCACGACCGAGGCGGCCAATTGACTGGACCGTTTCGTGAGATAACACGTTCACCAAACTTGGTTTTCAATAAATCGATTGTGACATTCGCTGTGTGGCTTGTGGCGCCGTCCTGTTGGAACCACATATTTTCCAAGTCCATATCATCGGGTTTATGTCAACAAGCCTCAGACTCTTGCAGCTCTTAAAGAGAATATCCGTCAAGAATGTGAGGACCTATCGCCGGAAGTTTTTGCCAAAGTGATGGAAAATGCCATAAAAAGGGCTCAAATGACAATCAACTGTGGCGGCGGCCATTTACATGACATCATATTCTCGACTTGATGTGAAAAAAATCAAAAGACCAAATAAAAATAATCCACAAGAAGAATCAAAGTTTTTCATTTTTTTTTAAATTATCGGAAGGTTACTTTTGCGCCACCTTGTACAACAACAATTCCAACCAGTTGTAGTACAATCAATAATTTATTTTTTATTTTATTTATTTATTTGAAAGAGGAACAATTATAAATAATTATTACACTTGTGGAATAAGCACTGGCTGCCAGGGCCTTCGGCTTATGCTAGCTTTACAAAGATATGTAATATGAAAATCAATAAGATAGTGTCGGTGGGATATGAGAAGGAGAAGCTGGGTGAGTAAGAGAAAGTTAAATAATTGGGTGAGGTTAATGAACTTAATTTGTGGATAATTAAACTAGTCATTTTTAAATTTTAAGTTTAGCTTGTGTTATGAACTTACATACTATGTGTACACTAGAAATATCTGTGTTTTTAAGTAAATTAGATAGTTTTGAATTTGAAGGAAAATCAGGTCTATAGTCCTCCAATGCCGTGCAAAAGTCGAGAAGGTGTGTAGTCGTGTAGTCGTCTGAGTTGCAGAAGGGGCATTGTGTTTTGGATGTTCCACATAATATATAAGCATGAGTGTCTGTAATGTGCCCGATCCTGAGCCGTGTAAATATTTTTAGGCTTTGGGAAGATATGTCTGCAGGGAACAAAGGTTTGTTCCCAATAGGATTATATGTCTTGTAGTGGTGCTGGTAGCTATCCCAAGCGCTATTGCTCCTTTCCTGTAGAAATTCTTGTACCAGCCTGCGGATGTCTTTGGTGGTAAAATGATGGCTGAGGTGTAAGGGTTCTTGGGATGCTTCTTTGGCTCTACTGTCAGCTTGTTCGTTACCCTGGATTCCAGCATGACCCGGAACCCACATGATTTTAATGGTGCTTTTATTTAATAGCATATTATTTCGGATTTCCGTGATTAATGGTTCTTCATTTGAGTAGTTCAGGAGAGCATCCAGAGTAGATTTGCTATAGGTGCATATTACGAATTTGCCTCCTTTGTTGGAAGCGTATAGCACTGCTTCAAGCAATGCAGCTGCTTCGGCTGTAAATACCGAGCAGTACGGTGGTATTGCACCGACACCGATGGTGACACCGAGTTGGTTTGTAACTGCAAACGAAGTACTAGTGTCTGTTTTACTTCCATTTGTGTAAATCATCTCCCATTCGTTTTTTAGAGGAGCAATAGTTTCAATGAAGTGCTGCACGTATTCGTTGGAAGAAGTGGACTCTTTGGGAAACCTTAGTAGATCTGTGATGAACAGCGTTTCTGGGTTATAGCATGGCGGGAAAGCTTTGATTGGTGCCAATGTCGAGCTTGAAATAATGTTCAGTTCATCCAGTAGTGCAACGCAACGTTGTGTGGTGGATGGTTTGAACCTACTGCCTGATTGTTGGAGTGTTGTGGTTACCTGTCTAAGTAACACTTTGTTTCGGCAGTGCAGAATCTTAGGTAAGAGCATCATTGTATTACGTTTGACTCTGTGAGGTATATCCGGTAATCCAGCTTCAGCAAGAACAGCTTTAGTGGGCGATGTCGGGAATGCACGGATACTCCTTCGGGCTGCCGCGTGGTAAGGAGCATTTAGAAGTTTTATATTTGCCTTTGCACAGTGCCCGTAGATACTAAGTCCAAAGTCAATTTTAGATAATAGTAGGGCTTTTGTTATGTTCGTAAGGACATGTGGATGGACATGACAATGTTTTGACGATACAAATTTTATTATATTAAGTCTTGACAATAAACTTATTCTAATCGCTTTACAGTGTTCCTTATATGTTAGCTTACTGTCGAATATTAAGCCTAAAATCTTTAGTGTGTTAGTGTGTGGGATTAGTACATTGGAAAAGGATAAAGTAGGGAAGCGGCATTTGCGTTTTCTGCATATATGGAAAGTGGATCATTTACTTGCTGATATATTGGCACCAGATTTTTCTGCCCAGTTGCATATGTTGTTTAAAATGTTTGAGAAGGTATACTTGACTTCGCAGAGATCTTTTGATTTGGAAAATACTAAAGCATCATCGGCATATATATGTAAAGTGTTCAACAGTCGCGTTCGAAGCAATAATTGCGCTAATTTCGTTGAATGCTATAGAGTCAAACCACGTCAAACGTGACACAATATTTTTGGTCATTTTCTGGAATGCTGAGTCAATTGCATGGATCAATAGTACACACTAATATAAGAAACCAATTTGAATATTTTGTCGAAATAATGTATATTTTATTTAAATTTTGCAATCAAAAATTTTTGCACGATTTTCTTAAAAAATTTATAATTTTGGACTCGTTTGCAATAAATTGACCAAACTTTCAAGTTTTTTTTTAAATTGTGCACTCTTTCGATGGATTATTTTTTTAAAATAATATTTTGCAAAATAAGGTAATTGTTTAAACATTTTTATAAACAAATTAGATTAATTATGCTTTATTCACGATGTTAATGAAAGCGCATAATGCAGGAATGTTGAGTAACTATTCCTCTTCATACCTATGAAAAAAAAATTTGGTATTTATTATAGGAACTATTTATTTTTGAATTTTACATGCATCAGTGGACCTACCGGCGCCTTTGTTTATCTAACGATTTGTTTATCTAACGATGTTCAACTGCTGGTAAGCGCGACTCTGCTGCGAGCAACACAGTACCGTATACTACATAAACAAATCGTTAGATAAACAAAGGCGCCGGTAGGTCCACTGATGCATGTAAAATTCAAAAATAAATAGTTCCTATAATAAATACCAAATTTTTTTTTCATAGGTATGAAGAGGAATAGTTACTCAACATTCCTGCATTATGCGCTTTCATTAACATCGTGAATAAAGCATAATTAATCTAATTTGTTTATAAAAATGTTTAAACAATTACCTTATTTTGCAAAATATTATTATAAAAAAATAATCCATCGAAAGAGTGCACAATTTTAAAAAAACCTTGAAAGTTTGGTCAATTTATTGCAAACGAGTCCAAAATTATAAATTTTTTAAGAAAATCGTGCAAAAATTTTTAATTGCAAAATTTAAATAAAATATACATTATTTCGACAAAATATTCAAATTGGTTTCTTATATTAGTGTGTACTATTGATCCATGCAATTGACTCAGCATTCCAGAAAATGACCAAAAATATTGTGTCACGTTTGACGTGGTTTGACTCTATAGTAAACAATGTCACCGAAAGTGGCGAACCTTGCGGAATGCCATTGAAGAGACTGTGTAACTGTGACTTGTAGTTATTAACGCTAACTGAAAACTTGCGGTTGATCAAAAAAGATTTTATGAATTTATATATTTTGTTGCCGATTTTCCAGTGTTTTAGTTGATTGAGTACGACATGGTTGCCAATTCTATCGAATGCTTTCTCAAAGTCTAAATTTAATGCAGAAACGTGGTTACCTAATGCTAATGCCGAGGAAGCAAAATGTTCGAAATATAAGAGGGGTTCGTCAACACCTGTGCCTTATTGGAAGCCAAATTGGTGAGGGCTAAGGAGACCGTTTACTTTCGCGAACCACATGATTCGAACGGAAACAATCTTTTCAAGGATTTTGGACATACATGGGAGCAGGGAGATAGGTCTAAAGTTAGCAACTAGGGTAGGAGATTTGTTGGGTTTAGCTATAGGGATAACTAAGGCTGTTTTCCATTCTTGTGGATAGATCCCAAGATTGACAATATCATTGTATAGATCTACAAGTCTGGCTTTAATGACAACGGGCAGGTTTTTTAGAATTGAGTAAGATATTTTATCTACGCCCGGTGTTTTCCCTGTCATATTTGAGATCGTAGAATCGTATTCTTGTAAGGAAATTTGGGATTCTATGAGGGATGCTTTGGCTGAAGGGAACTGATTAAAATAGTTTCCACGTAACGATTGCTGTTTTTTGTTACTGAAGGTGGGATGCAAGTTGGAGTCATTGGAGTAAGTTGACCAAGATTTGGCAAATTCTTCAGCGATATCTGGTGGTGAGTACATAGGCCCCTGATCATTATAAATAAATTGTATGCGGTTACGAGGTGAGCCGCCTGTCAGCATTTTTATGTCAGACCATATTTTTTTAGGGCTTGATGTGGGATTAATATTAGCTGTGAGCTTTTCTAAAGACTGTCTTTTGGCAGATTTAAGCTCTTTCCTGAATACGGCGTTCGCTTTTTTATAATTAACGAGATTCGTGCAGGTCATATGCTGCTTGTATTTAGCCCGCAATTTTTGCTTGTTATTTCTTAAAATGGTAAGTAGGTTAGACCAGAATGGTAATTTGGCAGAAAATTTTTTGGTGTTAGTTTGCGGTATTGACAGGTGGGCAGATGAGCG
Organism: Anomoia purmunda; assembly: GCA_951828415.1. NCBI lineage: Eukaryota > Metazoa > Arthropoda > Insecta > Diptera > Tephritidae > Anomoia > Anomoia purmunda. The sequence continues at coordinate 54,078,156 of OX639998.1, forward strand.
AATTATCTTTTTAATATTAGCAGCTTCCGCATTAATCATTTTGGAAACTGGTGTACTTTCCGATATGCTTACGCATAAGGAATGAAATCTGTCCCAGTCGGCTTTATCAGTTAAAAACTTTGCTCGCGGCTTGATCTCGTACCGATCGGGGATGGAATAGGATGTGAGAAGAGGGAAATGGTCACTGTTATGGAGGTCATTTAATGTTCGAGAGGAAAGATTGGGTGTTAGGGAGCCGGAAGCAAGGATGATATCTGGATGGGTGAATGATTGGTGGGTAGAAAAATGGGTTGGTTGGCCATCGTTTAAGACAACAAGATTTTGGTGCAAAATTACGTCTTCAATAATCTGTCCCCTTCCGTTGGAGTATTGAGAGCCGCACAGTGGGCTCCACGCATTAAAGTCGCCTAAAATTATAATTGGGGTAGGAAATGAGTTAATTATGTCGATAATGTCTTTACTTGCGAAGCTTTGGCTTGGAGGGATGTAGCAATTAATTATGGTAATTATTTTTCCAATATCTATTTTAATAGCTAAGCAAGAAATATTCGAAGAAATGGGAATCAATTTATGACTTACAGTCTTTTTTATAAAGAAAGAAATGCCTTGTTTACAGGTTGTGTTTTGGGATAAATTGTGAAAATAGCTAATATATTTATTAGGAGCGATTGCTGTTTTGAATATGAGTTTCTTGTAATGCGAAAATTTCTGGTCTGAACTCATTAATTAATATATTTAAGTCAACGTAGTTGTTAAATAGTCCATTAATGTTCCACTGTAAAATGTTAATCTTTTATTCTTTGTTTGGAGATGGATTGCCTGTATTCACAGGTGGGAAAGGTGGGGTGGGAAACTGGGAAGTAGCAAGTTGTGAGAGGAAGGAGAGAGTCATAGGATTTGTAGAGTAGTAATCGACTGAATTATTTAGCGTATAGTCAACAGCGATATAGGCGTTTGCGTTGTATTCAATTTCGTTTATATTTGGAGTGCTAAAGTTAGAATTGTTGCTGTTAGAAAGAGTTTGCTCGGTTTGTGATTTACTATTGTTATTGGTGCTTGTGGAGACGAGATGAATGCTCTCAATAGGTAGGGGTAATGTTGGATTGTATGGTGTAATTTTTGTGTTTTTGTTATTTTCTTTTGGAGTATTATTTGTTTTGATGGTATCTAGCTTATTATTGCTTGTGGAGGTTTGTTCTATGTGATGAATAGTTGTATTTGATGTGATTTCATTGTTATGCTGATTACTGCATGAATTTTTTGTTACATTAGCGAAGGACAGGGAGGACTCATTAAGAGTAGGGGGTATTTGCATTCTGTGTATTTTAATAGCTTCACGCATGGTGCATTTTTTATCAGTTTTTATTGTAATTATTTGTTTCATTTGCATGAATTTCGGGCATGCTTTACTAGAGGCAGCGTGACTACCTGAGCAATTTGCACAGTGGATGCGTGAACATGGTGTTGGGGTGTGGGGTGGAAGAGCACATGAGTCGCAGATTGGGGTTTTGTTACATCGCTTTGTTGTATGTCCAAGAATTTGGCAACTTTTGCACCTCATGGGGTTTGGGTAGTATGGCCTGACTTTGGTGGTGTACCATGAGACTTCAACCTTTTCCGGCAATTGATACAAGTCGAATGTAAGCAACACGACTCCACTACCAGTAGCTTGCCCATCAATGCGTTTCAGGAATTTATATGCTGAAACTACACCTTGATCACTTAAATTCTCACCTATCACTGTTTCCGGTATGTCGTTAAGACAAGGTGCATAAATAGTTCCTTTGGAGTGGTTAAGATTGTAGTGCATTTCAATTTTTATATCGCAAACACCAATTAATTTAGTTGATGAGAGAAATTTTCTTGCGATTGCTTCGTTTTTAACAAACAGCAACAGGCTGCCATCTCTGAGTCTAGATATTTCTATTTTCTCTGTGAAAATGTTCTTTAAAGCTTTGTGTACGGCAAAGCAGGAATATTTATTTAGGGGCTTATTTGAATTAATTGCGCTTGCTACAAGATATTTAGGGTTATCTTTTTTTGTAGAAGGCAGAGAAGGAAATATTACCTTAGTTATGGTTTGCGTTTTTTTTTCTTTTAGCTTTAGGGCTTGAAGATAACAGGGCGAACCTGTTATTTCCAAGAGGGGGTCCCTGAAGGGACATGTTAAATTTTTGTTTCCTACCACAGAAAGAAGTGGTAATACCCTCTTCTTACCAAGTAAAAGTGTAAAAAGTTTCACAAAAGGCGTGGAAGAAAAAGCACTCACGAATTGAAAGCGAAAGAAAATCACCGATACCACTGCTGTGCACAACCGTACGCTGTAAGTGTCAGTCGATGACTGACAATCAATAATTATATTAAAAGATATTATAGAGTTACTACAATATATTACCGAAAAATACTTCAAAACGCTTTAGAAGACAATCAGGAACGACGTTAAAACAGAAAATAACATCGAAATCGCAAGCTAGTATAATGGTTGAAACAATGGGAGAATAATTCAATTTAACTGATTCCAGTTCGGTACTAAATAGTTATCTTTAAGTATCATTTCCGACTTTACATTCAACTTTTTTCTTTACTCTTGAACATAACTAATTGCGATTTAATACAATGGAATATGAGAGGCTATGTTAATAATTACAATGAGTTACTTATATTGATTAAAAAGAAATATCCAAAAATTATAAGTTAGCAAGAAACTCATTTGCAATCCTTACTTAATACACCCATTAAAGTAAATTATTTATTTTATTTATTTTATTTTCAAATTTAAATCTACAGTACATAGTACCTTACAGACTAACAAACGAATTAATAATAAATGCTTATTGGATAATCAAATTTAAAATTCTCACAATAGCAGACTTAGAAAACGAAAAGTCAATTACCTTAGAGGGAAATAAATCATTAAATTCCGTTAGGGCACGCGAAATAGGCGCATTACTTGCAAATTTTTTTCTACAACTATCAACATAAAAAGGATAGAAATTACGCAGATTTCTTTGCGGAACATTAAAGCTAATCCGCTCCAGTAGAATTCGGCAATCGATTGTGCCATTAATTATATTGAATATATATGAAAGAGAGAGGACAGACCTTCTTTTTTCAAGAGAACTAAGACTAATTAGCAACAGGCGTGAGTGGTACGAAGGAACGGGTTCCTCGAACCGCAATGAACGCAGTGCCTGCTTCAGAAACATTTTTTGAACCCTTTCAATCCTATTTACGGAATGTTGGTCGTATGGCCTCCATATTATTACCGCATATTCCAAATGAGAGCGAACAAGAGACGAAAAAAGAAGCTTAAAGGTGTATGGATCGGTAAACTCTGAACTATTTCGTCGTATAAAACCCAGAACCGAATATGTATGCTTTCGAGAGAATAAAATTAAGGTGTTTATTAAATGAAAACTTTGCCTCGAAAATCACTCCCAGATCCTTGGCCTCTGTAACCTTGTTTAGGACAATATTAGCAATATGAAAAATAGTAGATGTGGCGTTCTGCCGCCTAGTGAAGGTTATGTGAAAACATTTATTAAAATTTATAGATAGCCGTGACTTTAGACACCATGTATTAAGATTATTTAAATCACATTGAAGTTTTATTGCATCGTCATCATCATTAACAATTGCAAAGACCTTCAAATCATCAGCATAAAGCAAATAATTCGAAAACGAAAAACCACTGCCTATGTCATTTATAAAAATAATGAACAAAAGAGGGCCTAAAATGCTCCCCTGAGGTACACCTGAAGAGGCCACGAAAAAGTCCGAAGCTATGCCATCAATTGTAACAACACAGCGCCGATTAGCCAAGTATGAAGTAATCCATTTTAGAAGGGATGAATGGAAGCCCAGGCAAGCTAACTTATTTATCAGAATCCTGTGGGATACTCTATCGAACGCCTTAGAGAAGTCCGTATAAATGCAGTCAACTTGCGAACCAGCCGAAAACGATGAAATGCAAAAATCACTGAATACCATTAAGTTTGAGACTGTCGATCGCCCGGATACAAATCCATGCTGGTTTGGGTTGATTAATGACTTTATCGCGAAATAAATTTTGTCTTTGACCACACTTTCAAACAGTTTAGAAAAGGTTGATAGTTTCGAAATTGGGCTTGAGGGAAAGAATCGCGTCCATTACTTCTTCCGGAGAGATATGCATGGTACCAAGATTAACTAACGATGATATTTCAGATGAAAAATCATGAGAACTCTGATCGTCAATTACATAATTTGACATAAAAAACTCCGCGAATAAATTAACTGCCTCTACAGGTGTATGAGCAAATTTGCTTTCCAGAAATACTGAGCTGGGTATACTAGAACAACGTTTCTTTGATTTTACAAAGTTCCAAAATGATTTCGGGTTAGCTTTAATATTCTGCTCTGCACTTCGAACATATTTTTTGTAAAGCGTGTTATTTAATGACTTAAATTCCTTATGGTAGTGCTGGTATTTAAAAAAAAATGAATGGATGTTATTTGACTTAAATTTTTTCAGATATTTGTTTTTAAGATTTTTTAACTTCATTAAATCTCTATTATACCACGGCGACTTATAAGGTATCTTCCTTTTCACAGGTATATTATTAAAACAGAATTCATTGAGTAACGATGTAAAGGTTGTATAGCAAGTGTGAGTATCCAAGTCCATGAGTAGCTCACCCCATTTTATTTCTGAGAGGGATTTATTTAAACTTGGAAAATCACAGGATGCATAATTGTAAGAATTTCCATCATTAGACAAAATGGTTGAAAACACATAAAATTTGATCTCAACATCTAAGGGCATGTGGTGAATACTAGCATCAGAGATCGGCGAAATGCATTTAGATGCGCAAGAATCTATATTATCACTTACATATATAAGGTCTAATAATCTATTTAGGTCATTAAAAATAGGGTTAATTTGTTTTAGGTTTAGACTAAGGCAACTATCTACGAAGTAAGATTCATGATTTGAAGTAATGTTATTAGGAATAAGATGAGAGCTAGTAGAATTACAGCACCATTTAATGTGACACAGGTTAAAATCACCCAGAACACAAAGATGGTTATCACTTAAGTCCAGAGGTAGCGCAATAATGTTGTCCACTTGAGCTTTATATAGCTCAAAATTGCTGTTGGGCGGAATATATGATGCCATTACGAATAAAAAGCCATGAGATTTCATTCCTTTAATGCAAACGCACACTTGATCTAGCAAGGAGTCACCATTGCTAAGGGTCACTAACGATGCCCGAAATTTTTGTCGAACGGCAATTAGGACACCGCCTCCTCTTGAACAGCCCGTTTTTGCCGAATCTCGATCTTTGCGGAGCACATCGTATAAATTTGGATCGAAGAATTCACTATCGTAGAGATCAGACTTCAGCCAGGTCTCTACAATAACAATCACATCATAAGCCTCTTGCGTACTGAATTGTAGAACTGTATTTGATTTTGTTCTAAGTCCCGAAATATTTTCGTAATATATCTTAAGACCGGCATTAGATTTGGGAATTACACTTCAATTTTTAATTGTTATACCGGTTTTTGGAAAAAATGGAATGGTTTGACTCTCACATTCGCTGGCCAAATTGCCGCATCCAAAATTTTTGGGTAATCAGTTAAAGGGACCCCCAGCTTAAAATTGATACGCCTGTGATTGTCTACTGGGTCATCTTTTTTCACCAGCGCATAACAAGAGAGAGACTTTATATCAATTTTCGCATATTTAGATACATAATTTGTTATCTCCTTAGCAGTTACTTTCGGCTCAAAAGAAGATAAATGAACCCACATGTTGCGATCGGCCACAGACAACTCAGTGCTTTTATTAGAGCCAACAACAACCACTTGGTTTCTTCTCCTTTTGTTATTAACTTTAACCCAAGCAGAGTTGGTGCGCTGGCCTTTGTTATCACTGAGTGGATGGGAAGCAGAAGCAAAAACACCGTCAGCAGCATTGATATTATCCGCGGGAACAGAAACTGGCAAATCATCGGCAGTGACATCTGTACGGCGAAGAGAAGGCGAGAAATCTTTGTTTGTATGGGCGTCGCGCACAGAAGAGAAATAAGTGGATTGATCGGTAGCGAGAGCGGCAACAACAATGTCAGTGTTGTCAGTGGGTGTACCAACAGCGGCATTCTCCACAGCAGAGAGCTGTTCAGTAGCGTGAGCAGCAACAACACCAAAGTCTGTAGGAGCAGGAAAAGAATTAGAGCAATTCGCGTTCAAGGGCGACTTATCGAGGTCAGCGATCTTAGACTGTGAGCGCGTTATCCTCAGATTTGCATTCATTGTTGCAACACTATTATTGGCAAAGTTGTTAGCACCATTTTTGTTGGCTGGCTTAGAAGTTGATGAATTTTCAGGAATTTTCAAAACACTAGGAATTTGTTTTCCACGCAAAGCAAATTGTAATTCATTTAGAGAGCACAATGCTTTTTCCAGCTTAGCTAGACAAGACGAGATGGGCACACAGCAGCAAGTGTCGCATTTAAATAGTAGGTTTTTGTTGGTTTTTAAGAGTTTTAAACTTGCGGAGCTTAGTTTTACACATTTCGAATGAAAGTCTAGTGAACATAGACCGCAAGAAACAACATCGCCTTCAACACACTGTGAGCCGCAACTAGCACAAATTGACATCGCGAACTTAAGAATGCACAAAGTGAAAACGTCGGAGCTAAGTAATAACACGTCCGCACTCGTCAGCAGTTCAGCTGCTAATTATTTCAACTAGTTCAAACGCTTTTGGTGGAGCTGATTAGTTGTTACGCAGTTCGGTACAGCAAATTCCAAATACGACAAATGTTTCATTTGATATGATTTCTGCAACGATAATTTCAAAATTTAGTTTCACTGTCTTTTCATGTTATATTTCTCCAAACAAGCCCCTCAATATCGTAGAATTACAAAGTGCTATAGATAACCTACGGTCTCCATATCTCATAGCTGGAGACTTCAATGGTTGGCATACAAATTGGGGTTCATACAAAAACAACAAAAGTTTAAAATTTATTGCAAAATTTATAGATGACCATAACTTTATTTTATTGAATAATAAGTCTGAAAGACATTTTAATAGTAGTCATGGCACTTTCAGTCATATTGACTTATCATTTTGATCAACAAAATTAGCAATTGGTTTGAAATGGAAGAGAGCAAAATCGTCTTACTCCAGTGGCCATTTCCCTAAATTCTTAGAACAATTCAATTCTACAAACATATTTGATCATATAAAAATACCTAAGTTTAAAATTAAAAATGCTGACTGGTCAAAGTTTAGCACCCTAGCTGAAAAATTAAGTTCAGAGCGACCAATAAGTTCCAATGTGAATAAAGAATGCGCAAATATAGTACATCGCATTATCTTAACATCTGCTAATGAGGCGATTACACAGACTAATTTTAATAGAAAGACATACGTTCCGTGGTGGAATAGTGAATTACATAAACAAATTGAAAAAAGAAATAAAATAGACTGATTTATTTGCTTAGGGCAAATATTTGCGATACAAATATTCTTATCTATTATTGCTCTCACGTTACAAAAGAGAAGTTAAGATAGCCAAAACTCAATCTATAAACAATTTCACCGGTCAAATAAATCCAACATATCCTACAACTCAAATTTGGTCAAACATCAGAAGTTTTTGTGGCCTACACAAAACTAGAAGCATTCACTGTGTAAAGGCGGTTAATGCTGTACAATCAAACATACTAAACAGGTCTCTCATTGCTGAGGAATTTGCCATAGTGTGGAGAGCAGAAGCCTCATATGAGAAGTTTTCCGATGCATTCCGTGCCGCAATAAGGTTCACGATGCTGAAAAACGAAATAAGTATTAATAAGGACGCCTCTTCTATAGAGAGAAAAATAACATTTATAAAATTTGAAATTGCTTTGAAAAAAACTGAACGGTACTACTCCAGGCCAAGACCGAATATCATACCCTATGATTTCAAAGCTTTCAAAAACCGTTAAAAATTGACTTATTATTTTATTTAACAATCCATTTGAAAATTATTCTCCTCAACTTTTTTAAACTACCACTGCCATTCCTAAATTGAAGCCTAATTCTGATAAAATATAAACAAATTCATATAGCCAATTTCATTAAACTCCTGTATATCAAAAATTGGTAAAATCATTGCTAATCGTATTTGGTGGTACCTAAACACAAACTAGCTCTTGCATAAAAATCAAACAGATTTCAAGAAAAGGACAATCTGTTGCAAATAACCTTTTGTATATAGACTATTTAGTTAAGGCCTCTATCTCTACTTATAGCCACATTTCGATACTATCTCTTGACTTTAAAAAAGCCTTCGATAGAATATGATTGCATGCGGTTATAGACCAATTAATAAAGTGGAAAGTTGGTATGAAAATTATCAGATATCTTAAAAAAGAAGCAGGCTGTGTCAGAGACACGGCCATTAAGTTTAACGTAGAATACGCCATCCGATAAGACAGAAAACATATGTAACAATAAATGATAAATAATACAAGCAAATGAATTTCTTTATTTGATAGTTACTTTGGATGATATACATAAGCTTATGATAGGAAAAATAGGATAAAAATGTTTTTAAATTATCAATTAAATTTCTCGCAAAAACGAAGTCAATGGCTGTTATCAATAGTAAAGATAAATGATAAATAACATACGCGAATCAATTTTATTATTTTTTTTGCAACTTGCCCGCCTAAAATTATGCAATACAAAGAAAGGGCTGCACGAGTACATTTAAATCGCCCAACAGCAAACACTCAACCAAACACCACACACATATTTGTGTGCATGTGTTTATACAATTTTCATTTGAGAAATTTAAATATTAGGAAGATATCAACCAACATGAAATGTATGTCAAACGAAAGCTAACATCTTCATTTGACTACAAAAAAAAAAAAAAAAAAATTAATCGAGCCGTTTCCTTATCATTAAAGAAATAGAGATTACAACAATAAAAACCTGACATTGGTGCCCATACCGTAAGGTAAGACGTATTCTACGCCAAAATTTTATGAGCCAGAGAAAGATCAGAGTTCGGGTTGATTTTTCACATTCTCAGACTTATGATATTAGAAATGGTATCCCACAAGTTACGCCATAATCTTTTGCACTCTTCCTTGTGGCTTTCAATAAACTTAGTGAAACGTTATCAATGCATAAACAAATCAATTTCTGCGCTTACGCTAATGATTTTCATAGCATCGTCAAACTTTATAAAAAGAAAAATTAATCAATCGAAATGGACAACTTATTTAGCGATACAATTGCTTGGTTCGATTACTCAGGAGGCCAATTATCCACTGAGAAACGCAAGCGATTGCATATTTGCAGGGCGAAAAAAATGCGAAGTGGAATTGACGGTTAATAACTCTCCAGTTGAATAAGTCAATGATTAAACATTTGAGATATAATTTTCAACAAAAGATATAATTGAAATAGTCATATTACAAAACTAATTTATAATATTTTAAAATATATAAAATATCTGTCTAGTAATAAATACAACTGCAGCCCATCAATTTTAATAAAGGTAGTAAACGCAATAATTCAATTGAAAATCGGCTTTGGTATATTTTTATATGGTCAACAAGCCGCCTCATCTTTAAGGTGTTTAAAATCCATTTATCACGCAGCCATCCGCATGCCATTCGGAGCATATCGTGATATAATCAACTTACTTTTTGAATCAAAAATTTTGCCAATAGAAAAGCGAATAACTGTTTCCACAATTAAAATATTTAAAATATTCATAGAAAAAAATTATTTATTTTCGAAAATTTTCAAAAAAATTACTGAAGCATGTAAACCAATGGATATACCTTGTAAACCAATGAAAACTTCAGTGGAAAAAATGCCACCCGGGCTTTTAAAACAACAATGCATAGATACAAGTCTAAGTCAACTTAAACCGTAATAAATTTAATTTTATTCGGAATAGATACAACAAACACACATTTTTATACACTGATGGATCCAAATCCAATGACAGTATTACTTTTAACAAAAGATAGTACTTTAAAAATGGGTATACTTCCTCCTTATAGTTCTGTGTACACTTCTGAATTAATAGATATTTTAGAAGCATTATTATTGGTCAAAGATAAAAAAGGTAACTATGTTATTTGCACAGAGTCGCTTGCAACAATAAATTCCATTGAAAGTATAACGAATTGTAACGTTTGCTCCAGACAAATTAGAAATATACAAGGTGGCGCAAAAGTAATCGGATGTCATGGAAGCGCCGTCGACATCGACCAGACGACGTGCCACGCAAATGGGTATCAGTCGACGGTCTTTACAGCGAATTTTGGTACAAGATTTGAAGATGTTTCCGTACAAAGTCCAGACGGTGCATCAGCTGTTAGCTGCTGACCGCCAATCGCGTCTAACATACGCTCAAGACATCCTTAATCACCACCAAGAGGAAGATGATTTTTCATCAAAAATAATCATGAGTGATGAGGCCCATTTCCATCTTAGCGGGTACGTAAATAAGCAAAATTTACGCTTCTGGGGCACTAAAAATCCGCGTGTAACCCACGAAGAGCCATTACACCCGCTCAAAGTCACTGTATGGTGTGCTGTTTTAGCTGGAGGAGTCATCGGACCTTTTTTCTTCGAAGACGTCGCGGGCCAAACGGTTACTGTGAATGGTGAGCGCTACAGAGCAATGATCAACGAGTTCTTTTTGCCGCAACTTGATGAATTGGGATTGGAAAACATGTGGTTCCAACAGGACGGTGCAACGGCACACACTGCACGTGCCACAACCGATATGCTGAATGATGCATTTCCCGGGCGCCTAATCTCCCGTTTTGGCGATTTGCACTGGCCAGCAAGATCGCCTGATTTGACCGCTCCAGACTTCTTTTTGTGGGGCTTTTTGAAGTCGCGGGTTTATGTCAACAAGCCTCAGACTCTTGCAGCTCTTAAAGAGAATATCCGTCAAGAATGTGAGGACCTATCGCCGGAAGTTTTTGCCAAAGTGATGGAAAATGCCATAAAAAGGGCTCAAATGACAATCAACTGTGGCGGCGGCCATTTACATGACATCATATTCTCGACTTGATGTAAAAAAAATCAAAAGACCAAATAAAAATAATCCACAAGAAGAATCAAAGTTTTTCATTTTTTTTTTTAATTACAGCCAAAAAACATCGGAAGGTTACTTTTGCGCCACCTTGTATTTCCTATAGCTGAATTGTGAGCGCTATTTCGATTTGCATAGATTCCGCTGCAGACGGGATATCATCGTAAGGGACAATGGAGCGATTATTTTTGTTTCCGGAAGTTACAGTTGCATACGTACTATTTAGTACATGTCGGTCATTGAACATTTTAAGGGCGACTTTGCGCCCTATTTTGCCAAGAGTTCGAATAGCTTGAATTTCTTTCTCTTTTAATAGTATAGGGCACGAATTACTTAAGATGAAGTGATCGTATTGCTGTTCAATAGATTTGCAGTTTATGCATACCGTATCTCTCTTACATTTATCAGATGACTCCTTAAAAGTGTACCACAATTAATGCAAATATCCTCTTTTTGGCAGAACTTAGCGAAGTGACCGAATTCAAAGCATTTATTGCAACGCATTGATCGTGGTATATGTATATTGACGCACTGCGGTTCTCTGATAACCCAAGAATGATAGAAAACCTGATTACGACAACGCCGGCAGCGTACACGTCACAGCGGTTGCTGCCACAGGAATAGCGAGAAGAAAGGGAAAGTGATAACTGCACTTGAGCGTTTATTTTCGCTGCAACTGCTGTAATACAAAGCTCGGCACTTCACATTTATTATTCTGTGTTTAACTTTTTGTAAAAATCACTCAAAACTCTGAAAAATCATTTTTTTAAGAACCATCTATGACGTCAATCCTTCAAACGAGGCAAGTACGAAGTAACGCAAGTGCTTTTGTTGCCAGCTTCTTTTCTCTGCATCGTGCTGATAACCGATATTGATATACGAAGGGAGAGATGTGGAAAAAGTTAAAATAACTAATCCCGTTTCAACTAAATTATCGCTTACTCTATTCTTGATTTTTTGTACATCAAAAACATAATACGTTTTCAGTTCTTCCAGAATTTTTTTCTCGTCAATGTCACGAAGATCATTGGAATATATGACTCCTTTAATGTAATTTAGTGTTGGGTGCGCTGATATTTGAATAGGAATGTTTTGATTGAGAGGTGAGTGTAATCAGCCTTTCATCTTGCTCTTTATTTTTTTTATCAGCCGCGTGCCGTACCATCAATACATTTCTTGATGAGAAAAGGATATACATTGTCTAGTGTGTTGTGGCCCTTTTCTACTACATTAGTGGTTTGTGCATTGTGGTTATTACTGCTGGAACTAGTGTAATTGTTGGAAGAAACTTCATTTTCACCGCTTTTATTAATTCTTTCCATAATTAAAAATTTTGGTCCTGGGGTTGAATTGTTTAATTTAATTGTTCTATCGAACTGCATTTGCAGTTGACAAGTGAACCCGCCCTTGCGGGCATTTCGAACATCCATTTTACTTTCCGTGTCAAAGTTCACACTTTTATATATGTTTATAGGTATATACGATTGAAGTTAAAATATAATTGGGGTCGAGAAATAATACGGCACAACGTTATGATATTACAAAGTATACAATTACGAACCGCTTTTAATTTCAATTAGCTGGAAAAGAGACACAACCGATCACTGAAAATGGCAATTTGAGACTGACGCTTATTATATATATATTTATAGAAGGTGATGGCATAAGAGCAGCTAATTTGATTTTTTTTTATTCACCTACATGTATTTTGTTTTTGCCTTTGCGTATGAGCTTTCAAAAGCCGTAAAAGCAAAAACAAAATGTATTTAAATTTTGACAACTCTTACGCAGAAACAAAAACAAAATACATAGGAATTTTGTAGTTGTATTTATAACACCACCTTGTATGGATTCGCCTTGGTTTCACGTGTATTTGGCTGACTGACAAAATAAGCTTTTCTAAACTACAATAGCAACGGATTGAAATACATATCAAATCAAACAGGTTGAAGAATACAATCTAATCAAATTACAAATTAGTATATTCGTTTCAGAAATATTTGGGTGCAAACTTACAAAAAGATACGCTGAGTTATACGATGTTTACACGACACGTGATTCGCTCTCCCATTCGTGATTGGCTCTCTCATTCGTGATTGGCGCCCCAATTACGAACCGAATCAACATGATTCGCCATACAAAATTTTGTGAGCGAATCACCTCATTTGTAGTTGATTCAATCTGAATCACTTTGCGGATCAAGAAAAAATCGTTGTCGTCTCTATTTTTAATCGAAGATGTATCGAAAATAGCTGTCAAAACACATAGACAGCTATCAAAACAAAACAAAAAATTTGGCAAACAAGAAACAATTAAATACTAAAATGGGTTCAAAAATTGAGATTGTGAAGAAAATAACTATGTCGAGGAGGTTGTTGGCTATGTTTTCCCTCCATACCTCTATTAGCGCCCTTTCGCTAATTTCTTCCCAATTGCTGGCACCTTTTCTTTTTACTGGAAGATTAAATGAATAAATCAACACAATTTTTAAGTATATAATGTAAAATTTAGGAATTTAACTTACATCTTTTCTCCATCGTTAAATTGCGCAGCAGAAAACAATAAACAAAAGCAAAGAACAAGAACAAGAAACAGAGATGCCAAATGAATCACGAATGTGTCGTGTAAACGGGGTGATTCGCGGTTCGTAATTGAAAGAGCGAAACACTTGATTCGCTTGTCGTGTAAATGCGGTATAATGGTGCCCACAGTCACCGACGTGTCCGTTTGCCGTGTCTGTTTGTCGGGAGATACACAAAATTGAGCAAAACTTGTGCCCGCGCGTATGTTTTGTAAACAAACTTTGCGTACATAAAACTGTGTTTGTATGCATCAACACAATGTTGCCATTCCTTTCTTTGCATACATACTTTTACACACATCCGCGTTGTCAATCACAATTTTTCATTGTATAATAAACCAAAGCCAAAAACCAACAAATGCAAATAGTTCATTTATCTATAATTAACATTATTATACATCGATTTTAAATTAATTTAATAAAAATTTAAATTTTTATAAGGTTATTTTGTTAATGATTTTAAAAAGTTCTGCTTGGCAACACTGTGCGGTGAGAGAGCACTCAGCTGACACGGCTTCACGGCAAAAATCTAAATTTTTCAGTTTACACACGTACACGTCGCGCGTACCCGTCACACGCACACGTTGATGAGTTTGCATTTACATGGCGCTCTCATAAGTTTGATTGTGTCAGCTGACACGTAGCGTACGTTTGCGTCGGTGACTGTGCGCACTATTAGACTATTTGGTCGGCAGGTACAGCGCATAGCGAAGCGAAAAATCTGTACATTGGTGCCGACCAACCACGAACTCGAAACACGAACTCCAAACGCGAACGAGATGCGTGTAACCCACGGGACTGCGCTTTACTATATACATGGATACATGCATAAACGGATTTGAGCAAAACAACGATCAATTGAAATTGCTAAACACATCCATCTACATACATATACGAGTATGTACCTATGTATATACGTATGCTATTATTGTGTACAGCGGACGACAAAAATTTGTTTACAAGCACAGTTTCCACAAAACTTTTCATTAAATGGTTGGTAATAGTTTGACTAAGCTTTTATAATATTATAGTACTTTCTACACCAAAACTCAGCTGAATAGATTTTTTTTATACAATAGACTAAGGAAAATTCAAGAACATTTTATAACAATGTTATCTTTTTAAGTAGAGTTTTTACTAACTCTTTGGATAGTTGGAGTTTTGTAGTCCTTTCAAATTCAATATAATAAAGTGTAAGTTTGAAGTGCCTGAAAATTATGCTTGATTTTTGATAGTTCTTTATATAATAAAAAAAAAAAAACAATAAAAAATAAATGTGAATTTTGAACCACCCAAAACTTGCCCTTCTTTTATTACAAACCTGTATGCCTACAGTGCCGGACATATCATATTGGATCAATACAACAAAAAAAATATCAAAACTTAACACCAATTTATAGTTACTTGGTACATTCACTTTCTTTAAAAAAAGTTTTTTGATTGGAAACTGTATTATATTGAATATTGTCTAATAAATGTCCGACACTTTATGCATATTTGTACTCTAAAATATTTCGTTTTCTTCTTTAAAAGAAACTGCCTTTAAGGTGGCGTGATTTTACTAATTTACAGCGCGTAATCCGTCATCATATGTATTTTCATCACAGCCTTCCTTTCGTAAATTTTCTGTTGAAAAAAATATCAAGTGCATTAAATCAAAAGTACTTTAACATAACCGAATCGGACTGTTAATATAGACTAGGTAAGGTTGTAATTAAACAAAATTATAAACTAATCATTTATCTTACGAAATAAAACCGCATTTAGATGCGTATAGTTTTTGAATGTCACTTTCTTTTTGAAACCATCGTAGTTCAACTGCAAAATAACATCTTCGCTGATTATGCCGGTTGTACATTTTTTTCGAAGAGGTTGAAATCCCAAAATATATTTCATAACAGCATCCTATTGATGGATTAGAACACATCATTCGAAAATCAGTCATAAATTCATAACTGCAATAAACAATAGTTCAGTCAAATATAACCACATGTGTATTTCATAATTTACACATCTAACCATTAAAATTTTATACAAGCAAATATGAGTTGTATAAGTTGTGAATAAAAAACTTGATTATTCAATTTGACTGAGCTAATGCACACTTGCAAATACATAATGATTCGGTGATTTTCCTTGTATTCATTTCTTCCTTGTATTCAAATCTTCCATGTTTTCCACCAGAAATTTAAATTGTGTTAAAATTTTGTTTTTTTGTCAGATTATTTAAAATCTGTTGAAGCATCGATTTGCATTCAGCAACTTCATCAGAAAAAATATAATTATGTAATATTTATTGAGCAGCAGAATTGAAATATAGTCGACTATAAAGTTAATACCAACTATTTTGACAGAAATTCCATTGGAAATAATGGGAAAAGCTATACTGTCTTTGAGGTCGACCGTATTTCACGTTTTTTACATTGCCTTCGTGATCAATAACAATTGCCGTGTTTGAAACTGAAATAAAAAGTTTTGATAAATGCGAAGTTTAGCTGTACAAATTGAACTTACCTGGTTTTGTTAGCAAATTATGTGTTTAAAAATACAACTTTTTTATAGCGACTTAATCTATTCTGGTGTGCATAATTGGAATAAATAAGTGTGTATTTTGAAATGGTAGTCCCATTAACTTGTAAGAACGAAAATCAATAGCGAAGATTACGGAGAAGCAATCTACTGAATCTGGCACAAAATTTTTTAACATATCCATTGATTTAACAGGTTCTGTGAAAAAATTACTGCAATTCATAAGTTGTTTGCCACATATACAAATGTTTTCGTTGCTTTCGTCAAGACTTTCAATTTGGTTAGCAACTCCTGCCTTTAAATGACAGTATTTATCCCCAGAATCTGGTTGTGTGTTGGGCTTGGTACCCACCACGAAAACCAGATTCCAATGAAAAATTTCAACAAAAAGTCTCGGATGGGACCTCCCTATTCTGATGGCGACCACGGCAAACGCTTAAAGGACTATTTTAGTGCAATCACCTGGAATATCCGCACCCTTAATTGGGAAGGTTCCTCTGCCCGGCTGGCGGATGTCAACGTTAAAGCAAAGGTTGACATCACCGACATCCAAGATGCGATTCACGGGGCAAAAAATGAAGAGAATCGGACTTTGCGACGTCTACTATAGCCGCCACGTCAACTGTCTACGCCTTATCAGTGTGGCTTTAGACCTGCAAATCTATTATCGACCAAATACTAGTGATACGTCAAATTTTCGAAAAGACCCGAGAAAGCAGAATAGAAACATCATCTTTTTGTCGACTTCAAATCCGCCTTCGAAAGCACGAGAAGAAGCTACTTATTCGCCCAAATGTCTGAATTTGGTATTCCAACAAATTTCATACGGCTATGTAAATTGACGTTGATCGGGAAGGACCTCCCCGAGTTGTTTGAAACTTAACGAGGTTTCAGACAAGTTGACTCTCTTTTGTGCGACTTCTTTTACCTTATGTTAAAAAAGATAATTCGAGCTGCAAAATTTAACTATTCACTTACCATATTTTACAAGAGCGTGTTCTTCCGTATGCTGCTGATATCGATATCATCGGCCTCAACAACCGCGCCGTTACTTCTGCCTGCCCAAACTGAAAAAAGAAGCGAAACGTAAGGGTCTGGGAGTGAACTAGGGCAAAACTAAGTACCTCCTGTCATCAAATAAACAGTCAGCGTCTTGGCTCCTGCATCACTGTTGACAATTATAATTTTGAAAAAGTGGAGGACTTGGTTTATCTGAAAACCAGCATTAACACCTGCGATAATGTCAGCCTGGAAATCCGACGTAGAAACTCTCTTGGCAACAAGTTCTGCTTTGGACTGAGTAGGTAACTGCGCAGTAAAGCCCTCTCTCGACCAAAACCACACTCTATAAGTCTCTCAACATACCCGTGCTATTATATGGCGCTGAAGCATGAGCAATGTCAGCATCGGATGAGACGGCCCTTGGAGGGTTCGAGAGAAAGATTATATGAAAGATTTATGGACCTCTACGTCTTTGCGACGGCGAATACCTCAGACGATGGAACGATGCGCTGTGTGAGTTTTACCGCAACACAGACATAGTCCAGCGAATTAAAATACAGCGGCTACGTTGGCTAGGACGTGTCTAGCGAATGGACGAAAATGATCCAGCCCTGAAAGTATTCAACGCGGTACCAGCTAGTGGTAATAGAGGAAAAGGACGACCACCTCTGCGTTGGACAGACCAAGTAGAAAGGGACTTGACTTGACGTCGCTTGGTATGGCAATTTGTTGAATTCGGCCAAAATCTCCTTAGAGGTTATAGCGCCAATTAAAAAAAAAGAAGAATTATCCTTTGATTTCAAATTTAAGAAAAAAGTAAATAAATTCAGGCCAATAATTTTTCCCATCAAATTACGCTTGATTTCAATAACATCTTCAATTTTTAATTTAAAATTTTCTTTTGCTATTTTGTTATTAATTTGTTCCTAAGCTTTGGTTGGGTTTTTTTTAACTTTCATTTCAATTTCTGCATATAATTTTCAAAAGGATAATCCAATTTTTTAACACAGTGCGTTAAGTGGAGAAGAGAGTGCACATTATAACTAAGTTGCTCATCCGAATATATATTCGAAAACATTTCAACAAAATAATCTATCATATCCGACGCAGATTGCATAATTTTTTCATAAGTTTCTACTGTGGAAAGGAGTCAATATGAACAATGTAACAAACAAAAATGATAATAACATTCTTTACTTACAATATCTTTTAAAGCAAATATTTCGGTATCTAAAGCGAACTGACGGAATTCAGCTGCTTTCCACTTTGTGACCTCATCTACGCTTGTTTGTTTCCTTTGGAATTCATAAGGAATATATTGTATAAATGATAATAATCGCTCCGAAATTGTATCTTTATCAAGAATCGATAATTTAAAATGCTTTGTAATGCCGTTTAATAAGCATTTTAGTATTTTAGTTTACCACACTAAGATCAATAAGATGCATTGAATCTAAAGGAAACTGGGTCACCATATTAATACCTACAGATTTCAAAGGTGAATGTCCGTCTGGGATTGACTCGTGATAATTTTGGTTATTACGATCTCTAAAATACTCATCTGTCCGAGAAAGTGCACGTAATTTGCTAAACGTGGTAGTATTATTAGTTTTGGAACTAAATTGCACGCATTTACTACAGCCATCGAATGAGTTATGGCCAACAGTTTGGCGAACACACGCCCTGGTTGGGACATTACATATGAAACATCTAATTGAAACAAACAACTAACTTTTTATTTCCTACAACGTTTCCATTAGTAAGCAAATCAGTTTATTCCGATATAAAATCGGGAAGACCGCTTAAGCGATTTTGGAAGAATTTCTCCTACAATTTGTGGTGTCCGTCTTGATGTTGTATACAAATTGAGGGACTCCGAACGGCAAATGCTTTTTTTCATGGCAGAAATACACTCGGAGGCCTGCCGAGGGGCGACCGGTATTAGAAAAAACTTTTTTCTATAATTTTTGAGATTACTTGTCCCGGCCAGGACTCGAACCCAGGACCTACCGAATGAAGCGCTCACCCGCGACCCACTCAAATACGGCGGCCGCTAATAATCACCACACACCGATTGGTAAAACATTGGTTTTTGGATCACTAACCAATTTGGCCAGTATTGGCCACAATGAGATATTTTTACTTTTAAAAAGTAAAATATTTTTACTCTAAAAAGTGAAATCAATACTTATATCGATAATTGTGGAGTAACTTTGAAGATTTATCTCCGACAATTTAAGTAATTGCTGTTGCAGTCCTACGTGGAAATATAAACAAGGTGCCATCGAGACACATTTTTCCACTCTAATTAAAGCGGTTTAGGACACCGGTATACATAATATTTCTAAGAGATCATCGAAGCAATTTCTTGTGACGATATGATTATTAATCCATTGGAGCCAAGTTTTTCGCAAAGACTTCGGGGATACTACCGTATGTTTGTGCCGGTGGATTTGCACTAGTTGTGAAAGGCTCGTTTTCTTCCATCGCATTGCCCCTAACCTCACAAAATTCCCTTCAACTAATTTGTTTTCTTTTATTAATTAAGCGATGCCGATGCCGCTTGCTATAAATTATCCACAAATTTCTTTTCACTTTTATTTTAAACTGTTTAAACACATTTCTTACTCATTATACATACAAACCAGAGTAATTGCTCCAAAATAATATTTTCGACCGCTCACAATTAAATGAAATTGTAATAAAGCGAATTGAAAAAGGGCGCTTTGGTATTGCATCCGCCAAATAGAGAGACAAAAGGAAGTATGAAAAAGGTGTAAAGTAAACGTCAATCATACGCTGTCAGGAAATGAACATGGTAAATCAATGCATTCCTTCTTCGCTTGCTTTTCGTTTGATCTTTTCTATCTTTAGTTTTTGTGCATCTTTTGATTAGGAGAAAAAGGGAATACATTCCATTATTCCCCCTGGAATAAGTAGGATGTGAATGTTTGGTTGATTGTGAGTGAGTGTTTGAATATATTATTACCTTTTCAGGCCCAAACGGCTGGACGGAAACGTAAATGTAAAATTTAGCCTACCCGACGATATAACACAGGTTATAATAGTATATAAAGAGTTGGCATCTGTTGAAACTGTTATAGTCAATTAAATAAATAAGTTAAATCACATATTGCTATATTACGACAAGATAGACCTGGATAAGATTTACCACGTTTATAGTCCGTTATATAGGTTATCATAAAATCATTATAGGGAGTTGCCACCTGATTAGAAGGTTAAATTCAATTAAAGCAATGACCGAAATCAAATATTGCAATATGGGTATCAAATGAATGCGTCTTAATAAAGCCTAACTTCTAAACGTTTTGAAAGTAGGTTGCCATCTATTTAAATGCAAATTAAGGTAACTTAAAAAAATAAATGGCATTTGACAATATGAGCGCCTAGCTAAAAATCTTAAAGAATCTTAATTTCAAAGCTACATTTGGAGAGGGTTGTCACCTGTGTTGTTAGTTAAAGCTTAAATATATTTATACAAAATTTATTTAGTTTTTTTTATACCATTTTAGAATTAATAGGAAGACACATTAATTACGAGTTATAAAATAGTTGAGAAGCGGGGAAGTACAATAAGTAAAGCGGCAAGTAAAACAGGAAAGGTTGTAGAAAGTGAAGTGACAGGAATATGGTAGAAAAATGGTAGGGAAAAGACATAAAAGCAGTTTTACGCCTCGGCAAAGTGCCGATGTAATTCTTTCCTAAAGTGCAAAACGCTCTTGATGGTTCTGTTTGCTAGAGATATGACAACACAAAGGCAGATAACAAAAACATAAATCTGGAAAACTGTAATCGTTCATGGAGATACCTGAGCTCCTGAATGATTAAAATTTAGTGTGACGCATTTTAGCTCAATAGCTTATTAAATGTTATACCGGTACTATATTATACTATATTTAGAGATATGCTCGTGGCGCCCGATCCCGTAAACATATCTGGCGATACTATTATAAATTGTGTTAAGTTTTTTTAGACACACTATCACAGTTAGCGTACAGTTCGCGTCCGTACAGGATCGACGGTTATAAAAATGTTTTTCGCTAGAAGCAGTCGAATTTTTATTGCAATATGCTAGAAATTTGGGTTTCCCATGTCAACATCGTGTTAAATATTACTTCTAGGTTTCTGGTATTAGCAATAAAATTTATCACAGAATTGTAGAAGAAAACTTTGTGATGCTCGTCAAAACTGAAGTGTCTTCTACATATTGGTCAAGGTCAGAATTTAAGTTACAAATACTCAGGAATTACAAGTACGTCGCTTAAAGTCCATTTATCTTGATATTTTGTTCGCGGCATAGTCAATATGAGCATTTAACTAAAGTTTTCATCTATTTTTATACCCAAATACGCTGGACTCTGCCTTTTCATATTTTTTCTTGGTTTATATGTAAACTACGAAGTTCATGCGTATCAAAACATCTTCTGGATATAACAATGTATTTGGCTTAGTTGAGATTTTTGCTTTTTTTATGACATTAATCAAAACCCATGGAGCACAGCGCCCAATATTCGCAATATTAGCAGAGTCGATAATTTGAGCACCCATGGATCGGTTGCGCACCACGTTTCCTCTAGGGGGTAATGCGCATCCTCAGAGACGCCGTACAGTGAGCACCGAAGACGATATTGCTGCTGTGGAGCTGAGTAACGAAGAAGACCCGAATGAGTCCATCCGCCACCGCGTGCAACAATTGGCGCTGTACCCAGCGCTGAAGCTCAGTTTTGTTTGAATGGAGTGTTCATATTCCACAAGCCATGGTTGTGATGCCGTTACATCCTCGAAAAAAAAAATCATTGGTCCATATTTCTTCAAAAATTAAGCCGCCCATAAAGTTACAGTCAATGGAGAACAGTATAGAGCCATGATTAATGACTTTTTCGTGCTTTAATTAGAGGATGTTTTATTGAAAGAAACTTTTCGCGAGCTCATGCCCTCCAAGATCGTGCGATCAAACACCGCTGGATTATTTGTGGAGTTATATGAAGTCTCTTGTCTACGCAGATAAGCTTGCGACGATTAACGCTTTGGAAGAGAATATTCGGCGCGTTATTGATAACATATGGCCCCAATTACTGCAAAAAGTGGTCGAAAATTAGGCCTCTCGGCTGAAATTTATTCGAGCCAGCCGTGGCGGTCACTTGCACGAAATCATTTTTAAAACATAATAGCGAAACTTTTTCTTTATAATAAAGCCAATTCTTGGCAATAACATTAAACTATATGCGTTTTATTTTTTCTTGAAAACCACATGTCTAAAAAACAACCTTTACTTAAAACAGTTGGCAATATGATCATGTATACATTAAATAGGTGCTAAAAATTGAACCTTGCAATGCAAGCTCCATACAAGCTTTAGATATAGGAAGACAGCATTTATACTTGTTTGTACTCAATTCTTCCTTCCAGCGAGCTATTACTAAATTCGTCGCAGTTTTACATGAGTGTCTTTTCCTAAAACCAGACTGTTGTGTCATTAAAATATTATTAGTTTGTAAGTTTCTACCAGTTCCGGGTTTACAAAGGATTCAAGAATTTTGATCACCAGGTAACGTTCTAATTGGTCGCAACTCATCGGCTTTGTTTGTATTGTTTGGCTCTATAAGATAACAGTTTTTGGAGTGAAACTTCTTAGACGACGCATCGCAATAAAGATTAAATTTATAAAACTGATGTCGTTACTTAGTTGAGACTAAAGGTATAACTTAGAGAAGTAAAGAATGGGAAGAAAACGACGTATGTATGTACGTATACACAACGAAACAAATCGATCTTTTATGGCTTCGTCGTCTAGCACCATGCAGTATTTTACAAATTAATTTGTAAAATATGGATTAATAATAATAATAATAATAATAAAATCGATCTTTTATATGCACATACAAATTTATGTATGTATGTATATTTGTAAGTACCTACTTCAAGGAAAACTATTTATTTATAGCACGGCGATAAATTACATATATATCAAATTGAAGTGCGTGATCTGAAGTGTTACATAACCATTTCAGATTGAGCATTCCAGTAGTGCTCAACTGACGGTTTAATTTTGATACTCATATACATAATGACTTCAAATAATCTTTTGAAGTCCTTCTACTGGCATTTTTCCATCACGTCCTCAGACTAAATTGTGCGGTTAGTTTATCATATACAAAGTAAGCATATATTTTGTTCAAACCAACGCGCCAATCCTCAGTTATTGCAGCAATGTTTTGTAGGCCGTGATTACCAATAAATGTTTCCCTCCCTAAACTCAAAACAACTCTTTCCCACTTCAAATTCGTTGCATTAGATCACGACGAACTTTCCGGCATTTGTGATACTTCTCTCTGCACTACTTGCTACTATGTTTGCATATCAATCGGAATCCATGCTTCCTTCATCGTAATGAGAAGGCTTCCACTACCCAAAGCTTTTTGATCTGAATCCGAATTTTCTAAATAACTTATCAGTTCTATAACTTCAAATAAACTAACAAAGAATAAGACAACTTAGACAAAAGAAGGCAAAGTATATTGGGTACCTGGTGCAGATGACATTTCTATGGATTCGTGGGAGGAAAAGCCAGCGAATTGCGAGGTCTGTGAAAAAATTGGCATGTATATGCAGAAATGGCACTGTCACTGGCAAACGAACACCGAATGACAACTCAATTTTCATCGAAAACCTGACAACCCTTGGTTTGTGCGGGACTACCAGCTAAATATCAAAGAACAAAGAACTATAAGAATGGGGTACACGTAACATCACGGAGTACAGAATACAGAACGTTTTGTTTTGTAGATTTTGACAAATCTCAACAGCAACTAGACCAAGTTTTTCACGAATGGGCGGCAAAGAGTTACTTTTTTTAGTATTTTGTAAATTTGTTTATTAAATCTCGGCTTCGCAGTCATGCTGTTTGCACTTAGAAATTCGCTCAGTGAATCGCACAGGCATGGCCAGGGTTGCTGCATTAGGTGATCTTAGCTGTGCCGAATTTTTGCGTCTATGCGGTAAGATTTCTCACTTGTTTTTATTCACAATAGTTTTTATTTATTGGTGCGAAGTTAAGGGCTGTGTGGGACTTTTTATTGGCATTTAGCGTCTTAAAGTAAAAACAAAATACATACGATTGATGAACTTGCACTACTGATATTACCTGTTGAATGTGCTTTGAATTTATAGTAAAAATATTAAGATAGTTATGTCTATCTGGTTAATTCAATACTTTAATTTTAAAAGAACTCAGAGAGTGTATTATATATTGCAAAAATATTTCGTATGACAGAGACATACTTTCGAGTTTCGCATCACTATAAAAGTACCCTTGCATCCCCTAACGAAATTTATATGCTTTATTTGACATTTCAATATATAACGCAAAGCGGCTATGCGCATGGCAAGATTTAACCTTAAATTAACAAGAAGGTGCTATTTTCATAATTGAAAAGTTATTTAGAAAAATAGCTTTCAGAGATTTGAAAATGGTCTGAACTTGCATTTCTATAAGATTTTCCAGAAAAAATAATAGTTTTCTGGAATAATAATCAGACTAAAATTGCTATAAAAATATGTATAATTTTTTCGTAAAGGAATATACAAACTTATGTATAAGCTTTTTCAACTCATGTCCTTGGCCAGTTTTCGAACTGCACTTCTTATGCTTACTTTTAAATTTTGTGCATATTCCGTAAAATTAATTCGATTTAGTGCTAAGTACTCTTGAATTTTGTTTTTCGTTTAAGCATCGTCAGTACTGTTAACTTCACTAATTTAAATTCGGCTGCCACAGACTACACATTTGCCAAACAAACTTCCAATCGTGTTGTTATTTTTTAAGTTATATGTACTTATATACACATATGTATATATTTGTATATTAAAAATTGTATGACAAAAATTAACTGCACTTGGTTAATGTATCCGTTGAGCTAAACAAAAATTTGCCTTCGTTCGTCCATTTTTGATTTTCTACTGGTAAATGTAGCGACACAACAGAACACAATATTGTAAGTAATGTCAGCAGCAGCAAAGGTGGCAAAACATCTACATTATAGTAGTAATAGTGAGTAGAGTATTTCCCTGTCGGAAATATAACTACTTTACCAGTAATTTAAAAAGTATGTTTTTACCAACTGCAACATGTACGCCACCAACTTTATAACATGATGATGAATTTGATTTCAACTGCTTTTAAATATGTTTGACACAAATAACATCAAAATAGTTTTTGCAGCAGCAATAAAATGTGATTATATCCAACTATTTGAAATTATGTTTTAAGTCAGTCTAGTTACCAACTACTTTCAACCTGTCCGTTCCAATTATTTAAAAATATGTACCTACTATGTCTACTTTAAAGTAACTACAACATTTTTATTTTTAGCTTATTTAAACAAAAATACATTTTAATTTAAATTCAGCACCAATTATCGAAAGTATTGTGAGTGTCGATTTCTTGTTCAATTACATTGCTTGCGGGAAATGAAATTCAAAAAATTCAGGAATAGGGGAGGCCAGTGTGTACCTTCTGATCTCAAACATGCATTTTTTTTAATTTTTTGTATGGCTAAGGTTATGAAATGACAGTAATTTTGGGCTTTTTGCTAGGGTATCACTTCATTAACAATTTTGCTTTACTTAAGTATTAAGTGCGATCAATGCGTATCTTGTTCTGATGGATTTACTACATGACTTGATATCGATAAAATAACAAATAACAAAAAATAAAATAATTAAATGCTTGTTGGAAAGCGCATACCATAATATAAATTGGTGATGTCAAAAATGTACATTTAGTATTTATCTACAAAATAATAATTAATAAAACTAATTGCCCTTTTATAACGATAGTCATATAATTTATTGAAAATATATTTTACCATAGAAAAATTTTAATAATGCATATTTGTATGTAGGTGCATATATACGTACATATATACTGGGTGCAAGTTAGATCAATATTATTAATTTGGTTTACATTTGTTTCAAAGCAGTGGATTTCCAACTAATTTTTAAACTGATGCATTTTTTAGACTGTCTGCTTTTTTCCGACAGGGCAACGCTACGTACATATGTACATATGTAAGTAACCCCTAACCACGGCATACTAGTTATAGCTGAATCTGCAGCCACATCAGTTTTTATATCGCTCAGAAATCAGCCATTTCATGCAACTATATTGTGGGTAGTTAAGGTAGCAGTCTAGAAGCTCATGCCTTTAATAGATGAAATCATCAAAAGTATAAACAAAATAAAGTACTGTGCTAGCAATAAACAAAGCAGCAGTAATGGCATTAGCATGTACGAAATGTTTCTAGCTCAAACCTTAGACCACTTCCATACACCGTGGGCTCAAAACAGAAGGTGTATTCTATCATTTTTGTACCTAAGAACATTCGTTTAATAATATAATAATAATTGACACTTACATCATAAAGCTCGATGTTTGGACAACTTCTCTGACCCTCGAATGAACGTCGTTGCCCGAAGATGAGCGAAGTATTTCATTTTGTTACTGTGTTTGTTGTGAAAGTGTGGTCTTAAAAAAATTAAAGCATTGAGTGTGCTATCCTCCTCGAGTGACCTGTTAGCTGGATTGTGGATGGATTGAAGATATTGAAATGCTTTCTGAAGCCTCTATCATCACCATAAACAATATCAATTTCTTTAATCACAACAATTGACTTTACTGATTTTACTTGCTGCATTTGATAAAATACTCGACAATTCCTTTTTTTCTTTTCTGGGTCTCAAAAAATGTCGATCCCAATTGCGAAACCAGAAGACTGGGCAACCGACAAGTCTCCACGCAATGCAATTATGTCAAGTGGCACTATATTCAGCAAAAAATCTGGAATCGTTTTTTGTGATAACGCATTTTTAAATTGTCTTTCCCCCCATTTGTCTTTCGGTTCTTTAACCTATTATGGGAATTGCAAAGTCGCCTGCTAGCCATTACCGCCAATGGCATGCCCATGCTAAAGCAATTCCTTCTAGAAGTGAAAGACGATGGTAATCGTGTTTTCCTGGGCGAGCAAGCAAGTGTTGAATTCAGCACTATTTGAAGTTATCGGCATATAAATTTAGACATTAGAGTTACTCTCAAGGAGAAAATTTTGTCTTATGTCTAGTGCTGGGCGACGCCAAATTGACTTTGCCAGAGAAAATAAAGCATCAGTTGCGTACTGACTTTCGAGGGATAAAGATTGGTATAAGCTAGCGGAAGATTTGATATGCCTTGCACATATATGAATAATATTTTCCTTTATAGGATACTAGTTTTTGAAAAACTGAATGCGCTTTTGCGGATTAAAATAAAAGAATCAGGATTTAAGTTAACAGAATAACGCATATAAAATGAATAGATTTACAGAGCAGGACCCTTATAAAATGAACAAGTTAAGTCAGCAGTAACGCAAAAATATGAGTATTTTAATAAGTTCCCTCCGTACTAGCTGGTTTTTACTTACATATTTGGAGACGATACGCCAAAAATGATACAGCAGAATGCATACACTTATACGCCGAATTGGTTTTCAAACGTGTTAAATGGTTGAACTGGTTATATTTCCAACAACAACTTGCGCGTCATTTAACTTGTTTACGACCTGATTTTGCCATTTAACCAGTAAAATGGCATTTAACAGGTTTAAGGCGTCAACTTGAACGTGGTGTTTAGCTCTAACTTTCAAGAACTGAACACTTTATTTTCCATTTGACCCCATTTATCTATTTCTAATTTCTTTACATAAAATGTATTTCATCGCGAGGCCTTGGCATTGCATCATGCTTCAACTTGGAACCTTAATGGAATACCAATGCGTGAACAAAGAAGATATCGATTCCTTATTAAATGGAATTTTCCATTCAGGACGAAAAAAAGACATCTGCCAGATTTATAAATGCAGTTAATCTGCAAGATCCAATTTTGTTTGTAATTTGGCTCATGCTGCCATATGATTGCTGCCGTTAACAAAATATCATTGTATGCAATTCTAATATTTAATTTTCACGGACGTTTTTAGTCCCAGAATTGCAAGAATAAATTATTTTTGGTGCACTGGTGTGCCTTTATTCAGTGAGCCTACTTCTAGAACTGGCAATATATTTCACTTATTGCTACCTCCTAGCCTAAGCCGTCCTCACCGCCGTTGTTGTTGCTGCTACCGCTGTTGCGTTCGTTGACGTCGCTGCTGCCGCTGTTGTTGTTGTTGTAACGGCTAGTCACGCTTTGTAAAGAGCGGATTCACCCATGGTCGTTGTCGTCAAAATCATCTAGGGGGAGACCCAGGAATCGTGCTGTTTCGACAGTGTTGGATCAGAGGGAGAGGGGGGTTGATGAGTTGGTTTGACCTATTCAGAGGTGATTGGTATCGTGCGGAAAATCTCCACATGCCGGACATGTGTTGGGTATGTGAGGGTTGATTCTGGATAGGTAGGAGTTGAGCCTACTACAATATCCAGATCGCAATTATGCCAGAGTGACACTCGCGAGGCAGCAGGGACTCCTCATCTGCTATTGGTGGGGGTTGGGCTCCTATTACGGGATTTGCCTGGCGAGAGTCGATTTCGGTGGTGACTGTCTCTCTGTAGATGTTGCTTAGGACCCGCCGGTACACCTCAGGATCCTGCGGTTGCGTTATATATGGCTGGATCTCGTCCTACAGTTCTAGGAGATGCCTTCTGATGTGCCTGGAAGATGGCTCAACTGCAAGCAGATGCCTATTTGGGTGCCCCGAGCGGTGAAACCCTGCAAGAAACTACTTGCTGAGCATGAGGTTGTGCTCGTTAACGCGGAGCACATTGACCTCTTTATGGAGATGTTCCGCAGGCGACATCAGCAGACATCCCGTAACTGTGCGTAGTGCGCCATTCTGGCAAGTCTGCAGCTTCATCCACTGTGTACTACTGGTTCCCGGCTACCACAATGGCGCAGCATAGTTAATTACCGTCCGGCTTATCGCCTTGTATGTTGCCAACAACGTTTCATTATCTTTACCGAAAGAGCTGCCGGCGAGCGAATTAAGGACATTGTTGCGGCTCTGTACTTTATTAGCGATTGCGGTAGTGTGCGCGGAGAAGAGGAGCAGGCAGTCAAATGTAACCCCCAGAATCCTCGGGTGATTAACCATCGGAATTCGGGTGCCATTGGTGTGAATATTGAGATTCAGCCCGACCTCATTCGTCCAGGTGGTAAAGAAGGTGATTAACCATTGGAATTGGGGTGCCATCGGTGTGAATATGGAGATTCAGCCCGACCTCATTCGTCCAGGTGGTAAAGAAGGTCGCCGAGGACTTAGCAGGGCAAGACGCCAGATTTCTGCCTGTGAATAAATGGGCTACCGCTGTTCATTGACGTCGCTGCTCTTAGCAGTCCGCTACCTGTTACATTTTGCCATGTCAGCGGACCCCACGACTACGCCAACTTGTGAGCAGTTTTTGTTGTCGTTTGTCATTGCCAGTCCGCTACCTGTTGCGCGAGTGCTGCGTCATCGGATCCCACGACTGTGGTAGCTTGTATGGAGCGTCGGTGATTGTTTGTCGCTGCCTGTTGGCTTGGGGTGGTGATAGCGTTCAGCATTACCCTGAGCGGATGTTAGGCAGACAATGCTGACTGGGCAATTTTCTGGCCAACAATTCGAGTTAACTCCTCCTAAGTGAGGATAGTCCGCGATTCTCTCAGTGACTTCTCTTACTAGGACATGCATTGCCTTTTTTGCAGTGCGTTTTTTTTATTTGCTTAGAGCAAGTTTCAAGAGCACTAGTATCATGAGTGACGCCATTACTACTATCTTCACTACTGTTTTTGAGATGACATTTCCTCGCAGAGCCCCAATGTGGTTAATATTTTCCGCGGTTATTTCTTGAAGATAGAATATATGCCCCAAAAGATTAACATTTTCAGATGTTGGAATTGACCAAGGCTATCTCAAGTTGACCCCAAAATTACCAACAATCGAATTTGCCAGTAATATTCCGTCAAAATGTAGTTTTATCCTGCCAAAAGACATCATGTAAATATCTCTGCCAAATTTTGAATTGTTGATTTTTTATCAGCAATTGAAATTTTTTGCAGTATTACGGAATTTATTTTTTTTTCTCCGAAAATACATATCGGAATGAGACAATTTTTTCAATGTGAGTCAAAAACATACTACTCTTCTGAACTGTATTTTTTTCGTCGTATCAATTTCAAATTTATTGCAAATAAAAAAAATTTGTTTGAACAAATTGAAATATAAACAATTTCTCCGCCTCCCAGATTTTAATAACAATATATTGAGCGGAAAACATTCGTGCATTTATTCCTGAAAAAAAATGTGGGCGGATATTAGTAGTTTTTTTACAATATTAATTTTTGTCTGATTATGTACAATCCGCATACACGTACGAACATACATGGAGGCGTCTCGCGTTTTGATACATTCTAAATCGTGAAGCTATGTACGAATTGAAAAATAGAGTTCTTGGTAGTGAAGAAATTTTGATCCTTAAATTACAGTAAATTTAACTTTCACTTTACACTGTTATGATTTTCTTTAAAAATTAATGATTCAAATGTACACAAAATAATGTAATTTTTAGTCAGATTGCTTATTACAAGTGACAATTCACACAATTCAGACAAAAAATTAACTCAATCGCTCTTAACGTAAAATGAAACTCTTCATATAATAGGAACAATTTTCGATTGACGATCAGCGGAAAAAATTTGGCATTCAGTTGAAGTTTTACCGTTCGGAATGAAAGAGTGGAATTGTCGAGTGTTTTTCACAGGTTTTGCTACAGCATATCGCTTTTTCAATAAATCGGAATGAGATTTGTGTTCTTGTTTGGTACAATAATCGAAATCAATTGAAGTAAAATTGACTTTTGGCCACTCATACAGAGATTTAGCGTTTGTAATTTTTGTAGGATTTCTATTTCGCAAACTTGAACGATATGCGTTTCGTTTAACAACACCCCATATCCCATCACACGCCCCTTTACCATGCGCAGTCGCGAAAAAGTGCCGTTCAACTTCAACCGCAAAATCTTTTTTATGATGCAGATTAACGAAATTATACTACTGTCGTGATCCAAATCTTCCGAAACCATTACAAAACTCTTATGTTTTAGTGAGTTGTTTTCTCGATAGTAAACAACGTAAGGATGTATCGTTGCCTGAGCCGTATTCCAATATTCTGACTGCACGGAATTTTGAACACGACATGTGTAGTTTTCTGTGAAATCAAGACACACGACGAACTCATAATCACCTAATCGATTTTTCATATCAGTCAGAAATGTAGCTTGTGATTTCGCAAGAAAGTCATGTTGTAGCACAATCATTAGGTCCTTCGATAAATTCTGAACAAATTCTTCCTTTTTTTCGTCCTTCACTTACAGAGAGCATCTGTAAACAATTCGTATTTTCGTATTCGTATTTTTTATCGCTTTATTCAATCCAGCAAATTTTACTCGTAAGCGAGCGTTCTGATGTATTTTGCAAACACACACATTTTGTGTGTTCTTCGGACCAACGAAAATGTACTGTGGTGGTCGCAATTGCTTGAATTTTGCAAGCGATAACCGCATATTTGGGAATTTTCGAAGAAATTCTCGATGAATGGTACTTATATTTGCATTTAATAATAGTTTTTATATGTGGTATGAAATTCCACCTATCTTCACTAATTTTGAATCCCTTCTGCCGGGCATCATGCGACTTATTTCATCGGTGACATAAAAGTCTTGAACTGCTTTAATAATTATGGGATTCCACGGGTGGGCTTTTTTCTTGTCAGGCCGAGATCCAATCCCTTTTTCCTGCCGCAATTTTATGTTGAAAAAGCCATCCACCGTGATATTTTGAAAAACTCACGCATTTTTTATAGTCCATGGCTTCGGGATAAAGGTAAGCACATGAAGTTTATCTGCGCGACTATTTTGACTGTTAAATCATTCTCGCAATTCTTCATTATTTTTCCGTTCAGAAATGTTGTTTCGATGTTCAAAATCGTCAGCGATGCGGTCAAAAGAATACTTGATTTTATCAACACTTGTGGCTAATTTTTCTTTTTCTTTGCTTGACAGATTAAAAAGACGCCTAATTTTCACTGGGCTTACACCGCATTGTTCAAGCAAGCGATTAATTTTATTAATTTTTTCTGATTGGTGTACTGACTCGCAAACAAAATTTGGATCACTGCATTGACCATCTTCGGAATCAATAATTTCATCTGCTACACTCTCGATACAATCAGAGAAGACTACCTCCGGAGTCTTTGAATCACAATTCTTGTGAATTTCTAATTTCCCATTATACAAATCACTTTTACAAGAACGGCACGCATACGAGCCAGCGAATGCACTCAATATTTTATTTTCCTTGCTCATTTGCACTAGATTTTTACTAACACGCGTATGGGTTTTCTTTTTGCACGGATTACAACATCGATTGGGGCTTGGCATTTTGCAGAAAAAATGCCTATGCCATTGAATGATACGTATGCGTTAACAGTACTTATATTTTCTTATAATAATCAACACACACCTTGCGACAAGACTCGTCTGTTTGTTGTCTTGACGACAACTGCAGATATTTATAACGAACATAACAAAACACGACGATTGGAACGTATCACGTCCGAATCTGCTCATAGCGAGTAACAACACGCGCCGCCCCGCTATGCGATGAAGCGCGAGTCGGAACATGCGCGCTCAAACAAAAATTAATATTGTAAAAAAACTACTAATATCCGCACACATGTTTTTTCAGGAATAAATGCACGAATGTTTTCCGCTCAATCTATTGTTATTAAAATCTGGGAGGCGGAGAAATTGTTTATATTTCAATCTGTTCATACAAATTTTTTTTATTTGCAATAAATTTGAAATTGATACGACGAAAAAAATACAGTTCAGAAGAGTAGTATGTTTTTGACTCCCATTGAAAAAACTGTCTCATTCAGATATGTATTTTCGGAGAAAAAAATAAATTCCGTAATACTGCAAAAAATTTCAATTGTTAATAAAAAATCAACAATTCAAAATTTGGAGATATTTACAGGATGTCTTTTGGCAGGATAAAACTACATTTTGACGGAATATTACTGGCAAATTCGATTGTTGGTAATTTTGGGGTCAACTTGAGATAGCCTTGCCCAGTTCCAGGAGTCCGAGTAAGAGCTTTGTTTCGGTTGCAGGTTTCGGTACCATTTACCCACTGATGAAAAGTCAACAAATACGTACGGCTGACGGTTCTAATGATGACGTTTTTACCCTCTATCTTTGCCTTGACATTGTTGTTAACAATAATGCCATATCTTGGTTGGCCGTAGTCGAACAATTTGTCGCGGCATATGTGATCAGTTGACTGCACGTATAAGTTTTTTACTTCCTGCAGAAAGTCTCGAATGTCGATTTTTCGCATTTAACAGCGTAGGATATTCAGGATATTTTATAATAAAATACAAGTTACCTCTGTTTTGTAAAACCTTAATCCTAGACATCCCTAATATTTCTATTGTTGTTACATCCGTCGAGTGCTCGTTGATTATTTTGTTTACATCGCTATTGTCTAACATTATAGGGTTAACTATATTTAGTTTAGCCAAAGTAATTGAAATTGTGGCAGCTTGTAATTCGAGAGTTATTATCCTATTTCTTGCTAGTATATTTCTTGTTAGTATTGTTTCATATAGGTGACCCGTGTTTATTGGTTTCTTTTCCGTAGAGTTTATGATTCTATTTATTGTTTCAGTAATTTCTCAGATTCCACAAACTATCTCATGTATAGGATATTTTATAATAAAATACAAGTTGTCTCTGTAAAACCTTAATTCTAGACAT
Organism: Anomoia purmunda; assembly: GCA_951828415.1. Lineage (NCBI taxonomy): Eukaryota > Metazoa > Arthropoda > Insecta > Diptera > Tephritidae > Anomoia > Anomoia purmunda. The sequence continues at coordinate 54,112,218 of OX639998.1, forward strand.
CCTTTATATTTCTATTGTTGTTACATTGGTCGAGTGCTTGTTGATTATTTTGTTTACATCGTTATTGTCTAACATTATAGGGTTAACTATATTTAGTTTAGCCAAAGTTATTGAAATTGTGGCAGCTTGTAATTCGAGAGTTATTACCCTATTTCTTGCTAGTATTATTTCATATATGTATATAAGTAGGTGGCCCATGTTTATTGGTTTCTTTTCCGTAGAGTTTATGATTCTATTTATTGTTTCAGTATTATCCCAGATTTTTATTGAATGTGCGTATTAGTTTTGTACTGTTTGTTATTAGAATCAACAAGCATGTCCGGTCTTAATTGCAATCTCTGAAAATCCAAAAAGTTCAAGCTACGTGCTTGTCGGCGGTGAATGTCGATAGTTCGCAGTAGTGTTTCGATATGCGTTATGTCGGAGTCCAGTAGCTTCCTCATGTTCGACTGAGGAAATAGGTCCGTTTATTTTCTTGTCTCATCGTTCATTGTTGCGTATAGCGTCAAGCTGATAAAGTGCTTCAAATACCCGTAATGTTCCCATACTATTGGGTCTCCGTCCAATATTGGGATGTAGTTAGAGTTTGTGTAGTCCGTTAGTTTTTGTGTTAATGCGGTCGTCAAAAGGAATGCCGACACTATCCTGTAATATAAAAATAAAAAAAAATTATACAGTGGTTTATTAGGGCGGACGAATGTTGTCCTTATAAACCCTCCTCCTCTTTATAAGAACGGTGGTGCATAGGTCCTTTTCAACTATTTCTTCTATGCACAATGCTGAGAGTTTATTTCCCAGCATTTTATTAACCTTAACCATAAACCTGTCACGGGCGCTATATGTTCTGCACTGGCGGTCATTATTATGGTATTAGAGATCCGCAATCTGTGCTTTTTCTATGCGATCTCGGATTGTCGCCGAAATTTTTGTTGATCCAGCATATAAGGCATCGATTGGTTTTTTATTCATTACCGAATGAATAGACCTATTATACTCTATAGTTGCAAGCAGTATTAAATCAACTGTGTCGCTTATGCTTCTTTAAAATTTTAGTCACCTAGCTATTTCGGTTAGGGAGCTGTGGAAACGTTCCATCTGCCCGTTTGAGGTTCTGTGGGGCTATTTCCACATTATTTAAGTTTAGCAGAATTGATTTTATGGTATGTGAATTTTACGATTTTTCGTTATCGCAATACACAGTTTTAACATTCGGGAAAGTGTTTAAAAGTTGTAAAATAGGTGGCTTTCCATCTACAATGATCCTGGAAGCAATTTTTTGTACTACAGCGAACGTGGAGAATTTGTCGACACAGCTTAAGAAGTATTTTTGGTCCGTACAAAGTATGTCCACATCTAGTATCTCACCAGTGTAGGAAGGCACCGGCGTTGCCGCTATAACATGCTTTTTTGGATGTGGGTTGTATTTTGCCTATGAGCAGGTTCTACAGTTTGCTGTAACCTCCGTTGCCTTTTTGTCCATCTTAGGGAAAAATAGTCGGCGAGGATCTGTTTAACATTTTTCTGTGATGCCCTATCGGCACGGTTGTACTCGGTAATTATAATTTCTTGCTGGTTATTTGCGTCGCATATATCAGTGACCATTTTCTCGGTATGACGGAATTTTACATTCGGATAAAGTTTTACTAGGTGGTTCTGGATCTTTGCGAAAACCAGTAGAGTGTAATGTATGGCATTAACCACACCATTATTAATGACCTCTTGTATTGCTTCTAAAAGCGACTCTATATTATTAAATGAAATAATGTGTCTGGGTTTTGTGCCAAATATAATAAACGTTTGCTTTGATAAACATGCAACTTCTTGAAGTATTATTTGGTTTCTAAAGCAATTTACGGGCTTATCCACTGACTCTATAGTATACGAATGTGACTCATAACTATGTATTGTTGCGTTCATGTCAGCTTCCATCAGGTTCATGTACTGTCTCGACAACGCGTCAGCAATATGATTATCCTTCCCGTGTTTAAAGTAAATTTCGGCGTTAAAGCCCTCTATAAGACTTTTCCAACGTTTGATTTTTGCGTTTGGATTTTTATCAGAAACCGCATAGGTCAAAGGTTGGTGATCCGTAAAGAAGTTCAGTTTGTTGACACCGTATAAATAATTTCTCAAAGTATTAAGGGCCCACACAATTGCCAGTAGTTTCCTCTCGTTTGTTGCCATGTGTTCTTCCCTATCCCTGAGAGTACTCGATATCATGGTGATAGGCTTTTTTTCTTGCAAACGCACGGCGCCGATACCTCGTGAGGATGCATCAGTCGTCAAGTCTAATGGGCTGGTGAGGTCTGGGTAAGTTAATGTGACGTCCTCTGAGGCAAGGAGTTCTCGGAGTGCGTTAAATGCTTCCAAACCTTCTGGACTCAATTGATTTTTTTTTTGATTGTGCAGCACTTAGTTTAGCATTTCCCCCATTAAACATATCAGTCAGGGGTTTGGCAATACTGGCAAAATCCTTGATGAAGCACCTATAGTAGCTCGCCAAACCAAGGAAGGAACGGAGTCCTCGAAGTATGGTAGGCTAATAATAACATTTAATTCCATTAACTTTATCAGAGCTTGTTTTCACACCTCCCCTTGATACAATGAATGAAAGTACTCTACTTCTGTCTAGATGCATTTTGATTTTTCGGCAGATATTCTCATATTTGCCTCATAGGGGCTCCGCAGCACCCATTCGATATCCTTTAAATGGTCTTCTGCCGTTTTTTGAATAGACAATTACGTCATCAACATAAACGTGGCAGATTTTGCCGATTTGCTCCCTGAGAACATCGTCTATTACTCTCTGGAAGGTGCTCGGGCCGTTTTTGAGACCAAAAGGTAAGCGACAAAATTCGTATTTGCCGTTGTATACAGAGAAAGTGGTTTTCTCCCTCTCTCTTTCTGCTAACTCGATCTGGTGGAATCCAGATTTAGGGTTGAGGGTGGTGAAATATTGAGCCCCCTTTAAGTTTGACAATATTACCATTGCATTCGGCATTGGGTACTTGTCTTCGATTGTGACCTCGATCAGTTTCCTGTAATCAATCATTAATCGCTTTTCCTATTTCCTGCTTGGTCTGCTTTTTATCCTCCTTTTCATCTACGACCCAGATTGGGTTACTATAAGGAGACCTGGAAGGGCGAATGATGCCATTTGCTAAAATGACAGCTACGCTCATAGGGTATGGATAGAGCCTAGAATATACCGGCTTCTCATTTTTTGTTCTAATGGTCGCAACTATATTTGTGCTGAAGGACGTCACTCGTTTGGGCCTGTTTACTCTGTACCATTCTGCAAAATTAATTTCGGACACAAGAAGGAATTTCCTCACTTCTTATATCAGTGAAATTTACATTTTTACATTCGTGGAACAACAGCTTTTCGTTTCCGAAATCGTGTCGTATTACTCCACTACTCTTATCTATTTGAGCATCAACTTGGATTAACAAATCCAGGCCAATTATGCCGTCGAACGTTGCTAAGGTGGGCAAAATGAAAAGGTCCGTCCATACGCCAAAAAGCTTAATTCTATATTTTTGATTCACATGAATATTGCCATGTAGGGACTCAATACACATGGGACTTCCCCCTAAAAAATTAAGTTGCTCTTCTTCTAGGCCTTATATTTCGTCTTCTGACTCCTGGTTATAGGCCGCCTCTTGGTTCTCCTGATTTCAAGTGTTTACCTTCTGCATTTTTGGCCCCGTATTTCTATCCGATTCTGCTTGCCGTTTGCCAATTTTTTGTTGTTGGTGGAAACTAGGACCCTGTTTGAAATAGTTCCGATAGATCCTATCGATCGTTTTCGTTACTATTTCTTCTCTGCCGTATTTTTTGGTCCGAATTATTACTACCAATTTTCCTAAATCTGATTGGGTCTTCATTAGAAGCTGCGAAGTTTGTATCGAACACATATCTCTCCCTATTGGACTCAACTTCCTGCGTAAGGCTAAAGCGCTTGGCAAATCAGCCGGACGTTTGTTCGCACATGTCAAATCTAGAGGGCAATTATTGCCTCGAGATTAAGCACAGTATTAAAAGTTGCTAAAATGCTTCGAAATTAAGCACAGTATTAAAAGTTGCTATAATGGCATCAGCAGACCCCGTTAGCTTGTTTCTGATTATTTCTACAGCCTGGTAATGCCTAGAGCTGCCGCGATAATTTCGAAATACCTCGTACACTGTATGAGCCATTAAGCTTTTGTTCAAAAGTCTCTTGTTGCTGTTGCAGTGCGCCGATCACGGCAGCCTGTACTAAAGCTGTCAATTGGCTTGCGTCCATTATATTTCTTCTTGAAATTTGTAAGCTACTTATCATTTCCAGTAATTCCTCTAGACTACTGTCGTTATTGCTCATTAAACCGTTGAAATACGGGGGAAAAATACCAGCTAAAGCACTACTAAATTGTCGCACTAGCTATTAAACTATTTAAACTAATTTCCAATAACCCTTTACCAACACTGTCACTATTTCCTTTAGGGATACCTTTTATTGTTACCAAATTCGAGTGGCTTTCTTTTTTTGTTTGTTTTTTATTTTTTTTAGCAAAGGTATTCAATTTCCTTAAACGCTTTTAATTTTTCGTTTTTTAACGAGCACTCTACTTACAATTTTAACATTTTTTAAATTTGGTCCTTGGGCCTTGAGTTCCTTTTGCTTTGAATATCCTGTGTTCCTTTTGGTCCTTGGTGCTTGTTATGCTTGAAAATTGTATTAATTTATTTCAACTTGTGTTTAAAATTTACAACGTGTATGTTTACCAACGACTGTGGGCGCAAGTTATTTTTGGTGCACTGGTGTGCCTTTATTCAGTGAGTCTACTTCTACAACTGACAATATGTTTCACTTATTGCTACCTCCTAGCTTATAAAATATAAAACAGCTGATCGAACCAGGTCCGCTGCCTTTTGCGCGTGTGCTGTGTCAGCGGATCCCACGACTGTGGTAGCTTGTATGGAGCGTCGGTGAATGTTTGTCGCTGCCTGTTGGCTTGGGATGGTGATAGCGTTCAGCATTACCCAGAACGGTTTACGCTCTTCTTCGAAATATGTACCATTTCCGAGTTTTAACAATATATCAGAAAACATTAGAGAATTTCAGTTAATTTCAATTGGGGCACTCATGTTCATGTTAAACACATTCTCGTAATGTTTATCCCCATTCCTCAAGTTTCGCTCTAATCTCATCCGCTCTTCTATTGCACGGTTTAACCAGCAGTATCTGCCGCAAATCCCCAAAAAAGGAAAGGACACTCTCATAATTTTTATTTATTTTCCGAATATCTTTTAAAACAGCCTCTACTGCTTTTCGATGACACTGGTCTGCAAAAAACTCCTTCTTCACAAAATTTTACTATTAGAATGCTGTAAATTTATTCTTCTGGACCGATTTTTCCCATCACGTCTAGATTTCGTATTATGCATTTTTTTCAAAACACATATGATTGATGATTTTTTAATATGTTTTTTTTTGCGTAAACGTTATAAATAGTGTTTATACATACACACATAAAACACGGGTTTCAACGACACTTAAAGAAAAGGGGATAGAGCCGCAAGTGAATTTTATCATACCGCTTGCTCAAATTTGCAGTTAGTTAAGATCTTTAGATTTGTTATCAAATATTTTGGTAAGTTTTGCACAAAGTCAATATTCTATGTACTTAATTGAAGAGTTTTATATGTAGTTAAAGTATTTTTTTAAGAGCAGAGTTAATAAATACATGATAGAAATTTTAAAACTGTTCTTATATAACGCTGGGAACTTGTAAGGATCCTGCAGTTGGTTTTTGCTGCATTTGCCGGGAATCTACTCTGAACGAAATAAAAAAATTGATGTGGCCAAAAAGCTTGGCACCTTCATTTTGGATTTTCTAATGAAAAGATTCTACCAAAATCACGCTCTACCAGTTGCTCAAGTACGTTGAGAGGTTGGTTTGAGGCTCGTTAAAACCGTACCGGCTTGATTTATAGAATATACCATTTGCATAGTGGCAAAATTGCGAATTTTTATTTTAGTTGAAAATTTTCCACAACAAAAAGTAATCAACAACTACGTTGATGTCGTTGAAAAAAATTTTCAAAAGAATATGATTCTAACCCATTTCTATCAAATTATTATTTTTTTGCATTTAAAAAAATATTTTCTTTAATATTTTAATAAAATATACCCCATGTTTTCTATTATATTAAGTTTTCAATGTACAGACGCGACTTTGTTCAGTTTTATTATAGTATATATTATTGCATATTACGCAGTTACGAATGAGTTCTTTCAATCTTTTTCTCATTTCTTTACAATTTATAATTTCTTTATTATTTTCATTATAGATACGATGAGCTCTATTATGAGTTTGTTTAATTATAGTGGACTGATCTTCCCTATTTATTTGTTGTTTAAACTGATTTACACGTTTTTGTGTTTCTTTTATTCGAATACTTTCGCTACTTTGTGATTCGTTACTTATCGTCTAACTCATCGGGCGAGTTGCTTAATTCAAAACACGACAATACGCCCGGCAGTTTGGTGTAGTAAACTTTTCTATGATTACGTGCCATCTTTTCATTTTTGAATGCCAATGGTTGATGATCGGTATGAATTTCTAGATTAGTGACAACGTATAAATAATTTTGAAGATTTTTTAGTTGTATAACTTCTTTCTGATTTAATAAGGTAATTGGGTTACCCTCTTGTGAAAGCACTGCGCCTATTGCACGATTAGACGCATCCATTTCCGACACCAAATGTGTTTTTAATTTGATGAAGGCCAAAATGCCTCCTCCGTCTATACTTGGTTTGAATTTTTTGACATATTTTTATAAACCCTTGCATTTTCTGCTGACAGGTTATCCTGCATAATATCCTGCAATTCCCAGAAATCATTTCAACTCTCTTAGGGTTTCAGGTATAGGATAATTTATATTTATTTTGTTTGCTGGGTTGAAGCGAAAAGAGTAAAAACGAAAACTTTAAGTTTCTTTTTCCCTCCTACGAATTTCAACGCATTTCGCGTCTTCCTCAGGGAGTCTGTTTTATTAAACAATAAACAATAACACTAGTTTTAATTGCAATAACTACATCTGGAATATTTTTAATGAACGTGTAATGATTTTAATAATTATTCAAAAAAACACAGGTACATAAATGTACATACATATGTATGTATGCAGACACTTAGCACTAGTTTGATGATATACTTATGAAAGCATAGTTTTAACATTGCTCTTATTTATATTCATGTCTGATCACAGCTGTGTATGCGTTATTTGTTTTGTCCACATCTTCTTTAAAATTCATCGCGTTCTTCAAGTTTCGTTGTTTGCGTATGCTTTCCAATGTCATTATCCTCCTTGCTCCTCTTTCGACGTCTAAAATCCTCGTTTTCGCGAAGTGAGATGTATGTTTATGTGTAGTCAGGTGTTGACCCAGAGCTGTTTTCATTTTCTTATTTCTTTCGTCCGCCTTATGTTCGCCAATCCTTAAACCCTACGCTCTTTTTGTAGTTCCCACATAGCATTTGTTACAATTTTCGTCTTCTTTGCCTTTCCATTTTATCTCGTATAAACATTATGTTGTTGCTCTTTTTCCATTTTGTCTTTTGTTTTCGTAAGTCTACTACTAAGCGTGTTATGTGGTTTGTGAGCATAAATAATATTTTCATTTTTAATAATTTTCCTAAGTGCCTTATTATTTGTTAGGCCTGGTATGTATGTTAGTCCAATATGTTTTTTGTTTGTATTTTCTATGCTTTCTTTTCTGTTGTTGCGTGGAGTGCAAATTTTGTTTGCCATTGGCTGTATTAGTTTTTGTGTTGTTGCTTTAATTTTTGATTATCTTATTATATCATTTATATTACATTTATTTTATTTGGTTGGGATCTGTCTCGCCAACATTTCGGGCTACTAAATATATACCCCAAAAATTATTTTACCGTTTCAAAAAATTTCGATTTAGCATGTTTTATCCTTCTAGCATTTTCGTAATTGCTTCAAACTCTCGTAAATGGGGTATTAAGTTTAGCGGAAAATTATTATATCATCCATATAAACATGACAATTACTTACTTACTTAACTGGCGTTATAACCTCTTAAGAGATTTTGGCCACCAGGTTCAACCAATTCCACCAGCAACTCATTTCTGCTAACCATCTTTTTCCACTTAGTCTTTCCAACGAAGAAGGGGCCATCCTCTTCCTCCACCATCACCGGCTGGTGCCGCGTTAAATACTTTCAGGTCAGAAACCTTTTCGTCCATTCGCTCGACACGTCCCGGCCAAAGCAGCTGCTGTATTTTAATTCGCTGGACTATAGCATGATAAGTCTCTCATAGAATGTGGATTTGGTTCGTCGAGAGAAGGCTTTACTGCGCAATTGCCTACTCAGCCGAAAGTACCACTTGTTGGCAAGAGATATTCTACGTTGGATTTCCCGGCCGACATTATTGTAGGTGTTAATGCCGGTTCCCAGAACTTCCACTTTTCCGAAATTATAATAGTCAACATAGACGCGGGAGCCAAGGCGCTGACTGTTTACTTGACGACAGGCGGTACTTAGTTTTGCCCTCCTTCATTTCCAGACCCATACGTTTCGCTTCGTTATCCAGTTTGGGCAGGCAGAAGTAACGGCGTGGTTGTTGAGACCGGTAATATCGATATCATCAGCACACGGAAGAACACGCTCTTGTAAAATATGGTAAGTGAATAATTCTGCAGCTCGAATTATTTTTTTTAACATAAGGTTAAATAAGTCGCACAAAAGTGAGTCAACTTGTCTGAAACCTCGTTAAGTTTAAAACGGCTCGGAGAGGCCGTTCCCGATCAACGTCAATTTATATAGCCGTATGAGTTTTGTTGGAATACCAAATACAGACATTGGGGCGAAAGCTTCCCATCATGCTATCCAAAGCGAATTAGAACTCAAAGAAAGATGGTGTGTGCCTATTCTTCTTTCTCGGTTCTTTTCCAAGATTTGATGTATTGTGAATATTTGGTCGATAGAAGATTTTCCAGGTCTTAAGCAACACTGATAAGGTCCAATCAGTTCGTTCACGGTGGGTTTCAGTCGTTCACACAATACGCTCGACAGAACCTTATATGATATGCTAAGGAAACTGATCCCGCGATAGTTGGCGCATTTCAGCTAGCATGCGTTAAAAATAGCTGATGCATGCACTTTACCAATCTCTCACTGGACTACAATAGCTCTGCTGGCAGTCCGTCAGCACTAGCAGCGTTATTGTTTTTATTGCCGTTCGAGTTTCGTCCTGGTCGAGTAACGGTTCCTCGACTCCCTCTTCAATGATTGGATGTTCGGGTTCATCAACTCTGCTATTTTCCACGCCACTACCATTAAGTAGCGTGAAGAAGTGCTCCCTCCACAGTTTGAGTGTACTCTGGAAGTCGATCATCTGGTCACCGTTTTCATTCTTACAGGAAATAGATCCGGTCTTAAAACCTTCCGTAAGCCGCCGGGCCTTTTGATAAAATTTCCGGGCGTTTTTCCTATCGGCTAACATCTGGAGCTCCTCGCACTCGCTTGTCCCGGTCTTTCTCTTCTTTTCTCTGAAAATGCGCCCCGCTTCTTTTTTTCCGATCGCAGTGTGGCCCTATAGGCGGCATCTTTCTTTTCCATGGTGGCACGGCATTCCTCATCGTACCTGTCGGTTTTTCGGGCTCGCTGAAAACCAATGACGTCTTCAGCAGCGGTGCGTAATGAGCGAGAAATGTGGTCCCATTGCGCGCAGATATCCGCTTGTTGAACGTTGGTCTCAGAGAGCTGGAGTACAAATCAAGTTGTCGACTATCTGTTATGAATGCAGCTTTTGGACGTTGGGCTTTCCTCCAGTCACAGAGCGCGCACTTTTTGTCGCGTGAGAATCTTGGCTGCAACAAGATAATGATCCGAGTCGATATTAGGTCCTCGCATAGTATGCACGTCTGAAACGCTGGAAGCATACCTCCCGTCTAGCATAACATGGTCAATTTGTTTTCGTGGTTTTCCATCAGGAGGTAGCCATGTTGCTTGGTGTATATTTTTATGCTTGAACCTTGTGCTACCTACTACCATGATTCGGGCGCCAGCGAAATCGATCAGCCTCAGTCCGTTATTGGATGTTTCATCGTGTAGGCTGAATTTATCGACTGTGGAACCAAAGAAACCTTCCCTTTCACCTTGGCATTAAAATCGCCTAGCACGAGTTCTATATCGTGACGGAGGCAGCGTTCCTAAGTGCGCTCAAGATGCTTATAGAAGTGATCTTTGGTCTCATCGTTCTTCTTTTCCGTAGGGGCGTGGGCGCAAATCAGCGAAATGTTGAAGAATCTCGCTTTGATGCGAATCGTGGCGAGACGCTCGCCCATTAGAGTGAACAACAGTACTTGGTGACGAAATCTCTCTCCCACCACATATCCAACGCCGAACGTGCGCTCCTTTACATGGCAGCTGTTGTAGACGTCGCAAGATCCGATGCTCTTCGTTCTTCGCATTTCTCGGATGGCGGTGATGTCAGCCTTTGCCTTTACGAGGACATCCACCAGCCGGCCAGAGGAACCTTCCCAATTTAGGGGTCCGGATATTCCATGAGAATGCCCTTAAACATTAGTCCTTTAAACGTTTGCCGTGGTCGTCGTCAGAATAAGGGGGTCTTATGTGTGACTTTTTGTTGAAATTTCTCATTAGCTTTCAACGCTACGTTGCGGGTACCGAGCAAAGCGCACAACCATATTCTGAAAAATTTTTTAATTTAGGACACATTGGAGCCACTTGCTCCAAGTGAGATGCCCGATCGCAGCCTACTGATGAAAAGACGCTGCAAAACCATGGTGAGCCCTTAAACCGAAAACATCGGAATGACCCCATCAGGTTCGTCTTCTCACTTTTGCTCACTCCCAAACTGAAGTTCGGGAGCTGCTCTAGGCGCATTTTTCGCAAGAACTCATAATTTCCATTATTAACGGAAAACGCTGTTTTGTCTTTGTCGTTTTCCGACAATCAAATTTGATGAAAACCTGATTCTAAACCAATACTTAAGAAGTATTTCCCTAAATTTCGTAAAATCTGGTATTAAGGTCTGCCAACATTCACAATGGAAAACTGTCACAAGGAGATGTCGCTGTAAGCTACTCGCTGACAGGACTCGTTATTTGGTTTGCTTTTGCACGAGTCCTGTTAGCTGAACCCGTTGCCAGATAGTGGTGCTATAAAAGCGACTGGCAACCAGTAAAACGTTCTTACTCTTTGATTTCAATCATCACAGCGACAACTCAGGTGAGTGACACTCCTCCGTTGTTTATACCAAAATCCAGATTTTTTTACAGCAATTAAACGGCGTTCTTAAATATAAAACAGAAGTTCTGATTTTATTTTTTATCTGTGTATATGCACACAGTGGAATTGGAAAAGTACAGGTAATTATCTGTCTTAAAGGATCGGCCCCCATTTTATGAACCCCGTTTCCAGAATTCAAGAGGAATTCTGGACCCTACTCAACCTCGCCCTTAACATGGGCCTTCGAGCCGGATCCTTAAGGCAATAATTAATCTTTTTCAATTTCTTTTTAAAATTCTATCAACTCTCGCTCAGTCCCACTTGCCAGATTTAAAAGCAAAAGCCTATTGTGAACGAGCGCGTGCACTAGCAGCAGCGCTTTGACGTTTTTCTACGTGCTTTTGTACATTGTTTTTTGCTTGCAATAATTTGGCTGCAAGATCAGCGGTGGTGAGCGATATCACAAAAAAAAAAAGCTAAAATACGCTAATCCCCGAGGCTAGCGACGAACCCAAGGCTAGCAGGCTCCCACAAGGAAGGCGCACTCCCAGCAGCAGCTGCAGCAGAAACCACATAAAAGGAAAACCTGGTGAGTATTACAATTGATAACCACGAAATCCTAAAAATATGTTTCAGCGGAGGCGACCTGCATTTGTCCAGTTCCAAAACGGGAAGACCTAGCGGACCGCTAGCTAGCGGTGATAAACCGCTATAGAAGCAGGCACTCCGGTGGGCACGTGGAGGGAGTGTAACATCAGGTTACAAAAAGTGAAAGTGAAAAATGAAAAAGTGAAAAACCCTACAAGTAGGGTAGTGAGCGTTGGCAAAAGGTGCCGGTGTGTGACAAAACAAAAAAAAAAAAAAAGTGATAAACCCTTCAGGTAGGGTAGTGAGCGCCGGCAAAAAGTGCCGGGAAAATATAAAGCGCTATAATTTCTCAAAAAAGCGAAAAACCCTACAAGGCACTGAAACAAATTAATTTGTGTGAAAGCCCCCGAATAGCAGGGCAGCAAATTAATTTTGTGTGTAAGTGAGCAGTGAGCGCAGGCCACCAGGGCCAACAAATAAAACGAGCTGGAATTGTGAAAAAGCCGAAAAAAGCAATGAAACCAATTAATTTCTGTGAAAGTCCCTGAATAGCAGGGCAGCAAATTAATTTGTGTGTAAGCCCCTGAATAGCAGGGCAGCAAATTAATTTGTGTGTAAGTGAGCAGTGAGCGCAGGCCACGAGGGCCAACAAATAAAACGCGCTGATATTGTGAAAAAGCCGAAAAAGGCAGTGAAACCAATTAATTTGTGTGAAGGCCACCGAATAGCAGGGCTACAAATTAATTTGTGTGAAAGTGTGCAGTGAGCGCAAACCACGAGGGCCAACGAATAAAACGCGCTAAAATTATAAAATTTTATCAAATAGCCATACTGGCAGTGAAAGTCTCTGAACAGCAGGGCAGCAACTTCAGTTTGTGTGAAAGTCCCTTAAGGTAGGGCAGTGAGCGCAGGCCACGAGGGTCATCAAATAAAACGCGCTAAAATTATAAAATTTTATAAAACAGCCATACTGGCAGTGAAAGTCCCTGAATAGCAGGGTAGCAACTTTAATTTGTGTGAAAGACCCTAAAGGTAGGGCAGTGAGCGCAGGTCACGAGGGCCAACAAATTAAACGCGCTATTACAAAAAAATATATATACAATAAATCCAATAATAAAGGCAATTAAAATAAATTGCCCAGTCATCGGCAACGCGAAGTGCTGCAAGGGCCTTACCAAAGCCCCAACGAGCTGCCATAAGGAGGTGCGCTGAAGTTTTGGCAAGGCAAACAATAACCCGATACTATAAGCTGCAGAAAAGGTAAGCCTTTGAAATTCACCACGTCTCACATCTAAGTGATAATACAAAAAAAAAACCAAGAAACAGGAAACTGGGATCACCAAGAGGAAGAATACACCAGGTGGCAAAGCCAGGCAAAGGCTTGAAGGAGTTCGTCATCGGTATACTCACCCGGACCCCCAGTAAGACGGAATTATACCTCAACCAGAGGAAAATCAACAAAAACAAAAAATTGTTTTTTTTTTTAATTTAATTTCTTGTAAATTTTTTAAAGTTGTTTATTTGTAACTGAATCTTTAAAGAAATAAAAAAAAAGTTTGTTAACAATGGCTCACGCAAACGATTTTTCACGCGGCTGTAGTGCCCTGTTGGAGTTTGAAGAGAGGTACAATACAACTCCAGGGACAAGTCATTCCATATTTTCTCTTGAGATTCAAAGAGAGGAACTCAAAGCATTACGGACAAAGGTAAAATAATCTTTTGATAGCCACTCACGGGATTTGTCTGAAGACGAATCAAATAACGCGGCCATGAGTTTAGCAAAATGTAGGTATCAGGATTGCTATACAGCATACCTGACGTGCGTTGCGGTGATGGGTGAAACCATTCATAATCTGACTTTTGTTCAGCAAAGGTCATCAACGGTAATCCCCTCAAACCGCGATTCTGAGCCATCACTGCGCTCAAACGTAAATCTTCCTCCGTGCGATACGGAAATTTTTTATGGGGATTATATGGCATGGCTCTCTTTTCGGGATTTATTTACAGCCATCTACGTAAATAATTCGCGTCTAAGTCCGGTGAAGAAATTATACCACCTCAATCAAAAGACCCGTGGGGAAGCCAGGGACATCGTGAAGAAATGCCCCTTGACCAATGACGGTTTTGCTATTGCGTGGTAAAATCTCTCCGATAGATATGAAAACAAACGAGTCATGGTGAATAGTCAGTTTAAGATCTTGTTCAACTTGCCTACGGTGACAGTTGAACGCGGCACCGAGATAAAACATCTACAGCCTTCAGTAAATAATTGCATCTCAGTTCTGCAAATGTATGGCATTGAAATCGAGAACTGGGATGCAATTTTTGTCTTTTTGGTCTCGAGCAAATTGCCGGACACTACATTAGCTTTATGGGAACAGGGAATCGTTCACAAGGCTGAGATTCCGAGGTGGGAAGATTAAGATAACTACCTCTCGAGCAGGTTCCAGACTTTGGAAACGGTATCTGATATCCAATGTTCACGAGTAGCTAGGGCAGAACCAACTCGGGCATCAGCCGGGGTACACGAAAGAAAAATATCGGCCCATCACAGTCAAATGACGCAATAAGCTTGTAGGCTGTGCCCAGAACAGTCGCATTCTTTGAGAGCTTGTTCAAAGTTTTTAGCGATGAAGGTAGATGATCGGTTTAAGGTAGTTAGGAAATACAATTTGTGTGTGAACTGTCTAGCGCATTCCTAGCTAGCGAAAAGTTGTAAGAGTACTTTTAGCTGTTTGAGCTGCCATCAACGGCATCATTCTATGTTGCGTCGCTCTCCTAGTAGCAATCAACGTCCGTCTACAAAAGACGGAGAGGCTCGAATGCCTCAAACCCCAGCCCCAATCGGAAATGTAAATGCTTTGTTCGCCGCAAGTGCCAAAAACGTTGTTTTGGGTACGGCCATGATACATATTAGTTACTTAGGAGTAGACTATGAGGCCAGAGCCCTTCTTGATTCAGGTTCAGAAGGAACTTTTATCACGGAGCGGTTGCAGAGACGCATCAATCTTCCGACTCGACCAGCTGACACACAAGTATGTGGAATAAATGCGACAGCTTCGGCTAAGGTGCGAAAAGTCGCCCACTTTGTTATAGGTTCTCCTGTCAACCCCCAGATTAGAATTGAGGCAAGAGGTCTGATTCTATCCTAGCCCAGTTTTCGGTAGATCAAGCACATCTTGGTCTACTGCCCCCAATGAAATCAGCCGACGTTAATTTCCACAGAAGCCACCAGGTCGACGTTATTATTGGTGCGGACTTGTACCCAGACATAATGAAGGGAAACGTAAAACGAAATATTTTAGGCTCTCTCCTGGCACAGGAGACAGTATTTGGCTGGGTCTTGAGAGGCCAGACTCATGTGTTTCTCTACTTATGGAAATTTCAAGTTCTCAGCTAACTCGGTTTTGGGAGCTTGAGCAAGTCCCGACTAAAAAGCACCTCAGTCCGCAGGATGCGTTTTGCGAGCAACATTATACGAAGACAACTAAGAGGAATGACCAAGGGCAGTTTGTGGTGGCATTACCATTTCGGAACGAATTTCCCGAAAACATCAGTCTTGGAGATTCACGAACCATCGCAGCGCATCAACTCGTCCGAAACGAAGCCACAATGATGAGAAGACCGGAGCTGAAGGCAGAATATCATCGAGTACTTCGACAATACATCACACTCGGTCATATCAAGCCGGTGAGCAGCGCCGATAGTAAACCACAATCAGATACATACTACCTACCCCATCATGCAGTCATAAAACCGGACAGTACCACCACATAGGTTCGAGTGGTATTTAACGCATCAAGTCCAACTTCGAATGGAATTAGTTTGAATGATGCACTCTACCCTGGGCCAGTCCTTCAAGCTGATGAGAAAATTTTCTTAAAAATTACAAGTTTACTTCGAATATCTAAATCCCAAGGTGGATCCATTTCATCCCGTGGAATGAAATTGAATTTCATGGATTTTGTGATGCCTCTGAGAAGGCATATGCAGCTGCTCTGTATGTGAGAGTTTGCGATCGAAACTCAGACAGGGCCCCATACATAAATTTAATTGTAGGTAAAACGAAAGTAGCACCAGTGAAAACAGTCTCTCTACTTCGATTAGAATTGTGCGGAGCGCTGCTATTAGCAGAATTAATTAATGCTTTACTTCCACAGTTCGACGTTGGCCAGCCAGTGATCTACAAATGGACTGACTCCACCATTGTGCTCTCGTGGCTAAGGAAGCCCCTGTTACAGGACCACGTTCGTGGCAAATCGAGTTGCCAAAATAGAGGAGCTCGTCGGAGTGAAAGGATGGAATCATGTGGAGGGTCCTAGTTGGTTAAAGGAGAAACCGTCTGGCTGGCCCCAAAAAACTGACGAGGTGACGGTGGAGACAGGGCTAGAGCAGAAGGTCGCTCGAGTCCATACAGGTCATATTTTGCAAGGGACGGATATTTTAGAACGATTCTCTGACTTCTCTCGTGCCCTAAGAGTAATTGCACGAATTTTTCAATTTTACTATAAGACACCCCGGTACATAAATCAACCCCACGACAGGAAACGTCGGAAATAACAGCGGTAGAAATTCGAAAGGCAAAAATGTGCCTTATTATGTTAACTCAAAAACAGTGCTTCTCCAATGAGCATCAAGCACTTGTGGCGTCAAAGCCAATGAGCGCAAAAAGCTCCGTCCGCACTCTCAATCCCTTCCTCGATGGGAACGGAATCATGAGAGTTGGAGGGAGGCTTGCGTTAGCTGGGCTACCCTACAACAAACGATACCCTGTAATTTTACCGTACGATTGCCAATTTTCCCGACTTCTCGTCAGATTCCCACATCTGATTTCTCTGCATGGGAGAAATCAACTCATGTTGAGACTCTTGAGATCCGAATATTGGATCGTACGAATGAAAAATTTGATAAAAAACATTATTCATAATTGTAAAATTTGTTTAATTCACAGAAAAAAGACTGATGGCATCATTGCCACCTGAACGATCGGACTTATCTCGCCCCTTCGCCAACACAGGCGTGGATTTTACTGGCCCGTTCGAGATAAAGAATTTCACCAGCAGGGCGTGTCTAATAACAAAGGGTTATGTATGCGTTTTTGTTTGTTTTGCTACGAAAGCAATACATTTGGAGGCAACCAGTGACTTATCGAATTCCACGTTTCTGGCGGCATTTTCTCGTTTTGTAGCAAGACGAGGCTGTCCCCGTAGCATGTACTCCGACAATGGGACGAATTTTGTAGGAGCCAACAAATCACTAAGGCAAGATTTCCGACATTTTCTTGCCGAAGCCACGCGTCTAACCACGCAATCATATGCACATGAAGAAATAACCTGGCACTTCATCCCTCCGGGAGCACCCCACATGGGGGAGCTTTGGGAAGCAGGTGTAAAGAGCTTTAAAACCCACTTCTATAAGGTAGCCAACACTATGCGATTCACTATGGAGGAGCTCTCGACGTTGCTGGCCAAGATAGAAGCTTGTCTGAATTCGCGACCAATTAGTCCACTTTCAGAAAGCCCCGAGTCAACAGAACCCCTCACTTTAGGACATTTTTTGATCGGCTGTCCGCTACTCGCGATTACGAAACCTGAGAGTAGAGGAAACCCGATGACGATCATCAACCGATGGCAAAAGATAAAGGCAATTCATCAAGGATTCTGCCAGCGGTTGAAAGAAGAATTTTTGAAAGAACTACACACGAGTCGTAGACATACGTACGGCAAGAGACGTAATTACACGCCCAATTGTCAAACTAGTGCAATTACCTCTAGTCAAACCAAATTAACGATTTCTCTATTTTCAGAAAAATATCCAAAAATGATCCGTGTGGCCCGAGAGCATAACCGATGCCCAGCGTGCAAGCACAACCACAACCTCCTTTTTTGTCGGCAGATGCGCCGTATGGATCCAGAGGAGAGACTGCGTTCTGTCCTCCTACACGGCCACTGCTGAAACTGCATGTCACCACGGCATGCAACCAAAGAGTCTCCGTCACCGCGTAACTGCGACCAGTGTCAGCGACGACACCACAGTCTCCTGCACCTGGGGGAAACTCCCAGAAGCGAGGAAGACGTGTCGGGAGGACAAAGGGCGGTAGACGAAGGGCACGAACAATCAGCCGAAGCAGCAACTGTGCCGATCGAAGAAGTGCTGGAGATCGATGCGAGCGATGAGGACATCCAGCAGGCGGTTGAAGGTACGCATACTACGACTGAGCTCCGGGTATTCAGACCTCCTCTGTCGGGTATCCGGTCGGCAATTCAGTGCCCCCCACCTCGCCCAGAGAGCCGAAGATCGAATTCTAGCCACTCCGATATACATAAACCCCGTACACGAGTAAGAGACGCCCGAGAGCTAATCAAGGGACCTGGCCGAAGAGCTCTAGGGCAATCTGTGCTTACTCCGACCATATTGGTGAAGGTGATGACCGCCGGAAAATACACACGGTACGCGCTATCCTAGATACTGGTCAGAGCACCGCGACCATATCCAGAGCCCTCGCCCGACGACTACACGCCGTACCACGAAGTGGAGAGAAGTGCTCCCTTAAACTGAAAGGTTGGAACGAAAGGCTGGAAGTCAGAGCGACGGTGCTAGCCAGCCTAATGCGAAACGCTCCAGAACGTACCGTCGATGCTCGCGGGGCCAACGAATTCGACAATCTGCGATTGGCAGACCCCACAGTCTACCGCGCGAGTACGGTATCGCTGATCCTAATCAATTACCATTCGAAGTTTTGGAGAACCGTACTGCAGGAAAATTTTGACAGCAATGTACTTGCAGAGAAAGAGAAAACTAATTTCATAATTGAAAAATGCAGCAAATATACAAAAATATTACGGTTACCAATTTCAATTCTTTTTCGATTGTTTTATTCACTTATTTTTCACATTTTGACAATTCATTATATTTACGTGCATGATTTTTGCCCCTTATAGGTTCAGGTTTTTCGGCAGATCACTGGTCTTGCATATTTCCGCTGGCATAATCTTCATCTGATGTGCCGGAACCGTTTTGGCTCATTCTGGAATAATTCTCATTTCGATTGGCGGAATATTCATCGGCTGGCGCTTCAGGAATTTTTATTTCCGACATTTTTTCGGTTCCCATAATTTTATTTCTCTTGCAGGACCTTCTGGACCTTTTTGTCCCAAAGAAAAATATATTTTCAGTATATAGTAGCCAGTAATCTCTTCGGCTGGCTTTGAAGAATTTTCCTGTTCCAGAAAATTTTGAATTGTGTATTCTTGTGTTTATTGCCGGTAACAACGTACATATGCGGGCGCCGTAGGATTTTCCGTCCCGAGGAGTTTATATTTTCAATATTTTTTATTTGTACGCTCAGCTTTTTAGGTGTCGATTTTCACGTCCCAGGGCTTTATGTCTCATATCTTTTTCTTAAAATCATGGATGTTAATGTCCATGCTTCATTCTATTTTTTCATCTCCATATTTTGCTTTGTAAATTATTTTACCTGAGCGTACATCGATACGCGCTTCTAATTTTTACAAAAAATTATAACCGAGATGTCCGAATCAAAATTATCTATTTCGTAGGAAATTTGGACTCCGAATAAGGTTATTATGTAATAATGTTTTATAAAAGAATAGCCATTTACCGTTTTCACTCTTGTGTAAATGGCAAATTTTTTCATATTCTCATATACCCCCTGCTTAATGTAGCAGGAAATTGCTCCCGTATTGACAAGATCTTTTAAATCTTTATTTAATTTTAGTCACCGACTAACATCAGAAGTGTGCGGGCGGGCGTTTAATCTCTCTGTGTAATGCATTCGCCTGTTGCTTGTTTTCGGAACACTTTTTTGGTTACTCTGTGAAACCTTTTCACGCATTTAACTACCGGTGAACAAAAGCTTCTTCTTTTTTAAGGTAGTGGAAAGTGCAAAGTATACCCCAGGGCTATTTTCCTCTAGATTGATCGACTTTCCTCTAGCGCCATTCTAAACGAAAAGAAACTTCCATCCATAATCTTTTTAAAAAGTGATGGTCCCAAATATATAGTGCTAGATCGTAAGATGAAAAGACTCCGCCTTCCTACTTCCCCTGCTTTTCTATTCACAAAGCTATATTAGCTACAAGCAAAGATGCGAACACGATTACCGAACTACGCGATTAAAGTCTTCTATTGCTAGTTAAAAATAAAATAACTGCCGAAAAGTTCATATACGCAAACTCCCTATAAAGTATGTTCACCTAAGCTGTGGAGTAACTGCAGTGTAGAAATTGCAGAGAAAAGTCGAAGGTATCCTAACGCCAATAGGCACATTGCTTTTAACATTTGAGGCCTACAAACTTCCAGAAAAAATCGAAGTAGCCTGGCGAAAAAAATCAGTCCGCCTTTATATTCCCAACCCGATGCGTTGCAAAAATTTATAAAAGCTCGAGCATACAATAAAACACTGCAAAAGTCTTCCAACTTGCGATACTTGGAACTTTGTCTGCACTACAACACTGTATGCTCTAGAACCATGTGCGCCAAATGCTCAGGTGAGCACCATTACTCTTCTGACACCTTCCCTAAGTGCATAAAATCAAAAGAAATTATTAAAACAAAAACCACTGAGAAATGAACCACCGTAAAGCCACAAATAAGTGCCGAGCTGAAGCCACCACCAACACATCGTTCATACCTCTCTTAAAAATCATCTCTACACCCTTTCCAATTTCCATTAATAACAATTCACCTCAGTATCAACAAAATCAAAACCAAAAGAAAATAACGCAACAATAACTTCACCTCAAACAACATCAGAGACTTCCGCCACTTCAAATGCCATCTCAACACCTCCTCCCTTTGCAAACACCAACCAATTTCTGGAAAACTTCTTGCATTACTCCAATTATAAGATTCAACAGAACCCCTTCAGATAATTTCGCTCTTACCATGCCCAGGAAATTTATTAGAGAAAATTGTGGCCAATCGCTTATCTTGGTTTGCAAATTATTAAAACCTCATATGCCACAATCAGCTTGTGTACAATATAGATTTGGTACCATTAACGCACTGCTACACTTAGACTCCTTTTATCTAAGGCTTTATCCTCCAAAAATCACGTATCTCTACCAGCTATATACTTTCAAACGACGTTCGATCGACTCGGCATTCACATTGTTTTGAAAAAACTCGTTTCTGGGAAGATGGGCCCAAATATTAAAAATTTCGTGAAAAACTTTCTCCAACACAGAATATGCAGGGTCAGCATAAACGGCATTCTCTCCAGTACAATAACTCTAGGTAATTGTACCGCTCAGGTGCCCCCCTTATCTGCACTTCTTTTCATCATAACTTTCGACGAAATTTTTCATTGTACAGCTTACATTCACAACCGCAGCAATCTGGCTAAAGCAACTGAAACGTTCGAAAATATTTTAGAAGAGTTAATATCCTTGTCCTACCGTTTAGTCATTTCGGTAGAAAAGAAAATCTAACATCTGTAGGAAACAGCGTTGTAATAACCTCACTAACTACTGTACTAACCGTAGTCTTAGTCTTGTTAATGAACTCAAAGTACTGGGGCTGCACACACACTGCGTAAGGGCATTCTCAACAACGCCTCTAAAAATCTTTAGGCAGAAACTGGTTGCCCCGCAATCGTCGATAAAACAATTGACTGCACCCGACGTTTACTTGCCAAGCTACTTCTCACCAGAAATAATATCCTAAACAACGGAAGGAAAAGAAAGCAGCTATCAAGAATTCTGCCTGTGATCTGTCGAATACTGAAATTCAAAAAATATGCCAGATACCGTTTATTTCTATGGTTGAGGTTGATCAACACCACGCCAGATACGATGAAAGCGCTGCAAATCCCAAAGGCGAATACAGAGCTTTGTTTGCAGAAGAAAAATCGTCCTACTCTAGATCCGGATGGAGCTTCCTATGGTCATGATGGTTTTAAATCTTCTAATAACATATCATTTTTCGTAACATGGGAAAACGGAGACATCATCCGGCACGGCATCCTCAAGCAAATATGCTCGGTATTTACAGCCGAAGTGGCAGATGCACTTGAATGGATGTAAGCAAAGTTTGTATAAAGCTTGACTGCGATGTGCATACAACTCATAAATGAAATGTGAGGCAAAAATATACAAAGTTTGTAAACTGTGTTAACGTCGGCACGTCGAGGAGGAGGGCCTAACCATCCTGTCTCTTATTGCTTCAATTTGTAAACTAGGCGCTCGTTGCCAGTACTGTTAAATAAAACTATTTATTAAGTAATTCATTATTGTTTTAGATTGACCTATATCCGTGCCTCAGGCTGTGGGAAATTATTACGTTGAGGAAACAGTAAATTACTATTCTGGATATTTTGTTTTACCTTATTCCTCTCGTTTGCAAAGTTTTCTGTAAACCGAACTCTTTGGTTATTCGACTCAATCTCTTCAGCTTTCGCCAAAGCGTCTGGCAAGTCCTGATGATTTAAAGAGAAAATTATATGCCAAATTCAGTCCAGTAATATAAATTCCTAAGATCAGGTCCCTGTTCTTCTTATTAAATTCTTTAGTAAGTTCTGCGGTACTACCATGGGTCATAATTGTTTTGTTTAAAATTAAAGTCAATTTTTTATTGACTAAGTTGTGATATTCTACTGTATTGGACCTTCGTTCGAATAGGCAAAGTGGAGGCGTGCGATTATCGCATTACATGGTTAGTCAAGGTGTCGCTAGCATTATTGGCTCTTTAAAATGGTTTTCGCAGCCTTAACCTATTTCCTACTTCTTCTTACATATAGGCACTTAGCATTATGAGCTGTCTCGCTCTTAATTACATCTACGAATTCTTGGCATATTGCATTATCATCTATCGTCTCGGCGACATAGTCCGTAACCCTCCGGGTATTTACTTCTAACTGTGAACGTAAGTGTTCAATTTCTTGACGTAGAGTTATATTGCCATACGCAGTCAGTCTGATGATAAAGCCTACATTCGACGCGTCACTGTTCGCCGTTTTTTATTAATTCTGTTAATTTAATTTAAATTTTGTGAATCCGGAGGGCCTCAATTGCTTTGTGATGAATCGCGAATTTTTATTCAAAAATACAACAAGCTTAATAGGTTTTTTATATTATTTTAAATCTTCGTATTTCGGTTTACTGGGTTTATTATTCATTACAAAGTTTTATTTTATTTTCTTTTGATCTATCTAGGAATGGAAGTTATCATACCCTGGAGCATCTGAAGTTCATAATCGCAGAGTTGAGTTTGTATTATATCCTCTTTTGAGGGTACTCCAGAATAATAATTATTTGAACGACCTAATTTTGGTAACAATTAACAAAGTGTTTACCGATAGTTATTATTTTGAAACTCCTTCAAGACTTAAAAAACTTTTTCTGACTCATAATTATTATGAGAGGACTTTTATAACAAAAATATCGAAATAAAAGTCTTTGCAAACTTAGACGAGTTTGTCTCGTTGATAATTAATGTAGGATCAAAATCCGACTTTATTATTAACAAAAACATCAATTAAACTTAAAAGCTATTGTATACACGACACAATTGACTGATTTAAAAAGTAACTCCGGTCTCGTCCGTTAGTTTTCAGCGTATGTCTTTGGGTATGTTGGGTTCGTTCGTATATACTGTCAGCTGTCTTTTCAAACTGAGGGATAGATGTCGTCCTACATTCGGTCATCCTGAGCGTCTATTCGGCCTCGAATGGAGGGTTCCATCTCTTCATATACTCGGCAACCGTGGTAGTATGTCCAGGTCCTTCGTGATCCCCGACCTTCATAACATCGTATCGACCGTGCTCTAGTCTCTTAATGATCTTGTATGGCCCGAAGAACTTTGGTCTCAGTTTTAAGCCTGCTCCGTACTGAGTCCGTTGTATGGCTACCAGTTCGTTGACATCGTAGTTGGCTTCCGCCTTGCGCCGGGCATTGAATGTTCGCCGGTTTTCTTGTTGGATTGTTGCGATACTATCCTGTGCCTGCTGGCGTATACTCTCCCTCTCTGCGTCTAGTTCATCGACAGCCTCATCTTCCAGTAAGTTTTGTAACTCGGGCAACCCCTGGACGCGCATCTCTACTACAGTAAGTATCCTAAACGGTGATTGCTTGGTGCTTCTCGGTGGCGTGTTATTCATGATCTGCTGCACCCGATTAACGTGCTTATACAAACTCTTGGGGTTCTCGTGACACAGCTTGGATATCATGGGCACGATGGTACGATGCATGCGTTCCACTTGGCCGTTGCCTCGTGGGATACCCGTCGGTATAAGTAGATGTTGTATCTTCTCGCTTTCGCAATAACCTTTGAAGAGGTTTGAGGTGAAAACTGCTCCCCGGTCGGTGATGATACGAGCTGGATTCCCAAAGACCGATGCTTGATTCTGTAAGCGGTCAACCACTGCCTCAGCACCCGTGTTACGCGTAGGGTACAACCAAACGAACTTCGAGAAGACATCTACTACTACTCGTATGTAGTTACACGCTTTTTTGGTTGCTTCCAGGGGCCCGACGTGGTCGATGTGAAAAGTTCTCAACGGTTTGTCCTCCATGTTGATCGTGTTGAGATAACCTTCTTTCTTCCCAGATTTGATGCCCGTAATAGACATTCCACGCAACTTTGCACCACTCTGGCTGCCTTCATGTTAAGCTGTGGAATATAAAACGAATTACACACCACCTCTTGGGTTCTCTTAACGGAGAAGTACCCTTGCCTGTGCGCCATCGTAATTATTTCGTTCTCCATAAGTGACGGAACGACTATAAGTTCATTCGTGGGGTATTTATACAGGATACCGTGTTTGATATAAAAATCGTCGTATTCCTCCTTTTCCAGCACCTTCCGGACTGCTCGTATCCAATCGTCGCGTAATTGTGGTTCCTTTAATCGGTGACTTAGTGAATCTTCCAACATCAGACATGACACTCTGCTCAACGCATCGACATGACGCATTTTCGTCCCAATGCGGTGCTCGATCTCGTAATTGAAGTCTTGCAGGAACATCGCCCAGCGGGATACTCTTAAAGAGATATCTCGCTTCTTCATCGTCATGGTGAACGCGTGGCAGTCCGTGACTATTTTAAACTTTATTCCTGCCAGGTACACTCTCCATTTCTTGAGGGGTTCCACGATCGCTAGTACCTCCAGTTCGTATGAATGGTACTTCTCCTCGCACGGCTTGGTCTTCCGGGTCATGTATTGAACTGCGTGAAGTTCTTGGTCGTTGACATCCTTCTGCAGCATGACTGCACCGTAGCCGTACATACTTGCGTCCGTGTGGACCTCGGTCACTGCCTTCTGATTATACAGTTTCAAAACTGGCGCATGTGCCAAGGCCGATTTCAATTGCTGAATCGCCGTCAGCTGCTCATCTTTCAACTCAAACTTTGCGTCTTTCCTCAGCAGGTCAGATAATGGTATGGCGATGGTGGCATAACTTTCGACAAATCTCTTGAAGTATGATGTTAGCCCCAGGAAATGTTGTACTTCTTTACGGGCGCACGGGATTGGAAAGTTGTTGATGGCACTCGTTTTGTTATCTGAAGGCTTTAGTGAACCATTATCGATAATATACCCCAGGAACTCTATTCTTCTCATCAGGAATTGACACTTGCTCCATTTGATTCGTACCCCGCTTTCTGCTGCCGTCTTCAATACTAACTTCAATTTGTGAATGCCTTCAGCTTCATCCTTGGAGGGAATCGTTAGGTCATCCATGTAAGCAACGACGATTCCGTCGCGAATCAGGTCTCTTAATACGGCAGAAATGAATCTGGAGAGCACAGCCGGTGAATTCGAAATCCCAAAAGGCACAAATCGGAATTCATATTGGCCACTGTGCGTCACGAACGCGGTGTATTTTCTTGATTCAGCAGCTACTGGTACATGAAAGAATCCATTCATCCGATCCAACGTTGTAAAAACATTAAAACCTTGCATTTGTTCGACGATGTCGTCCATCATAGGCATCGAGAAATGGTCCCTCAGGATCTTCTCGTTCAAGCGCCGATAATCGCAACAAAGACGTTTGCTTCCATCTTTCTTGGCGACTAACACTACTGGCGACGCATTATCTGAACTGATTGGTTGAATTACGCCTTCTTCGAGCCACTCTGATACCTGCTTCTCCACCATACATTTGCCCACGCAGGACATCCTCCTCGGCATTTCGTACACCGGATTGTCATCCGTTAACACAATCTTCATTTCTACTGGCGCTTCAAAGTTTCTGACGGGCTTGTATTCCGCTATCAGACTTCGCACTGCATCTGCATCATTCTTGCTCAAGTGAGACAGGTCAGCTTCTATCTCCGGTACTTCATTTATACCAGCCATTAGGTATAAGTTTCCAAACTCGTCGATCAGTTCGGCAGCTCGATTTTCCTTACTCCCTTTTACTGGGTCTGCACCCACATACGACTGTGTATGTTCGACTGTGCGGACGTGTTTCTGATCGCTCGTCATTGCTATTCAAATTTGCTAATATTCCAAAAAAGAAAATAAACAATAAGTTATTGGTGTTAGTATGGTGCTTATACGAAGACAGTGGCTCCTCACTAAGTGACTTACATATTTCAACATAAATATTCTACAAAACAATTTCTACAAATATATTCCGCTAAAAACAAATATCATTAATTTAATATGCCTTGCCTGTGCGGGCTAAAAGTTGATCGGATGCAACGTAAAGTGCAGTGTGCTAAATGCACGGAGTTTTTTCATTTAAACTGTGTTGGTGTTTTACCGGCTGATCTTGACTTTCTGCTTGAATCCGATAAGCCGTTTTTCTGTAAAGTTTGCATGGCTGAGCGCCGCAAATCAGTTTGCTCGCCCCCCCTACCAGCAGTATCGACGGAGAAAGTTGATGTTAATTCAGCCTCCTCCGACTCTCAAAATTGCAATACAGTTGACATTTCAAATGAAAATAGTGACATACAGCAAATTACTTTGCATACCGTCGTAAAGGAAAGTGCCGCTCTCAGAAGCGAAAATGTGCGCGTGTTATCTTTGCTCAATGCTTTGCATGCCGATAAAAAACAACTAATGCTAAAGTTCGATGCCCTGCATGCAGAAACTCTCTCTATGCAGACTAAACTCAACAACAAAGATGCTAGCATATCGTTACTAACCTCGGAACTTAAACATCTTCGTGATATTCTAGCTTGCTCGTCTAACGTTGGTACATTTTCTTCTCTGCCTGTTGTTAACTCACCGGCATCCGTTGCTACGAGCTCTCTTACTGTGGCTGCTAATAATACATCGCAACCTCCTGCTAAAATTAATGCAGCGAATAAGTCGACGTCGCTGTTTTCTACTACTGCTTCTCCCTCTTCGCGCAGTGCTGCTGCTGTATTGGCCAGTGCTAACCCAATAACTGCGAAAACAACATCTTCTGCTAATGCTGCGCTCATGCCAGTCTCGTTGCCTATGCCGGTTGTTATCTGTAATGATGTTTCGTCGCCGGCTGCTGCTTCTAGTGCTGTTGGTGTTACGTCGAGTTCTGCTGCTGCGCCTGTGCTACCTCTGCCAGCTTCGTCACTGTGTTCTCAGGCTGTTATACATGCTAGCGCTGCTCTCCCTAGTGCAGTAACTACTCAATCATTTTCTTATGCTAATGTTGCTGCGTTCATACCGCCTCCTGAGTCGTCCGCTCAAAATGCTGTAACTGTTGCTAATACTCGTATGCATAGTGTTGACAAAAGCCCCAACTGGAAAAATTCAACCAAGAATAGTCGCCGTAAGTTAAAACAGCCCTTAGTTATTGGCTCTAGCGTCAATAACGAATTAAGCGTCGTATCGAAAATGAAGTGGTTACATATTTCCTCCTTCTCGTCCAGTGTAACTACTGATGATATCTTGGCATATGTCTCGAAGCATGCAGCTATCGACAAAAAGTTCCTGGTTTGCTTTACGCTTATTAAGAAAGATACCAGGGTTGACGATCTTTTAAGAGTCAACTTTAAGCTAGGCGTATCTGAGCTACGATAAGTTGTTGAATGCAGATATTTGGCCTGCGAATGTTAAGATCCGACCGTTCCAGTTTTTTCACAGAAATGGTGCCCCTCTGCAAGAATCATAAATGCGTCCTCTCATCCTGAAATTCGTTCCAAAAATCTTAATATTTATTTTCATAACGCCTCCGGTATAAGGACAAAGTCTAAGTTGTTATATGATCTGAGTGCACAATTGGAATATGACATCTTTGTGATTATCGAGACCTGGCTAAATATGGACTTCTGTGACAGCGAATTCTTTGACTCTAAGCTGTATAACGTGTACCGAAAAGACCGCGATTCTTCTAAAACAGGACTTCTTAGAGGCGGTGGTATTCTTATCGCTGTTCAGCGGAAATTTCGGTCATCAGTTCTGCCGTTGGAAAATCGTGACTCGCTTCTGGACCAACTCTGCGTATCTGTACATGGCACTTCTAAACTATTTATTTGTGCGTCTTATATCCCTCCATCTAGCGTGGATACTCTTTACATATCGCACGTCGACAATATTGTTAACTTGATATCTGAGCGGCCAAATGGTAATTTTTGTATTCTAGGCAATTTTAACTTAGGTAATATTGCCTGGACTAATATGCATGATAGTTCTGCCTTGATTCCAATAAATATCAATTGCTGTTCTGAATCTTATTTAGTTGATAATTTTTTAAGTCTTAATCTTATGCAGATAAATAACTTTGTAAACAAATTAAGTAAAATCCTAGATCTTATTTTTATTAGCGACAATATGAACTTTTCATTGCGTGAATGCCTGGATCCTCTGTCGGACCACTGCATGCACCATGTACCACTTGTTCTGCAATTGGAATTTTATGATTTTAACGCGATTTACCCGGATAGCGAATCCACCAAATTTTGTTTTAAAAATTGTAACTTTGGTGCCGTGAATGTTGAAATTTCCTTGATTGATTGGGATTCAATATTTTCTGGGGTCGAAGTAGCTGAATGTTTCAATGCCTTCAAAACCATAATAAAGGACATTTGCTTGAATTTTATTCCGCTAGTTAAAAGAAGTTGCTACAAAATTCCTTGATATACCGAAGAGCTAAAAAGTCTCAAGAATTTAAGAAATAAATTTTTCAAAAAATTCAAACAGACCAGTTCCGAATTTCATAGGAATGAATACCTGCGTTATTCGAGCGAGTTTAAAGTACTCAGTAAAACTCTCCATAGAAACTTTGTTCGTAAGTTTGAATCAGACATCAAGTCCAATCCAAAGGCTTTTTGGTGCTATGTAAGTTCTATGAAACTAAGCTCAAGCATTCCTTCGCAAGTTTTTTATAATGAAGCTACTGCTAACTCTTCTTTAGAGGCGGCTAATCTTTTCGCAGATTTCTTTAGCTCAAATTTTGAACAGGATTCGGATCAAGCTAATAAGTTTATACCAGATGTCAATACCGACTCCCGAATTAATTTTGGGGCTCTTTCCTTAAAGCTCGATGACGTGATCGATGGAATTCTGCATATTAAATCCTCATCGCAAACGGATGTTGATGGGCTATCCTCCTTTTTATTAAAGAATTGTTCTGCACTTGCGTATCCAATTTTATTAATTTTCAATAAATCTCTTAATTGTGGGGTGTTCATTGATGATTGGAAAGTTTCTTCTATATCGCCAATCTTCAAGAGTGGTAACAAGAATAATGTTTCTAATTATCGACCAATCTCTAAACTGTCGACGGTTTCCAAATTGTTTGAGTTTATTGTCAAGCAGAAGTTATATTTCGTGACTAAGCGTTTAATTTCGACTGAACAACATGGCTTTATGTCGGGTAGGTCTACCGTAACAAATCTCTCAGTTTTCTCCGAATTTTGCCTGTCTGCTTTTAATAATCGAGTTCAAGTTGATGCAGTTTATACCGACTTTTCCAAAGCCTTCGATAAGATCAGCCATTCAATTTTAGTTTCAAAATTAGCAAGCCTGGGCTTTCACTCAATTTTTCTTTCTTGGAAAAAATCATATCTCTCGTCCCGCAGTTGTACCGTCGTGGTAGATAATGCGCCTTTCCGTCCATTCATTGCGTCCTCTGGTATTCCCCAGGGGAGCATTTTAGGCCCCCTTCTATTCATTATCTTTATTAATGATATATCTAGCTGTTTTAAGCATTCTCAATTTTTACTATATGCTGATGACTTGAAAATATTCAGAACTATTTCAAGTAATTCAGATTCTCTTAAGATCCAGTCGGATCTTGATTATGTTGCTTTCTGGTGTAGAAAGAACCAATTACATTTAAATATAAAAAAATGTTTTCATGTTTCATTCGCCAAATCTCGCTCCCTTATTGCTACTTCATATTACATCAGTGGCTCTAAGCTAAGCACAGTGGGCGAAATTTGCGATCTCGGTGTGGTCTTCGATTCTAAATTCTTATTTCATAGCCACCTAAACTCCACTATTGCCAAGTCATATTCTATGCTTGCTTTCATTCGCCGATTCAGTTCAGGTTTTAGTGATCCTTACACCTTGAAACTATTATTTACCTCACTTGTACGCTCTAAATTAGAATACGCAGTCTTCATCTGGAGGCCATACTTTGAACGCCACATATTGAGACTCGAAAGAATTCAGAAAACGTTTATCAGGTTTGCCCTACGCTATTTACATTTTAGTGACCCGCTTCCTTCTTATAGCGCTAGGTGTCAGCTAATTAATTTAAAATCTCTAAACTCTAGAAGGACTATACTTTCTCTCACTTTTGTCTTTGATATCATTCGAGGTGCGATTGATTGTCCATTCTTACTAGAACGTATTCACTTTAACATCCCTTCAAGGAATCTTCGTAATCATGATACTTTTTTCCTAGAACGAGCAAGAACGCTATATGCAACTAATTCTCCTATTTTAAGGACTCTAAATGAATATAATAAAATCATGAATTCCACTGCACTTGATTTCTATTTACCAAAAACTAAATTTAAGCTTTTGTTAAATGAATTGGTTAAGTAATTGTTAACTGTGTCTTTCTTTATCACAATAATCTGTAAGAAACTTTTATATTTTTTAGATTATATATATTGAATAAATAAATAAATAAATAAATAAACAGTGCGCAGGCTCACGCCCTCGTTGTGCAACTTCACTGACTTCCGCAACATCTCACCGTGCAAATGTGGCCTGACAGTTACACCAAAACGCCCGCTCACGATTTCGCAATGTACTGCAGCCAACCCGTCTTGCACCTTGATGTGCTTCCGCGACTGCTCTGTTGCATCTCCACGTTCAAAAACGCTCTTACGTCCCTTCTCGCCGCTACTCATATTGCTTGCTGCCTCTTTTTGCGCAAATGCTCCAGCACACTTGCCTTTTGCCGACCGTTCCAGTTCTCGGTGCACAGATCGACATTATTGCCTATGACTAACGCGTAGCTGATGTCTCGCTCCCTAGCTACATGAAATTCGATGTCCAATTCGATACCATCAATGGTGATGCGAACGGAGGAGCTACCCATTGTAGTGAGTTCACTCCTACCGATGCCTACCAAACGCCGCCTCTCCTTACTTAATTCTACACCTAGGTCCAACATCATGAGCGTATCGTAACGCATTAAGCATAAGTCGGAGCCCGTGTCAACCAGCGCAGAAACGTAACCACCGTTGAAATTTAAATCTTTAAAAATTAAACTGCATCTCTTCTTCGCCTCCATCATATTCGCGAGACTTTTCTCTGATTTGGTCGACTTGTCTACCACCCTACAGTCTGCTGTACGATGCCCACATTTAAAGCACATCATTTTACGCTTACGTGGAAAATTTCGTGCAAAATGCGAAACGTCGCCGCAATTAAAGCAACCGTCTTCGTTGAACCTGAACTAGGCGAAACCTTGTTTAACGACTTTGTCTGCACCTGACCTAAATTCGACGCTGCGGGCTTATTGGCCCGTATTCTCTCGTATACCTTTATTTGATCTTTCAAATCCTTGATACTATTGGCCTGATGCAGGTTGCTCTTATGCAAATTGGAGTCTCGTATCCCTTCGATAAAATATTCGATTAGGCTAGAGTCATCTAGATTTATCGATTTGCCAATCTCCATCATGACGTATAAATATTCCCGAAGGTCTTCCCGTGGGCGCAACCTACGGTTCTTAAGAGTTCGATGTACTTCAGCTGCAGACACGGTGGTATCAAACTCATCTCGGAACGCTGCTTTTAAAAGATTCCAACTTTTAATACCGCCTTGGCTACGGACGAATAACTTAGCCACGCCTACCAATAACTGCTTCCCATATATAAACATTTGCTGCTCACTCCATTGGACGACCAATGCATTCTCCTCAAAATCTTCTAGCCATTTTTCGAAACTAGGCTGACTGGATCCGCTGAACTTCGTTAAGGATTCTTCAATGTCGCGAATGGTGAATACTGAGCGCTCCACTACCGGCCTGGACACACTACGTTGGCTAGCTAAATCTTCAAAATCTTCGGCCTCACTATCGCTACATTCAGGCCGAAATGTTCCAACAACCTATCCTGCAAAGTAGCCTTACGTCCGTTTGTCGCTAGCCCCAAACCCTCCAACTTTTCCTTTAACCCGTCCACCGTCAGCCCTAGAATTTGGTCACGGTCCATGTCTTACAATGTTTTAAATTTACGGTAAAATATACGTTAGCAATTAAATTTTAATTATATAATGACAAATTTTCGGCGAAAATGTTTTTATTTTTAAACAGTAAATAGAAAATTCGATTTCGAATTGTATTAGGCTTTTTTACTTTTGAAGTAACTAAACTTTAAGATAACAGGTTTATAAAACTATATAATGTTACTTGAATTTCATTTACTGTTATCCGCAAAATCGAAAGCTTTATTTTATAAAATGAATTAACACTCAGCTGATTTTATTTTTATGTAACCTCGATTTAAACATTTCACGATTCTTAAGCTTATTCGCGCCTGCCACCAATATAACTTATTCTATGTACATGACATCTTAAGGGTACGACATAAAGCCTTAACATAACGAAACATCTACTTAGCTGTACTGTGATCCCTCGCTGCTGTCGTTCACCGCTGACGGCGCTGCCTGGCTCTAGCGCAGTTGCTGCTTGCTGCGCCAAATATTTGTCTTTCGATGACACGCCGCTTTGCGTGTATACTCAGCGTCGCTGCTGTAGTTTATCGTTGACGGCGCTACCTGGCTCTGGCGCCGTTGCTGCTTGCTGCGCCAAATATTTGGCTTTCGATGACACGCCGCTTTGCGTATATACTCAACGTCACTGTAGTTTATCGTTGGCGACTGTCAGCTGTCTTTTCAAACTGAGGGATAGATATCGTCCTACATTAATATGAGAAAAGTTATAAAACATAAGTCCCAAAATAAAAGTCTTTGAAGACTCAAAAATATGTATCTCGCTGATAGCTATGTGTTATGAAAAGAATTTTAGCAACGCTAAACATTCATAGCAGCGCGGACAAAGCTATTGTACGTCCTCCTTGCGAACAAATTTAAAGCAACAGAGAAGAGAGAGAAACTTACGCTATTAACGCCTTATTATCCATGACATTTAGTGAATTTATCAAATACTTTTGACTCCGTAATTAATAACTTATTCATTATTCATGTTACCGTTGCTTAACTGAAACTCCTTTTATTTCATACGGTTGATATGACTTGGGCATTAGCTTAAAAGTCCTGTCATCCAAAGCAATAGGTTAATAAGCACCCGTCGCCCTGTGCCAGAGAAACAAAAATTTACTCTATTTCATTAGCCGTTCTCATGCGCTCAGAATTTCTATATTTTCCCGGATGTTGGCATCCCCTTTTACCTAGGACTTGTGGCCCGCAGAAGTGTTCGCTGCACAGCGTGGATATCCTGAGTTTGGCTATCCCTAGATTATAAAGTCGTAGCTCCACTGGATTCTGAGTTCGTACCTTCGAAGAGAAGTCCCCATTGTAATTGCTCAACTTTGTTAAGCAGAGATAGTGTTCAATGCTCTCCACTTCCTCTTCGTCCCTGCACCTTCGGCAGAAATCGTTTGCTATGCATCCAAATATTTTCCCGTGTGTGCCAATAAGGCAGTGTCCGGTTATTACCCCAACCATTAGTCTGAGAGAAGGACGTTCCAGGCGAATCAGCGCTTTCGATCGCTTTACGTCAACCTTTGGTCAAACTTGTCTGATAATCCGATACGTGGGTTCAGGCCCACCTATGTTTGCAGGAGGTTAGAAGCATGCACGCTTCTAGAGCAGCATTTATCATAGGTAAGTCTGTCTCTCTCCCTGCCAACTCGTCTGCATTTCTGCATTTATGGCAAGTTTGGACGTTATTTTGTGTGAATTAAGAGATATAAAAGCCGCTTGACTATCTAAGTATATAGTGACAGATCTGTATTTAGGAGGGGACACTGTCAGACACCGAGCAGCCGTCATTATGGTATTTATCTCTGCCAGAAAATCGCTAAAGTGGTCCGGTAGGGGAAAGCTGAGGTTCTGCGCTGATTCGTTGGGGTGAATCCCGCTGCCCACTCTTTCGATGAGTTTGGAACCTTCTGTAAAAACAGCCGTCGACTCTGGGTCTAGGTCTGTGGCATCTTCCCCTCTCTGGGATTCTTATGGAGAATTTGTTGTCAATGCAGAGTACAAGAGTAGTGTAATCTATCTTCCTTAGTGCATTCGGAAGAGCTTCCAGGACCTTTGCATGCCCGTACTTTAGATCTTTCCATGGCTGGATTGCGTTGAGCGTGGCGGCACAACAACCAGCCAGAAATTTATTTGTTTATTTATTTTAAATTCAGTCAAAAGAACACAGTCCTTACTGACTATTAACAAAAGTGTTTAAAAACTATTTAAAGTAATTATATAATACACTACGAACTGTGAACCTTGGAAGAGATGGATCAAGATCAATTATAAGATTCATCTCCGAAAAAGTTCGCATCAGAGGAGCATTTTTAACATAATTAGTACTAGAAAATCCAATACAAGACATGGAGAGCTGTCTCAAACTGCGTAAAGGGATATTAAAAGTTAACCTTGCCAAGAGGTCGGAACAGTTTATTGATCCGGTTAAGATATTTGAAACGAAAGAGCAGGCGAGAAAGGCACTTCTCCTATTTAAAGTCAATAAATTCAAGAGAAGATAGCGAGATTCATAAGCGGGCAAAAGGTCACTAAATTTTAATGAGCGAAGAGCAAATTTGATACAACTTTTTTGAATACGTTCTATATGATTGATATGCGAGACTTGATAAAGCCTCCAGCTTAGACCTCACAAACGTTGTAAACAGGAGATTCAGTGTATATGGATCAGAAAAAGCTATGCTACTACGTCGGATAAAAGCTAACATGGCATAAGATTTTGGCACAATATAATTAATATGCGAAGAGATCCTCTGGTGGAAGATTTAATATTACTTCCAGAGATTTAGTAGGTGTAGATGGTAGCGCTCCCGTGACTAGCATGGAAGCCGTACGCTGTACACACTCCATCTTGGCTTTTGGTAAGGTTTTTCTTATCGCTGGCCACCAGACGCTAATCCCTTAGAAGAGAATAGGTCTTGTTAATGCCGTGTACATCCAGTGCACTATGTGTGGTTTCATTCCCCTTTTTTTCTATAGATGTCTTGCAAGCGAACAAGGCGAAGATGGCCTTCCTGGAGCGGTCTTCGACGTTCCGCTTCCATTCGAGCTTCCTGTCTAGAATAAATCCAAGGTACTTGACCTCGGTTGGGAGAGTGAGTTCCACCCCGTTTAATGAGGGTGGTTTGAAAGAAGGAGTTTTGTATTTCCTCGTGAAGAGTACCATCTCAGTCTTTGCGTGTTAACGCTAAGTCCGCTTTCTTTCGACTAGACGTTTACTTAGCTGAAGGCACATTCTAGTAGCTCACTCAGCACCTGCGGATGTATACCCGTTGTTACGATTGCTATGCCATCGGCGTACGCTACGACTTGGCAACCAGTTCCCTTTAGGTTCCATAACAGGGCGTCAACGGATAGATTCCATAGTAGATGGGTGAATAGTTCTCTTTTTGAGCAGGATCCCAACAAAGTCCACCACTCCCTGCTGCACCCCCACTCTAAAGAGTGGCCTGACGAACAACGCCCAGAGTGTATTCCTTGAGTCCAGTCAGTTGAGCCAGTCTTTTTCGATCGTTAAAACGACATCATGAAGCGCAGTCTCAGCTGATTTGCCTTTGGAATATGCATGCTGGTTGGGAGAGAGGTTTACATGTTTTACATTCCGCCGAATGTATTCATCTAAGAGCCTCTCTAGAGTTTCAAGAAGAAACGAGGTAACGCTTATGGGCCTAAATCCTTCGGTTTAACATAAAGAGTTGGTCTTATGGTCCGCCATCCGAGCACCCCGGGAAATGCATGAGTATCTCGATACAAGATGATGCCCAGTCACCGTTAGGCTTATGGATAGAGCTTATATTTGACGCATTTTTCGTAGCCCGTTAGCCTCAGAGTATTCCTCAATACTGCTGCAGAAGTTTTTCGAAGATTCTCGCTGAGCCTTCTTTATGGCCTTCTTGAAGATTTTGAGTGCACCCTTGTAAGGCATCCAGAAACCCGTTCTTTTAAATTGGTTGAAAAGCATCCTGCTATTTTTCTTCAGGGCTGATATCTCCGCATCCCACCAATGTGGTTTCTTCGTCTTTTTCCGGAGGGCGCTTGGGCAGGATGCCTTAAAAGCAGCATTACAAGAATTTGTCAGAAAGTTCACTGCTTCATCAAGTCGCTTCATCAAGTCTTACCTATAAGCATGACTTATCGTGGGAAGCGTTCCTACTTAGATAGGCCGAGAGTACATCTTTTTGTTTTGCCCAGTCGGTTCGTTTCTTGTTCCTGTATGCTGGTAGAGGAGCAGGATTCAGAGAGAGTTTAAAACTTATGTAGAAAAGATCGGAAAAGGAGTTTTCTTTTAATACCTGCCAGTCTATAATTTGGTCGGAGAGACCACTCGGTACGAGGGAGATTTCTAGTACTTCTCTTCTGCCAGAATTCACAAAAGTGGGATCATTCCCGCGGTTTCGTATAATGAGATCATTTAGAAGAATAAAACCAACTGAACACTCACCTTTTACGTTGGTATCCTTTGAGCCCCATAATGTATGGTGGGAATTAGAGTCGGCCCCGATTATGACCGGGAGGCTTCTACAATTCGCCACCTTAACAGAATCCTGCAGTCTAATTGGCTGTTGTGGGCCATATATGATGTCGCCACCAAGATGGTCCTCTCACTTGGTCTGACGCTGATGCTAACGATGTCCTCGTCGATATATTGACAGAGTAGAACAAAAGAAAACAGTTTCTTAATGAGAAAGCATGCTCTGATCTTACCTGCTACTGGGGCTGTTACCACCTGATAGGCATCAGAGTTCAGTCCACATACCTTGTTTCTAACGACCCAAGGTTCCTGGAATAAAACGATGTTCGTAGCTTTCTCGCCGAGACTGCCTTGGAGTGGTGCAGATTAATTTGTAAGATCTGCACCATCTTCAGAGTGGGCTTAATCCATTGCTTCTAGCCCTCCTCCTTCTGAGGCTGCTATGACTGTGATGTCTTTACCTGCCTCTTCCGGTTCGGAAGCTAGAAGCTGGTCTTCCGGCAGCGTTTCCTACCAAGTGGGAGCCGACCCAACGTACGCAGATACTGAGTCCGTGTCGCTCTCAGTATCTGTCGCGGTGTCAGTTACACTCATTGGGTGGTCGACAGATCCACTCGTGGTGGTTTTTGTAGACCCAGCGCCAATTACAGCCAATGACGACTCGAAGGCACCAGGTCCGCTCGGGGCATTCACCGGTTTGCCCCCCCCCCCCCCTTCGTTAGTAGAAACTCCCGGGTCCGCAGGTCCGCTCGAGGCGCTGCCCGACGCACACGTTTCTTGCTCCGCCTTCTTGCGAGCACTGGAAGAGATGCATCGTTGATGACAAAGCCAACATAACGCAGCTTCTCCTTGGTCTCTCCAACTCGGGCTATCTTCCAGTCACTGGTTGGTGGTCCATCGTTGCCAAGTCGGATGAGCTCCAGGATCTCCTCCGGTTTTGATGGCTCGACACTTCCTAGATAGCCTCCTTGTAGATATGGATCGAGCGCTCGAAACCAGCTTAACCCGTCCTTGATACCACCCGGCGACGCAGACGATTGGTGCAGGGCCGAGATACTTTTCCAGTATCCCTTTATTGGCCCTGCATGTACCCAATAGCACGGATTTCCAGTTGTTCGTGCTTATGCGACCGCCTGGATGTACTTTATCTACCACAGCCAGCGTTAGATGCTCTTTGGCAACTTGGCTAAACGGCTTGGCGGTGGAGACAGGCCTAAATTGACAGCTAGAGGGGGCGGAAGCCTTATGCCTCTTGGGTACACTCGAGGTATCTTATTGAGACCTCTGTCTCTTGGAGGCCAGGTCCTTCCGCGGAGTGAGGCTGGCAGGTGGTATGTCTACTCGCTTGCTGCTCGCGGCGAAGACTTCCATAGCCCACTTTAGGGAGGCGTTTTACTCCTCCGTCAATAGATCATGCGGCAGCCCTCCGGTCTCGCCGGGCCCTGAAGGTTGGTGAAACGGTATTTGAGCAGCTGGGGCGCTGATCGAAGACATCAGCCCCTGATGCTCTGGTGGGTGTGATTCCTGCAGGAGTGGTCAGCCGCTTGTCCACCTTAGGTGACTTTCCCTCTTCTCTGGGGCTTAGTCCTGCCGGCTTCCGTAGAGGATGGCTTTCCCACTAGGGGCTTAGCCAGTCCCCTAGGCACTGCGGATGACCAAATCAGTGTTTTAGGCCGTGTAGGCCCCTCCGGCACTGTAGTGGCGGTTCCCGAGGATTTGGACTTGACAACGCCGGGTCCAACGGCGGTACTACCCGTGCTTGGTTCCGAGGCATCTTTTTTAAAATTCACTTTCATCTGGTTCATTGGCCACCCACTGAGACGGGTCTCTTCGGTGACCGGAAATAAAGTAAAGGGGAAGAAAACGATCGACCACGGCAGAGCCCTATGCCGCAGCAAGTCCACCGTTACTCCCGGATGTGGACCGGTCTACGGGAGGCGCCGTTCGAATACAGTCGGATAGCCACCCAACGGCAAACCATCCAGTGGGCACGATGACGCATAACTCCCTGGATTAGGGGGAGAGGGTAGGCTCGGCACCCTCCTAGTCTAGATCCATAGTGTTGTTGAACGTTAAGTTTTGTTTAAATTCAAATATAAGGTGCACAGCTTCGCACGATATCATAGTTGTTATGCGTGAGGAGTGATGTCATTTGTCTTGAAATCTATTGTAACTAAAAACTGGCTATAGAGTTGTAAATTAAGCCAAATGTATCAAACTTTTTTATGCAATGTTCAAGTATGTAAAGAACATATAAAAAAGAGTTTACGGTTGCAAGTTTACATTATAGAAAATGCCATGCATTCTCGGGAAATGTATATAAAATGAATTATATGCATATGTATATATATAAATGAATGTACATATATGCATTGTATACATTTCTTACCATAAAACCTTTTATATCGCGGTTGTTTTCTTTTACGCCTTCTTGATTTAAAAAAATCCCTTCTCACGCTCCTCAGAGAAGGGTGTGGTATTGACAAAATTCCTTTCATGAAACCAGATAAATTTTGGAATGGTGACTTATTCATAAAATATTTTAATTTTTTTTAAATTTAGTGATTCCAAAATTTTTATGAGAGAGTTATTTCTTTAGGAAAAAACTTAGCTAAAACTATTTGATATATTTGAAAAAACATGGAGAAAAAATTAATTTTTTCCTTAAAGTTGCAAGAAAGCGTATATATACGTGCATTTGTCTTAATTTTAGAAGTATATTTACATAACGAGACCTTCTCGCAAACAAAACGTAAGCGACATTTTTTTCGCGGTTAGGGCTCGATATCACTCGATAAAATTAGTATGTCAACTTCACCCACAATATGAACATCGCTAAGAATGAGCTGATAATTATGCAAATCACTGGTGCACATTGGTACAGTAATGGTATGATCGGTTTAATTTAAAGGATGCCATACCCATACAGTCCTAGTCTCAAAAACGCCATAAATACGCATCGATGAGTATATGAAATTTTATCCGTACTATTATATTTTTGCAATATAACACCCAAACCACTAACGTAATCGGTTTATTTTAACGCATACCTAATCCCAAAAACACCACGCAAATGTATAGAAAAGTTATCGTAAATAACAATGTGCTCACGTATACAGGCTGAGATATATAAAAATGGAGATTAAAAGCTCTATACTTTATTTCAAGATCGTATAAAAACCGTTCATAATTTAAGGCATATTCTCACTCTAATATCAAGTCGAAAGCGAGATATTTTCTTTCACTATAGTACACTTAGGACTTCTTTTATGCGCTGTGCTGCTTTTCCGTGGAGCAGGGAAATGAAAGTAACAATCAACTGTATTAAAATATGTTTTATTTAAAGTAGTTTATAGAAACAAACTTATCGCGTCAATCTGGGATCGGAAATTAATAGAAAGTAACAACGGCTTCCATATACTCTGGAGAGACCGAAGTATTTAGCAGAGCATTTGACGAAATCGGTAAGCTTTGGTTGCCATATGGCGAACGGAGTGAACATTCCGCCCGCCTGGCAGTATTCC
This sequence comes from Anomoia purmunda, assembly GCA_951828415.1. Taxonomy (NCBI): domain Eukaryota; kingdom Metazoa; phylum Arthropoda; class Insecta; order Diptera; family Tephritidae; genus Anomoia; species Anomoia purmunda. The sequence goes on from OX639998.1 coordinate 54,152,645, forward strand.
TGCAAAAAGTGCAAGTTACAAATTATTTAAATGGTTCATTGTTCATTACAATTTACTCTTTTAATACAGCTTAAGCACAATCCAAATTACTACTAATTTTTTTAAATGATTAAATACAATTCTATTTTTATAAAATACTGAGTTTTACCTAGTGGGTCGCTCCAAAACCAACCAATCTTAGGAACATGTTCTTCACGACTGTTCAGCGATGGAAAACATCACACCAAGCTTGATTAACTTGACGTAGAGCCATTTTGAAAAAAGGTCACAATCAGGTAAAGCCTTGCGTGGTCTGTTGTCCCAACGAACTCAGCGGTATCGGCTTTTAACTTATGGTCTCAATATTGGCGCAGACTGACAGCTTTTTATGACCACCGATGAGGTTTCCCATTGTGGGATAGCACACCCGGCCAGCTCCATGCTCTTGAATGCGGGGTCGCAGCCTTGTGAACATAGCGGCGAAAATGGTTGTCACGGAATTAGTAACATCACGGTGACACTACCCGCAGAGCGTAAGCGCGCCAACGCCATAGGTGGCAACCCCAGCATTTGCAACCCGGAGAGTGCTGGCGCATTTATTTCTTTGTTTGACACTAAGTTATCGATTTCTGCTGTTCCCTTGAGAGCTCGACAACGTCTTCACCCTACTTTTCTTCTTCGTCGGAACTTAGTCCATAACGCAATGTCTGGTGAGATTTGCAGCATCTTTTGCACCGAATTAAGTTAGTTAATAGCAAATGTAGTAAATTTTATTCGGTAAAATAACAAGTTTCACTACTGGTCAATAGAATCTTGCCATCTTACCCCGGATGAATCTTTGCCACCCTGGGAGGCATGTTTCCTCGCGAACCACTACCACATCATTAATAGCGAGGTTTCTCTGTAGATATTTCCACTTAAACCGTTTTTGCAAATCTGAAATATATTCAGGTTTCCTTCTTCGGCAGAACACCTGGTTCAATACTTTTCATTTTTGCCATCGATTCACCAATGATGTTAAGCTAACACATTCCCGATTCGGCTTTGGACAGAAGGGGAACGTCAACCAGAAAGTGGCCTGGTGTAAGCGAGATGAAATCATTGCTGTTTTCCCACATTTCACGGAACCTAGAATCATTATACTCCTATTTTCCATAAACCTCACACATGAAGAGCCCTGCAGGAATGAAATTTATTTATTTACTTATTTAAGTACAAATTAGTTAAAAAATAAATTGTCTTACAGACTAATGTAGAAATTTTTTTAGAAGGATATCATATTTAATTTTAGTGTGCATTAAAAGCAGATCATAAGGGATATCTTATTTAACGCTTACAAAATGATATCAAAAGGGATATCATATTACGTTTCAGTTCTATTACTTACAGGCATAATTAAGAAGGGTTATAAAAGAGAGTTTTGTTGAAGCAAAATCTATCTCACAAGATTTAGAGATTGTATTGAGTTCTATGAGAGCTCTAGTGATGGGTACATTTGTTGCATAAAGCGTTTTTATGAAGCCGATATAAAAAAATCAAAGCTACGAAGCAATTTAGTTGAAGAGTTGAAAGAAATTAAAAATATTTCGCAACTGTGAACCCGAGTGGAAGTGCTTATTTTTGCTCAGTTCTAAACTGTTTTTTTTTAACAATATTGTCGCTTTTAATCAAGTGTAATGCCTTGTGTTTGGGTACAAAAAGTGGATCGTGGCCAACCTAAGCTCCTGTCCTCCAAATGCAATGAACTTTTTCATTTAAAGTATTTAAATATTTTACCGATTTGGAATTCTTTGAAAATTCCGACAATCCTTTTATATGCACTAAATGTGCAAGTGTACAAGTGTACGTCGAACTCTCTTCGCTCACAGCCAAGCTCTTCAAGCGTACAAGTGTACGGCGAACTCCCTTCGCTCACAGCCAAGCTCTTCGAATGCTGTTAATCGTGTTGGTGTAGTCAGTGACAATTTGCACCCTGCAATGCACCAACAACATTGTAAAACGGCTCTACCTCAGCACACAAGTCTTAACTTTGCAAATGATGAAATTAATCTACATGCTGTGTACAAAGAATTTGTTGAGTTAAGAGCTGAAAATGGGCGTGCGTTCTCTTTATTCTAAATTTTATGTAAATTGAAACACCTACAGTCGCTGCCGACTCCGCACGGCAAATAAATCATTTCAGAGAAGTCTCTTTATAGCAAAAATACTCTCAGAGGTTTTCCGAAGGTCTGCCGAGGGGCGACCGCTATTAGAAAAAAAATTGCTATAGTTTTTGATGTTACTTGCACCGACCAATTTATTTCTCAACGCTAACGAAATTCGTGCCGTTGTCTGAATATATATGATTCGGACAACTTCGGCGAGTAAAAAATTTGTTTGGACTGGCATAAATGAGGCGGTTGAAAGACCACTTTTGGCTTCAAGGTGTAAGGCCTTTGTAGAAAATCATAGAAATATCATACCAAACCTTTTGCAATCAAACAAGTTCGGCGTGTAGAATTTTCCACTTCAAATGAGCCAATTAAATCGACACCAGTTGTTTCAAATGCTAGAGTTATTTGCGCTCGCGACGCTAGAAGAGCACCCATGAGTTGGGTTTGCCCCTGCTTTTTATGCAAAACACAAGTTTTCCAACTGTATATAATAAACCTAATGAGGTTTTTGGCTTTCGCTCTAAACCCGCATGCGTAAAAGACGCACGGCTAGGCGGTTGCCGCCATGGAGTGAGAACAAGTGAATGAATTTCGCAATTATTTTGGGAAGATGACAGCCGTATGGCAATATAATTGGGTGCCGTTTATCGAAGCCCTTTGAATTAGTACTTTTTATCCGGCCACCGATAGTTAGAAACTTGCTGTCGTCAACGAAGTGGATCAACGATACTATCGAAGACACTGCTCTCACAGACTTGGTATTTTTTAAATCCTTGTATTCAAATTTGCTCTTTTGGAGATTGAAATAAAACTTTCCCGGACGAACTTGGCTTCGTCAGGGAAGATGGCTTTAGAATTAAAGCGTTCTTTGTATGAGGGATTAATCTGTTTAAAGAACCTAAACAAGTGAGCAATTACGCGAATATACATTAGAAGGCTGGAAAAGCCTAAAATGTCTTCTTCTGATGATGGGTGCGTCTTGATGTTGTAACACAAACTGAGGCACCTGCAGTTTAATTCCGACTCCGAACGGCGAATTTTTTTTATTTATGAGAAGTTTTTTCATGGCAGAAATACACTCGCAGGTTTGCCGTTGCCTGCCGAGGGGCGACTGCTATTAGAAAAACTTTTCAATCATTTTTGATGTAACTTACCCCGACCACGATTTGAACCCTGGACCCACCTTATGAAGCGTGCACAAGTTACACACTCGGCTACGACGGCCGCCAGACTGAAAACACAGAAAATTAATCTAAGTCCGATTGAAAAGCATAACAGTCATCATAGCTTTCAATTATAAATATAAATCTTAAGGTCATGTGCATATGAAAGAAATTTGACTGAAGAAAACCGGTATCAATGTCATTTAAAATTATTTTGGACAAATACTATTTAAGCCATTCAAGAAAGATTGAATGAAATTCCTAACAACCTAATTCCAAAATCAACATTTTGTGCGAAACCCTATGGAAAGCCTTCGAAAATCCATTATAAATTGAGTCAATTTGTTCCTTCTTTGAAAGGACGGAAATCAGTCTTTTTCTACCTTTAACAAATCCACGCTGGTTAGGAGAAATCAAACTGTTGACAGAAAAAACCAACTTTTCTTTAATGATTCAGTCGAAGAGTGTAGAAACCGTAGACAGTTTAGAAATAGGCCGAGAGAGCGGAGACATTGTTATTGTTACAACTTTTAAAAATAGATCTAGTTGTGGGTTTCACCAGAAGATAGTGGCTTATTAAAGATTAACGTTAGAGGTACAACAAAAGCAGGACACATTTTAAAAAGTAAAACTGACATCCCGTCAACATCCATGAACTTAAACGGTTTTAGACAGAATATACCTATTAAGACATCATCCTTATCTTAACAGACCAAAATGAAAGCGAGGAATTGGAGGGAAAACTATCCCCAATCTGTGTTGAAATTAGCACTAAAAAATTCTGCTTATGTTTAAAAAAAACCCGAAGACGGGATATCAGAGCCTGATTTCGTGGATTTCAAGTAACTCCAAAAGACTTTCTGATTACTTTTAATACTGGCTTCATACTTCTTAATGTACTTTTTATACAATGCTCTATCTAGAATGTTGAATTTTAACAAATAAAATTTGTAACGATCGAAATAATGCGAAAGACCATATACCTTGATGAAATTTGTTTTTCAATGTCCTCAACTATTTTAGTTCATTATTGTACAATTGTAACTTAAAGTAATGTATGGGGAACGTTGGAATCAATTTGAGACACAATTCATAAGTCGTATGTCTGAACAGCTCGAATGATTTTGCAGTATTAAGGTATATATAAAATTGCAAAAATCATACTAAATCATAATTTCATTTGAGCCGTCCATTTCCAAAAGGTACAGAGGAATATCAAAAAATTTATTGCTTAAAACGAGGGGTATGTGACGTACAGTAGCTGCTGATATTGGAGAGTGACATTCAGTGTAAGTTGCTGATTATAAAAACTATATCTAGAACACGATTATTTTTGTTAGCAAAGTGTTTCATTTGGGATAATCCATTACTTAAGAGACTATCAGTTACATAACTTTCAGTCTCACTATTTAGTACATTGACAGGAGTTAACGAAAAATATTTATTTAAGTAACGCCATAATATATTGCTTAAATTAAATTCACCAAGAATGCAGAGCTGATGATCACAAGCCTCGATGACATCGCTGCTATTAGGAGGGATGTACATATAAAAAGTAACACCGACGAGCAACGAACTCTAACACAAAGTTGGTCGAGTAGCGAGTCAACATTAAAAAGTTGAACGAGCGAGGAACTAAAATTACTAGTAAAGCCAGTTTTAGTTGCATCTGTGTTGCATCTTACGATAAACATTAAAGACATTGGGATCAAAAACTGCAGTGTCGAGAAAGTTGGAATAATGACGAAAAACTCGAAATTAAGAGTACTCTACGCAACTCATCCGCTTTCGTTCTCTACCACACACAATATGGAAATAAATACGAAGATTGTTAAGTGACCCAATAACACGATTGGGGCAGCTAAGTTGGCTGACTTTCCAGTCGTTGAAAAAAACGAAAAGGGCGTATAGTTACATTCCCGTTTAAATATTATTCTTTTCAATGAATCAACTACCACATTTTTTTACCGAACTTAAAGCATGCCATTAGATTTATGGTGATACCAGCGTGCTTATTGACGTATTCAAGAATGTCGTCAGATGTAATGGTATAAACGCAGATAAATGAAACAATTTTAGTTGCAAAGCTACTTTTAAATCGTCGTTAGAACTAGAGCCAACTACACGTACTTCATTTCCTTTATTAGGTTTATTGTGTAACACTGCTGCCAATTTTTATTAGCAGGAGACACAGGATTGCCATTCAGACTAATAGTAGATGCGGACACTGTATATTTATTATTGTTAGTACTCACAGGGGCTCAATTATTATCGTGTACTCCCTGTATAATAGGCACTGAGGTAGACGGCTTGCCAAGTGGTGGAAACGATCTTTGTCAACTATGCTGATAACTTCATTATTACCACAAATTCCACTTGAGACGTTTACAGGCGCACGGTTATTATTGTAGTATCAGCTGATGAGATTTCACATACTGTAATGTAGGCAAATGGTGTGACGGCTGTGGGGAGTAGGGGAAACGCAGTTGTTTAAATGAAAAAAAATAAAATCTCGAAGGTTATTGATCTCCGCCGTGGGCCCAACAATAGCATTGTCCTTTTCACTGATTTTACAATGCGTAGGAAAAATGTTCGCATGTATATTTTCTGTTTTTATAAACAGACGATTATTGTCATCGTGCAGGGAGGTAACGATAAGTAACATGCGTGCATTGAAACCTTTTTTATGTGTTTTGGAAGACGAATTGAAAGATGTGCTAAGGAGTAGGTCTTAGCGTTGTATTGTTTTCATTTAAGGGTTTGTTTAAAAACATATATAATTTTATATATAATACATTTGTAATTTAAACATTATATTATAGCGGAATTCATGTTTTTATAAAAAGTAGTAAAATAGTCTCTAAAAGCTGGGAACCTGAGGTATTTAAATTTTAAACATAATTCAGAGAATTCAAGTTTTATGTAAAATATGTAACAAAAACAAAACGACCTAGTTAAGGAAATTAAAAAAATTACAAAATATCCATAATTTTATTTCATATGCCCAAAGTATGTTATCCTGGATTACCGATATGGCAGCCGCGGACAAAACAACTCAGCCAAAAAGGACAGAGCTTGTCATTTCTTTATTGTGTATCATCAGTAGACTGCGCATGCTTATGCATTTTTAAGCTAAACCCTTATAAAAATATGCACTAGGATAACTTAAGGGTGTTAAGAAGAAATAAAATGCTTATAATTTATTGTTATGACCAGGAATTCAGCTTTATTATAGATATAATGGTTTGCAATTATGTTTTAAAATCGATATGGGGATTTTTATAAAATTAATTTGAGGATAGTTATCTCCACGGGATTGGAAACTTTGGTTTAACTGCTCATCCCACTTCTTAACGCTATTTAATGGTGGTGGCGTGGAAAACCGCGAAGCTGATGAATCCGAACATCCAATCAACCTGGACGAAACTCGAACGGCAATAGTGCGACTAAAAGCAATAAAGCTGCTAGTGCTGACGGACTGCCAGCAGAGCTATTCAAGGGCACCGAGGGGCTGGTAAAGTACATGCATCAGCTAATTTGAACGCATGGCAGCTGATTACAATTTAAGTGTACACTGCCCAATCCACAAAAATAACAACAAGCTTTTGACATGTCTGTGCAAGGAAAATAAAATATTTAAACCAACGAACTACTTGTTTTAATAATTTATATAACAAAACTTATTGAGGATACGAAGGCGAGCTGTACAAGTTTGCGTTCGTCATTAAAATAATTCAAAGTGAAAATTAGGAAGACAGTGACTTTAATAAATTTGTAATAAAGTGGTGATAGCGGAGGCAAAATGCCGCCATCTGAGTGCAAGGAGTGCTCAGTGAAATTGGTACAATTAGATGATTCTGTTTCATGTTCGGGTGGATGTGGTTGCATTTTCTGCATTAAATGTAGCAATATAAAAAGACACGAAATAAAATTGATGAGTGAAAATGTAAACATCAAATGGTTTTGTAATCAATGTACTCTGTGCGATTCCAATACAAAATTTGTTGACATCAAACATTTAATACAAAAATGCGATCAAAACAAGCTTGGAAAGGTGGAAGTGAGAGATATTGTGGAAGAAGTTTTGTTTAATAAAATCTCACAGTTGAAAACCAGTTTAGTTACAGATTTTAATTCACTACTGCAACATACTAATGTGGAAATTAAGATAAGTTAGATTAGAAAAGACATACTAGCGGAATTAGCTAAAGCATTAGAAAAAAATAACGAGAAATTAAACGAAGTTTGGTCGGGTATAAACATTTACAATAACAAAACTAATGTAAATAACAAAATGACATATTCTCAAGCAGCCACTCAAAGTGAAAACAGAATGGTTATTAAACCAAAAGACAAAGCAAAGAAAAACAGACAAACTAAAGAAGCGCTAAAAACAGTGATAGAACCCACCGAATGTCATGTGAGCACAGTGAGAGATATTAACAACGGCGGGATAATAGTGCAATGCAAAAACAAGGAATCATGCGAACTGGTACAGAAGAAGATAGCGGAACAAATTGGAAACGACTACGAGATGGAGAAAACGAAAGATAAGAAGGAGTTTAAAAAAATATTTAAAATTGTTGGTCTAACAGAGAGACTAAGCAATGAGCGCTTAGTTGAATGCATTGCGAAACAAAACAGTATATGTGAGGGTAAAGAATTCAAAATTATAAAAATTTTTGAAAACTTGAATCGAAGAGAAGAATGTTTTAATGCTCTTATTGAAACTGATATTGAAACGTATGAAAATATATTAAAACAAAAGAGAGTTAATGTAGAGTGGGACTCGTGCATTACTATGGAATATATTAGAGTATTTAGATGCTTTAAATGCTTGGGATTCAATCACAAGGCGGTTGATTGTATTAACAAAAAAGCCTGTGGCAAATGTGGAGGAAATCACGACGCTAAAGATTGTATATCAAATGTTTTTAGTTGTGTAAATTGTCGTGAATTAGTACAAAAAAAACTATTAGATGTGGATGTACATCATATTGCGTTTAGTAGAGAATGCCCTGCATATAAAAAATACATTGAAAGTAAGACTAAAACTAGAAAGTAGCAATCAAGAAGTAATGATCTAAATTGTTTATATCTAAATATTAATAGTATTTTAAGTAATAAGAATGAGTTAGAAAAACTTATTGAAATTAAGAATCCAGCCTTAATATTATGTGCTGAAACATGTACGACAAATAAAATTACAAATGAAGAGTTAAACACACGAGCATATAAGCTAGTGCGATGTGATTCTCATAGTAGGCATACCGGTGGTGTTCTTATCTATGTACACGTGTCCATTGAATATATCACTAAATTTAATAGAACAATAGATAAAAACCTTTGGTGTATTTTTATCAAATTGAAGCACTTTAACCCTAAATGGCAAATAACTAGGAGTAGTTTATCACTCACCTAGCGCCAGTGATGCTGATTTTATTAATTACTAGCTGGCAATGGTTGCGCGAGGCTTCGCCACGCCCGTCAAAATATGCAAAATAAAAAAAATATTAGTAAAATAAAAAATAAACTTAAATCTTTAGACTGTTCTTTAGTTCAACTTAATCTTTAACATTTACAACTGATTCCAACAAAGCAATTTAACGGAATAGTTATATTTTTAATTTCAGTTATGCCTAAAGCTAAGTTAAATAAAAAAACTTAAGTAATCTCGTAGATTTTTATTGTTCATCAGTAAGCAAAATATTTTTAGAAGAGATTTTATTTTAATTCTTTATTTGTTTTATGACAATTAAAGCGTTAATTTCAAAATTTCTCAGTTTTTATGAACTGGCTTGACTGCAAAGAAAAGAATTCTTAAGTGAAAAGTTGCATAAAAACTAAAATTAAATTCTCTTTAAAATGAGGAAAAAAAAACCTGAAACCGGTGCACCGGTATATTAAATTATTTCTCTGTAAACAATATTTAGAACTTTTTTCTCAGGAGATAAAATAAAAAGATTATTTTTATTAGTGACTCGCGACAAAGCTACGTAAAGCTGGCCATGAGAGTAACAATTGATACTTAGGTCCAGTCCAGCGACTTCTAATGTTTGGCCTTGAGATTTGTTTATTGTCATAGCGAAACAAAGTTTTAAAGGAAATTGGAGGCGTTTGAACTGAAAAGGCAAGTCTGTCGGAATAATAGGTATTCTGGGTATTAATACAATATCTCCAGCGCCACATCCAGTTACAATCTTACACTCTATTAAATAATTTTTGAAAGATACTATGACCAAGCGGGTGCCGTTACAAAGTTTTGGAGGATTTAGGTTTCTTAACAAAATAACTGGTGAGCCTAGTTTAAGATTAAGTTTGTGCGGAGGTGCGCCAGACGGATTTAATGAATTAAGAAATTCGGTTGGAAAATGAACTATTTGCTCAGAATCGACAACTGTGTCGACTGAATAGTAAGTCTTATTAGGGGCGTCAAATTTGCATTGAACCATGTCATTAATTACATAACATTCGTCATTTGTTGGAGTTAAAATAGCTCTCTCCTTAAACCAATCCAATGTTTTTCCACTTACATTTGAAATATCTGGATAGATCTTTTCTATAAGTTCTTCAAGGTTTTTAACAGGTACACAAAGACTTTGATTTATGTCTACTTTACAGTTTTTGTCTGTCATTTGCCTATGACCAATTTGCAGTAGTGTCTTATCGAAAATTTCATTTTCTAGACCTGGGGTCAGCCTCATGTTCTTTTTTAATTGGACATTATAGATATGTTTCCACAACTTTGATCTTTTCAAGCACGCATTTACCTCATCTGCCCTTGTTCCCCTAGGAACCACGGGCAAAATTTGACGAAAGTCTCCAGAAAATAGTACTGTGCATCCACCCATAGGTGAAACTTTGTTGCGTAGGTCTTGCAATGTTTTATCTAAAGCCTCTACTCCTGATTTGTGTGCCATTGTAGCTTCATCCCAAACTATAAGCGAGCAGTCTTGCATAACCTTAGCAGTACTGCTTTGTTTAGGAATGTTGCAAATTTTGCTTATTTCCTCAGTTACCTTAAGTGGAATTTTAAACATTGAGTGAGCAGTTCTTCCTCCATCGAGAAGAGTTGCTGCTATGCCTGAGGATGCAACAGCTAACGCGATTATCCCTAAAGACCTAACTTTTGCCAATAGTAAATTAATAAGAAAGGTTTTCCCAGTACCCCCAGGGGCATCAAGAAAGAATATTTTACCCTCACAATTAAAAGCAGAACTCAAAACTAAATTATATATACTTTTTTGTTCTGAATTAAGCTTATCTTCATTACGTCTAACAATTTCAAGTAGTTGATGTTGATCATATGATTTTTCTCTCTCGTATAGTCTATTATTGACAGTGGTAACGTCAGTTATCAGTGCAAGGGAAAAATCGGTAACTGTTTTACCGCAAAGAGAAATTAAAATTTTGTTAAGGTCACACAAAGCCTCATCAAAAATTAATTGATTGTAACCTAAATTTTGATTACCAGCTTCTCGTTTTTTTCTTTGCAATATGTCTTCTGACATACTTTCTTTAAATTTATTCCAAAGTCCAACAGAATCCGAAACTTGACAAAAAGACAAAATTATAGCAAATAAATATCGCATCGAAACAGACGAAGCACTAATTTCTGCTTCCAGTAGCGTTTGTTCCCAAAGTGAATCATCTTCCAACAAACCCAAAGCTTTGCAGGCTGCTTGATAGGAACTAAAAGCCCTACCTTGAACAGTTTTCAAAAATTGGAAAGAAGTTGGGCCTTCGACTTTATGTAAAAGCATTCACTATTATTGGGATGAACAACATACACTCTTCCCAAGGCGTCTCCTTTTTTTAAGTTTTCGTAACCCTCAACAGGAGAGCCTATTTTCCTACGTTGGAATTTTTTTGTAGATCCATTTCTAATGCAGTTTTAAATGACGAAATATACGCGTTATGTTCATGCAACATGTCTTGCAAAACCCTTACAACTCCTTTGTCAACTACTTGCGCTGCTCTACTACATCTTACGGACGCTTGTGCTTCAGAGTCTGAAATAAAATAAATCTGAAGGAATTGATGCCCTTGGTCTAATTCCGGAAACAAACTACCTGCTAAGTGGTAAACTTGCCCTTGTATCTTAAACGTAGGCATGTAACCACGCTCGACAATTTGATTACTCCGAAATGAAGTAAATTGGAATGCATTGTTGTAGTTCCGTATATTTTGCAAAAAATGAGTCGATTTTGGATGATTACCTGTTAATAAGGACTTTAGTGGGTCGGGTGGAGGAGGGATTTCTTCTAAATAGACTTTTCCACCAAGGCAGCACATGCCAACTGATTCACCTGGATATCTTTTGGCAGAACAAAAACTACAAACAATTGACATATTTCCAATTGAAATATATTGGTCATTTGCATATTCAATCGCAGCATCGTAGCGCATACCCGAAAGCTTTTTTTCACGCCACAAATGTTGGCTGGCTTCAAACCGGCGCGCATGGTTTCTAATCCTATTTTGCATCAGGCGCGCATGGTTTCTAACCCTATTTTGCATCAGGGGCGCCTCCCGCTGACTTTCTGTTTCAATAGTACGTGCATTCCGCTGTCTCTTCGCACGTACAGATAGTACGTCGTTATCAGTACGACGTCGGGGCATGCTTTTAATTAAATTTTTAGATTTAGTAGTCGCTATTTATTCAAAAATTCTCGCAATTTTGGGAAAACACGAAAAGCGCTCAGTTCTATTCGCTTGCTAATTCGAGAATGATTAATAATTTGCAGCAGCTGACCACATGTTACAAATATGCCACTCATGTTGCCTCGCAGAGGAACGGAGTGAGAATTTATTCTTTTATGAAGTATCGAACATGCTTGCAAACTGTCGTTCAGCATACAAATACATACATATGGTGTTTTCCGCGACAATGCCCATATCCAGCATTCCATTCCATGTCTTGCCGCGCATGCACATATGTACCCACAATTATATGGAAATATAAGTATTAATCTCTACGTTGGTATATACAAATGTTTCAATACCACTAATACGTATGGGGCTTTGCGCGAACATGTTGTAATCAAACAAATTTCATTTCTAGCGAGCAGGTTGCGCAAAATTGTTCGCCTTGCCGCGGATGCATAGAACATTAATTGATACATATGTATATACACATGTTTCAATTCAACTCTTTTTTTCATTTATTCTTTGCGCTTCTCCTGCATGCAGCAACAGGCGACAATAATAACGAAGCTCGCATAAAACAGAATAAAAAATGTTAAAAGGGGTTTATATTTTAATTTTTTTTCGTATTAATATTAATATGAACAATGCAATAACTGATGCAATTTGCTTAAGAAATGTTCAATTCATTACATCGTTTTTTCCTTTCTAAATTGATGCAGTAGTTTTAAAGATATTGGAGTGTAAAGATAAAATTAGTCTATTTTTGAGGTTTTTTTGCTTATTGTCGCGCCTTTATAAGGCAAAATATTTTTTAAGGTATCCTACGTTGGAGAGGAGGGCTCAAGGTATGTTTTGCAAAAAACCGGAATAAAATCGGTTAAGATTTAGCTGAGCTGTGAGGTAACATACACATTTTAAGGCTTTATTTTATAAGATGTAGAGATTTACGCAACGTCTTAGGAAGTACTTGTGAACTTTCGGAGAGTAATATTCTTGTAGGCGATTTTAATATTAATTTAAATAATACATCAACTTATAGCACCCAATTAAGTGAACTGTTTAAATCACACTCGATGTATCATAAAGTTGGTTTTGATACTCGAATATCCGATATATCTGCAACAAAAATTGACTTACTATTTTCCAATACTAAGGATATCGTCTGTGAAAAGTTAGAAGAATATCAAATATCCGATCATGAAACAATCCAATTTAAAATTAAGCTTAACCACAAATTCAAAATGAGAAGGTTTAGAAGAATTATTTCATGGGAGTATTATAATAATGAAGCACTTATTAATCAATTGCGACAATGCGATTTCAGCAATTTTGATGAAATTGATTTGGAGAGCAAGGTTTTTTTGATTAATAATAATGTTCTGAATGTTATGCGAAATTTGACCTATGAAAAATCAATTCAATTAAAAGTAATGAATAAATGGTATGACAATGAGCTTGCCAATATGAACAAATATAAATTTGAGCTGTACATATAAGTTAGCCCAGAATTCGGGAGAATGGGATGAATACAGAGACGTTAAAAGAAAATATAAAAAATTAGTGAAGATTAAAAAAATTAAGCATATGGAATAGACATGATTGTAAAAGGATGTGGAGATATCTTAAACAGGCAATAAGCATGGTAAATGAAAGTTCATCAATCAAGAAGGTTGTAATGAATGGAATAATATACGAAAATGAATCGGAAATAGCGAGTAAACTAAATAAATATTTTGTAGATAGTATTACAGATATTTACAGCAATATAGAACTAGTCAGTAGAAGCATGAGTGCAAATAATCAGTTAAATGCTGATATTACATTTAAATTTGGCAAAGTTAAAACAGATGACATCGTAGAACTTGTTAATAAGTTTAAAGCCAAAAAGGGTGGTAAAAAATTATTGTCGGAAGGCGTTGTAAAGGACGCGGTACCATATTTAGGTTTTTTCTATGCTAAAATAATAAATGAAAGTTTAAGTAGTGGCATAGTCCCAAGAATATGGAAAACTTCAACTATTGTCCCAATAGAAAAAGTTAAAAATACGATAAACGCAGATGAGTTTCGCCCAATTAACACATTGGCAAATGACGAAAAAATTTTAGAAATCGTGGTAAAAAACCAATTAGTTCAATATTTAGAAAATAATAAGATACTGATTCCTCAACAATCAGGATTTAGACGCAATCACTCTTGTGAAACAGCATTGAACATGGTTAATGATAAGAAATCGATAATAGCAGTTTTCATCGATCTAAAAAGAGCGTTTGAAACAATAGATCAACAAATATTATTGGAAAAACTATCAGGCATTGGTATTAAAGATGTTGAATTGCATTGGTTTAGAATTTTTTTAACAAATCGGAAGCAAAGAACAATAGTTGGTTCGAAATTGTCAGAGGAAGTGGACGTCAAGATTGGGTTCTGTTCTTGCGCCAATTTTATTTAATATCTACATTAACGATATTAATTCAGTCTTGAAATTCAGTTGCATAAAACTATTTGCTGACGATGCATTAATTTCGATTAATGGTAAGAACGAAAAAGATATAAGAGAAAAGTTGCAAAGTGATCTAGATGCTTTGTATGTCTGGCTATGTGCTAACCGACTTAAAATTAATATTGAAAAAACTAAATACATGGTAATAACAAGAAAGAACATTGCTAATATTGAATCTATCAAAATAAACAATATGGAAATTGAAAACGTACAGAGAATTAAGTACCTGGGTATCGTAATAGATTACAAATTAAAATTTGACGGTCATATTGACCACACAATAAGTAAAATAGCTACTAAACTATGGTTTATTAAAAGATCCTGTAAATATTTAAGTAATTATTATAAAGTAAGAGTATATAGATCTATAGTTGAGCCATACTTTATATATTGTTCTACAATTTTCTTTATCATGAAAGATTCGCAAATTGATAAACTGCAAAAAATGCAAAATAAAGCTATGCGTTTTATATTAAAAAAACCTTATGATACTCCAATAAGAGAAATGCTACTCAGTTTGAATTGGTTTAGCGTAAAACAACTAATATTTTTTTACACAATGAAAATTATATACAATATAAAGAACGGACATTTGCCCGATTATCTGAGAACAATTATTAAATTTAACTACGAGGTTCATGACAAAAATACCAGACGGAAAAATGATTTCAAATTGCCTAATTATGAAACAGAATCTGAAAAAACAGCCTTTTTTATAAGGGCTTAAAGTGCTTCAATGAATTGCCTGAAAACATTAAAAATTGTGACACTAATTTGTTCAAAAAAAGATTATTTGATTATACAAAATCATTGAATATAAGATAGAGTTTGTAGTTTGTGTTGATTTGAGATAAATACATCAATATTTCAATATTTTGTATTCAAACATTGTACATATTGCTAATGAAATGTAAATAATAATATCTTTTAAGTGATTTTTTGTTTTGTTTTGTTTGAACTAGACTCTACGAAGTCGTAATAAATTAAAATAAATAAATAAATAAAAAAAAAGGAAGATCCTGCAATATGCGTCAACTATCGCGGGACCAGTCACCTTAGCATAGCATATAAGGCTCTGTCGAGCGTATTTTGTGATCGACTGAAGCCCACCATGAACGAACTGATTGGACCTTATCAGAGCCGTAACGAGCGATTTTGGCGCCCGAGGCAAACTGAAAATTTGTCGCCCCCTCACCCCTTAAAAGAGTTTCCAAAAAACATTGAAATGAATATTGAATATGAATATTGTTTCAATACTTTTATTTTTCTTCACTTTTAATAAAAAAGGAAAATTGTATTGAAAACGGTAAAAATGCATTAAATGAACATCCTCATTTTTGATATTTTACAAAGGAATTTTTCGAGATTTCATTGCAGCGAATTCATCAATAATATCATCAAAATTGATCTTTTGAGCAACCTCATTTTCAATTGACAAAATTGCCAAGTTCGTTAATCTTTCTTAGCCCATGGTCGATCTCAAATAATTTTTGATGAGTTTTAGTTTACTAAAGCTGCGTTCACAAGTGGCTATTGTTACCGACCAACTAACTCGACCAGGAAGGGGTGCAAACTATCAAGCAGTTGTTATAAATACCTGATTGGGTCAATTAATCCGTAAATCCCAATTTAGCGGTGTAGAGTCACGCAATGCACATAACTTGATGCCGTAACAACTTGTTCGTGAACTAAGAGTCAGTGGTTCCGAATTAAATTTTTTCTCAAATCAAGAGACCGCTTTATTTTACTGGTAAAATGAGAGATAAAAATTCGGCAAGACTGCTTGAAAGATACTGACTTGCCGGACGGGCCTGCTTCCTCGAGGAAGTCACACCTCGAGAGCCTTTTTCCCCTTTTTTCCGGAATATAGGCAGGGTTTATTAGAAAAGAAAAGCGTCAGAATGCATCCCGAACTTTTTCCCAAAAAAGGAGCGGCTGTAAAATTTTTTTGGCACATTCCTAGCTATTCAGCGGTAAAAGAGGGTAAAAAAAGGGTAGGCGATACTCTGGTCGAAGAAGACAAAAGGGCGCCGGGCGCCGGACGCCTTCGGAAGAACTGGTGTAATAAAACTCTAAAAACTCTCGAAGGGTGACGAATCGGAGGAAAAAAACACAGATTTTCTCGGATTTTATACCTTTCACTCGCCTGCCGTCCATGCTTCTGTCTCTATTCTCTCTTTCTTCGTATAATTTCTCTTAGCCAATCTATTTACAATACTTCTTTGTGAACAACTCTGTGCACTTACTTTATTTTTTACTCTGTACACAAGTACAACAACCATTTTTTTTTCAACAAAAATATCATTCAACGTTTCGAAAAAAATTTTTTGCTACAATTTGCGAAAAAAATGTCTGTTCACGCCCAATTTTGGCGCCCCCCCCCGACGATGGCGCCCGAGGCAAGCGCCTCATTTGCCTCACCCTCGTTACGGCTCTGAATCTTATCAGTGTGGCTTTAGACCTGGAAAATCTACTTTCGACCAAATATTCACAATACATCGAATCTTGGAAAATACCCGAGAAAGATGAATAGACCCAAACCATCTTTTTTCGACTTCAAATGCGCGGTTTCAGACAGGGTGACTCTCTTTCTTGCGACGTTTTTAACCTTAAGTTTAGAAAAGCGGAAAAAATAGGCACTGAATGTTACGGGAACATTTTCTTGTTGCTAGATATTTGTTGCAGCTGGCATCAAGAAAACTTAAATATCTTTTATTTTAATTTGCAAAAATTATGTAAGTCAGTGGAAATATATTTTTAAATATAGTTTTATTTTGAATATTATACCAATATTAATATATAAACATGTATATCTTAAATATTTATATCTTTTGACAATTTTCGACAATTTCGTTGATATTATATATCCTATTGAATTTAAAAAAAATGCATAAAAATTAGACGTGGCACAAAAAAGCTGCGAATCGAACTATGGGGCAAAAGCTAAAACGTGCAATATGATAATGTGGCCAGCGACTATACGCGCAAAGCCACAGCAGACATTATGTTGCGCTTGCTTAAAGGGCTAATTATGTAAATCATGTCAATGTGTACGAAAAAAATAGCAATTTACGAGTCAAACTAAAACTGAAACAGAGAACGTATATTTACAGAGAAGTAGAATCCCGCTTCATTCCTGCTGTCGTTCCGCGTTTTTGGGAAAAGGTCTATTTCTCGTCCAACCTACCGCTCAATAATTTTTCACCTACAAGGGACACAATTTTACATCGGTTGAGCGAAAACTACAATTTTAGAGAAAATTAACGCATGTGCTTACATACGTTCTGTGTTATCAGCTATATTGTGTGGTTGCAGATGTTAGTTGGCGAAAATTTTCCTTTTGTTTTGATAAGGAATTTTCGCAATTCTATTTCGAACTAACATTTAAAAAAAAAATTATTCTTCTATACTTTCCATTTAAGTGGTTTATTTTATTTTAGTAATATTTTCCGCATACATACATATGTATGTAAGTATGAATATTTAATAAATATTTTAAGTAGTTTAACAAAATCTTCCAAAAACCCCAAAGAAATTGCATTTATTGTTTATCGTATGCACACACATGCATTTATTTAACAATGCATATTTAATCGAATTACTTCTATGCAAAAGGGCGCGTACAAGCAGTTGTGTAGATATGTAAATAAAATAGAAGTAATTATGTACGTACATACATACATAGTATATGTACATGGTTGCTTACATGCGCGCACATTCAACCGAACTCTAAATCTGTGCGTAAAGTTTGACAAAATATCTTATCTCCAGGTATAACTTTAATTTTACCATGCCAAAGATCGAAATTTATTGATTTGGAAATAAAAACTCGAAAGCCAAATAAGCTTTTTTGTCAAAACTCACCAGAAATGGCTGCTTCTGCCCGCAATTCACACGAAAAAGCTGCGTCGCAAAGCCGCCATCATTAATCTAGGCTGAGTTTAACTAATTTGTATTTGAGGATGATAGGAGAAAAAAGTGGAGTATAATACAAATATTGATATACTAGATCGAATAAAGAAACATCTGAAGAATATACTTACATATACATACATACATAAGATGACGTTAAGTTATACTCCACAGAAATAAATTTGGAACCCAAATTCCGGTGCTTTATACCCTCTCAGAGTAAAAATAGTACGGTTTATTTGCAATTTCGTGTTGAAAGTCTTTTGTATAGGTCAGTGACCAAGATCGTTGGTTCAGGAAGAAACAGAAGCAGTAAGATTAAATAAACTTCCCACAAAATACAATTAATTATAGCATTGTTTGCGTTTAATTAAACAATTGTAGAAAAATTTGTTAAAAGGTGGTTTATTTTTGTGGTACATTTGTGATAAGACGTAAACACTGACATAAATGCGACCAAAATTGAGACTACATATTGACATATATATATGTGATGTACATATCTATGCAACTAGGCGTAGCGGTTAGCCCGGCTTATGCGTTTGGTGGCGCCGATTTGGAATAATTAGGGCTTTAAATGACATATATAGCAGGATTTCGTGCAAAACACGTTAATAATGATAAGCAAACATAATAGATTCATAATAGATGAATTTCTTCATGCAATGACAAGCGTGATGAACGGGCCAAAATAAATATGTGTATGTTGGGAGATAAAATGTTTTTCTGTTTTTCGGCAATTTTAGTGCCGATTCGCCAATTGATGCACACATGCATACTGATGTATATTGTTAATTTAGATTATAATACATAGTATGTCTACATATCATAGGTTAGGTTAGGGTGGAGTGGTTTCCGATTGTGTTACCACAGGAATTTAATACCATCCGAGGAAAGATTACCCCTTACGAATCCATTTTACCTCTCTGATGAATCTCAACAGGCAAATAACCTCGGTGTTTGAAACCTCACTAAGGTTATCCACAAACGGTGATCCGAGATACCGCATCCTGTTTGTACACGGTTCAAAACATTTACGCAGTATTTAAAAGACCATTTCCTCTGCTTTGTCATTCTTGCAGCTCGTGCAGCATCTTCGGAAAGGTACGTTAAAATGTTTTCCCTCTATACAGAGTAGACGCTACGCGACCATTTCCAATCCCACTTGGGCCACGTCTGCCTTTAGGTTCGACGGGTTGTATTTTGACTCCATCTATTGTTAGGTTATTTATATACACGTTCTCTGACTAGCAGTCTGCTTGGGCGTACCTTGTCTTGCAAGTTCGGTAACCTAAAGAAAATTTGTAGCCGAGAGTTTGGAGAGAAAGTGCCGCCTTTCATCTTATTATCGAGTTTCGAGCCATCAGTATAGCTGAAAATGTTATCAGGTGGACTACGAAACTACAGTTTCCGCTCCTCCCTACTTGGAATTCTTGTAATAAACTTACTTTCAGAAACCGATGTCGACTCACACCGATCCGTGCTGCCCGGCATAGAGCAACACTTGTTCAAAATACAAGAGTGTCGCAGCCATCTATTGTTCTACCAAGTCTAAAGGAAGGAGATCTAAAATAGCGTTCAAAGTTCAAAGTCCCGCTTATGTAGATCACACTAGCCCTCTGCACCTTGGTGAGTAGCCTGAAATTAACATATTTTGTTAATGCAGGCTATACGATCACCCCATATTAAAGAATTGGTCTAACGACTGCTGTAAAGATCCCCTGACAAATCCGGGGATTAAGGCCCCATTTCTTGCCTATGGCTCTAACAGGTATAGAGGGCTACAGAAGCCTTTTCATAACGCTGAACCATATTCTCTTTCCAGTTCAACTTCTTATCTAAAATAACGCCTAGATATTTGGCACTTGTAGCAAGTTTTAATCGGACGCCGCTCAGTTCCGGTGGAGTTACCGAAGTCATTTTATAACGCCTCGTAAACAGAACGAGTTCCCCCTTACTTTGGAAAGCGATCGTTGCATTAGCTGGCACAGTGCTTGCGAAAACTTCCCCCTTAGCGTGATTGCTACGCCATTAGCATATGCGACTACTTAAGCTCCTCCCCAATAAGTGTGCCGCAAAATTGTACTATTAGATCCCACAGAATTGGTGATAGAGCTCCTCCTTGGGCCGTCCCCCTCGAAACGGGCCTCGACAAATCGCTGCCTCCCAATCTCGCTTGTATCACTCTACCGCAGAGTAGTTGGCCGATTAACTCCACCAGTGAGTTCTTCAACCCTAGAGCTCTAACGGCGTCTGTTATATATATATATATATCAAGTACGTTGTTAAAAGCGCCTTCAATATCGAGGAAGGCTACGAGGCAGAAGTCCTTAACTCTGAGAGGCTTCTCAATATAGCCGATCTGGGTACGGAGTGCGGTCTCAGTAGATTTGCCTTTGCGGTAAGCATGTTGGTCATTAGACAGCAGTCGACTTTTGATGGTATCGAGAGGACGCTACTAACTATCCTCTCGAGTGTCTTAGATGTGCAGGTAATATCCCATCCGGTCCTGCAGATTTATATGGGTTAAAGCTTTGGATAGCCCATTTAACATTTTCTACCGGCACGTTGACGGTATTGAAGAAATAAAAGCAGAGGGGGTTTGTTGTGTTCCCAAGAAAGTGGGTGTCTATTAGCAGTTCAATGGTTTCCTTCCCCGTTGAGGACCAGAACTCGTCCTGCTTATGTAAGAAGCCTAACATATTTGAGGATCCCTAAAGAATCTTTCGTAGCCTGGCAATGTCGGAAATATCCTCGATGCCGCCACAAAAACTTCTCCACGAGGATCTCTTTGCCTTCCTTAAAGCTTTTATATAGGTTCGGAGGATCTGTTTGTATTCATGTCATTATAGCTCGCTGCTAAGTCTCTTGGCTTTATTGAATTGCTTTTTGCAGAATTTGTGCAGTGAATCTAGCTCGCGCGACCACCATTGGGGGTTACGTTTGCTTAATATTTTAGGTTCAGGGCAGGCTTGACGTAGGGCCTCTGAATGGTCAATGTGAAAACATTCATCGGTACAATTGAGTCCTTTGGGAGTTACGCAGCCTCACTTGTCTTCAAATAACTTTTTATAAGAACCCCAATCAGAGTTTTTTAGATTTTTACGCATTTTCGGGATAGGCAGAAAGAAATTAAGTACAACCTCAATATAGCGACGGTCATAGAAGGAGTGTTCCTCTAGAAGTCGCCAACTCTCAATCAATTCATACATATAAGCTACTACTTCATACATATATTTATATCCAATACAATTTTTTAGTAATGTGGACTTCCTGCCTTTGTTGCATATAAGTACGTTAGTTGTTAGAAAGCAGTTGAAAAGTGGCTCACTTCGATCATTAATGTTCGTACTCCCTCCCTGAACGTGGTGAGCATTCGCGTCGCTGCAGAACAAAATGTTTCCGCTTTCATACTTGGTCACCAGGGTCCGCACCGTCGAGTGAGGAGGGTGCTCAAGCTGACACCAGCACGATGGACGTGCCTCCTAATTCCACAATAATTGCCGTCGCCATCACTGTAATTAGGGAAAAAAGATATTTTATTCCACTTTAGCCATAATACAGGTTCTAATTTTACCTTTACCGCGCTCCACGAAAAGCTCAAAACCGGTGGTACTCATGCAGGAGTCATGAGTTTGTTGCTCAAGGATCTGTGGGTTCAGTGTGGTTCAGACGACCTAGAATGGCAACTGAGGCTGCTTTAGATTTGTGGAGGTTTATCTGCAGCACGTACGGGAAAACCGCCTCCTCCTCTCTGGCTACGGCGGTGGCGCCAGCATCGCACTCCCCGTCGCTGTGCAGCAGTTCCTCCTCTGCAAACAACCTCTGTATTGTTGGTGCGTAAACTGCTTGGGAGGAGACACTGCTCTCAACATCGAATAGCTCCGGCTCTGGATCGAGTGCCTCAAAGTACACGTCCATTGCTGCACCCGCACTCGAAGCGCGCTGAGCGTCCCTTCAATATACTTTAAATACGACTTCGTCAAGGCGGTAGAAAGCACGGCCTTGCCTCTTCTTAAGGAGTTCGATGAACTCCTTGTTTAGCGAAAAGACCACTTGAATTGACGAGTAATATTTTTTGTAGTTTTTCAGCGCTGATGCTCGCTTTTGGTTGAATGGATACGTTAATAAACAAAATTGTCACATTTTTTATTACCCAGAATTTAGCTTTATTATAAATGTTGTATTAAGAAGCGCGTATTTCGTGAGGGTCCGGCGTTAATGAAGGTTCGTCACTAACTAACTCGTCAGTTTTTCCGCAAATTCGTTCATTCCAGTTGATTGAGTCCCGTTCATTGCCCGCGTGGGTTAAGTTTCGTCCAGTGTCAGGGTTTGCTTGCAGGGTTGCATTCTGCTATTAACCCTGTCCCACATTCGGCTATCCTAGCAAGGCATTCAACCCGAATGCAGGTTTCCACTTTTTAATGTTTTCAGATACTACATACGTTCTGCGCGGTCCTTCGGAATCCCCAACTCTCTCTACAGAATACCGTCCATGATTGAACTCTTCCATGATTTTGTAGGGTCCCAGAAACTTCGGTCTAAGTTTCATTCCGGAGCCAAACTGTGTTCGTTTTATTGCTACTAACTCTCCTGGCGTATAAATTGTTTCAACTACTCTCTTTTTGTTAAAGGATTTCCTATTTTCGGCCTGAATTTTCTCTATGTTTTCCCCAGCCTCTTCCCAAACTTTCTCTCGCTCTTCTTCCAATTCCTGCCAATTTTCCTCCTCTATAAGTTTTCGAATGTCTTAGTTATCGTTTACCCTTATCTCTACCCCTGTCAGCAATCTGAAAGGAGTGTATTTCGTGCTACGAAGGGGTGTGTTGTTGATTGTTTCCTGTACCCGGTCAATGTGTTTTTGCATCTTCAATACATAACTTTGCCAACAGTGGTACGATCACTTTGTGTAAGTTAAACTAGTCGAACGCGAATAGTTTTTTTTTTTTAAATGTTGTCCGGACGATTCCGGTCTTTATTGGTTGACACACAACTTAAAACTAAACTTTACAATTTTTCTTACTTCTATTCTTACTTCTAAGCCCGTGTCTCGGCAACGTGCTCATTTTGCTGAATTGGCATTAATTGCGTTATCTAATTTTGGGTTGCGCGTGTGGGGTGTTAGATTACCCGTCTGTATGTTAGCAGCGCAAGGTGTTGCGTTAGCTCCTCCCTCCTCAAGCGCGGACATCCCCGTTCGCCTTCTGATTACTGTTAGGGTGTTGCTATTTATTCCATTGTCCTTTCTTGATCCCATCTTATCTGGGATTTTTAGAACGAGTAATATAACTGCTATTGCCAAAAATATGATGAGTGTTATAGAGGATGTTAGACCTACTTTATTGACTTTGTTGATCATGTCAAGCTTCTTTATATTTTTTATATGGAGGTCCTTCATCATTTCCAAGGATTGAATCTCTTCGAGGGGCGTTTTTGGGGTTTTCTGTTGTAAGACGGCTGGTAATGGTTGCAAACTGCTAATTTCGCGCACGTAAAAAATTCGATTCTGTACCTTTATGGTGGAGTTATGATGGTTGATAATAAATGTTCCAATAAGTTCAAGTGTTTGATCATCTATTGTAATGAAGCCATTGTAGTCGTTTAAGAATAAAGTTCCGGGTTGAAATTCTTCTATCATATTGATGTGGTCAGCGTTACCATGGACACAGTTTGGGCGTTTACTATTAATAAGACTGCTAATACAACTATTGTTACTAATATCAATAAGATTTTTTTCATTACAAATTGTTATTCGATTATAAGTTTTAAATTCTTCATTTAATCCGTAAATTTTGTTCTTACACTTTATTACATTTTCAAAATCGATCTTATTAAGTTTATTATCTTTCTTTACTCCTTTGAGTCTTAATTTTTCACAATTTTCTTTATTGGTAGTGGGCAAACTTAAAATATAAGTAATATATGTATGTGCCATTTGTGGCTATTTTTATATCCGTAAACTCTAATTCTTCTTCGATATTAATGTATGGAATCTCTTCATATTCAATAATTTTTTCGATTGTACTTATTTCTAAATTAGATAATATGAATGAATTAATAATGTTGGATTTAGCCCAGTGTAAGGCATATTCAATGTTAATAAGTTCTTCCTTTATCAATTGTAGCTTATATTTGATTTTTAAGCCTATTTCTAACTTCATATTTTCGTTATCCTTAATATGTTTAAGTATCTCGTTACTTTTGTTGGTTATTTCATTAATTCTATCTAAAAAAATTTTATTTATTACTATCTGCTTATCATTATTTTCTAACAAGTTTTTAAAGTTTTCGTTTATTATTTTAAGGTCATGGTGGTCAGGGCTACCGGCAATCCATTTCCATGCAGTGCCGATAAAATCTAGTGAACGTTTCTGTTTTAATTTAGGAGTTAATTTTGAAAGTAGTGACCAAATTTGAGCTAATTCGTGGGTAAGAAAAGGATGCAGTGGGTGATTGGTTGGGATATTTTGTGCAATGGTACTTTCAAGTTCTTTAGTGAGTTTATAATATTGCGTCATGTCTATTATATGAATTATTCTAAAGGTTCCCTCCTGTATTTTCGCATTTCGTATTTAGTGTTATAAGCTGTGCGTTCGTATAGTCAAGAATTTATGTTTCGACGTGGGCCGTAAAGGCAAATAAACTGTAAAAAAAATTTTAAAATTATAATTATGTATCAATTTAACCTTTTTTTTATCTATATCGTTCGCCTATGGCTTTTTAAACGATTTTATCTATCATGTATGAATCGAACGCCTATGGCATTTTAAACCATTTCAAATCCTTATTCGAAACTTAAATATAAATTATTTTGGAAAATTTAATTAAAATTGTCCCTAAAACAACAACAAAAAAAATTATTAAACTGGTTGCATTTTTTGTTTGGTTTTTTTTTGTGTGTGTTTTTATGTTACTTTAGGGATGTAATGCATGATCGCTTCCTCGTGGTGCATCCTGGGTAACGCTAAATGATCGTGCGGCCTTGACGGCCTTAACCTGAACGGTAACGACCCCTGTTTTGTCCATGGACTATTCTTTGATTTATCTTTTTGTGATTCTTTTTGGCTTGGGCTGGCGGTCGTGGTATTCTATCACCTTAGTATGCTGGGGTGAAACTCAGCAGAAATGGCTGGTAGGCTAATGCCACCGCCGCCTCCGTCCCGCTAAAATCTGACAAGTCTCAGAGTACGTTCCAATTCCCGTCGTCATTAGGTTGGTGGTGTAGGTGCGGTTGAGAGGACTCCCGTCTTTACGTCTGGTCTGGCTCTGAACGTTCACCCCATAAGGGTGTGCGTCAACCCTCGCATGGCCTCCCTGCTTCGCCACAGACAACCATAGGACCATCTTTTCAGGACGACTACACTTCCGGGTTTTGGATAGCGGCTCTGAGTTGGGACCCAGGGAAAATAAAAATTAAAATGAACTCTAAAAACCTAAAAAACATTAGTAAAGTTTCGAGCAGTAGAGGGGCGTCGAAGCCGATCCCCAAAACTGGCTCATCGCTGCGAGTGGCAGCTTCTACTGACGCGGGGAGGGCGAAACCGCCTCCTTCCGTTTGGTCTGTACGGGGGACAGCTGCTGAGGCCAAAGTTAAGGGTGGTGAAGAATCGTCGGAGCCGACATCCAAAGTCGTGATTAGACCGGGGGTTACAGTCACTGTCACTCGCGTTGTTAGAGGGGGACAGTCGAAGCCGACCTCCGCGGCCTCTAAGTTAGTTGGGGGCGTGATTCCGACTGGCCGCGCAGGTGAGTGTCAGGGGAAATCGCCCGCGGCCTCTGGAGGGGGGGGGGGGGGGGGGACTGGACGATATCGCCAGTACCAGCAAGGGTTTATCCTGCAGCGTACCGGTGCAGGCGAAGGAGACCAAAATGCAGCCTGCCGAGGGATCTAAGAGGCGACTGGGCACGAGGAGGAGGGCCCACTCCGACCGTCACATGGCCTCCAAGATTTTGGAGCGCTATGGCGGCCAGGCGGGATCTCAGTTATCTGAGAGGCATCCTAAGTCGCTCGAATGGGCCAAGGGGGTGCTGAGGGAGAGCGCAAGTGTGCCTTCGAAGAGCTCAGCCCCAAAGAGACAGCGGTCTCAGGAGGGGGAAACCTCTTCAGTCAAACGGCCCAGGACTGGGGTAGCGCCAAAAACATTCAGCGAAGTCGCGAAACAGGCGGGCTCCATTACCCTGGGTGTCGTGGACCGCAGTAAGGAGAACGGTGCCATCTCTAAGATGGACTGGGGGCGTGGGCGGCAGCGATTTCTGCCGTCTTTATGAAGGTGATAAGGGATAATCCTGGTCCACCTCCTCGCTGCGAGAGTGCGGGTTGGCTCTCTGGCCTCTTCAAGAGGATCTCGTGCGCTGACGAGCGGTCGGCCACGCTTTATAAAGCGGCGGTTTCCTTGGTGGGGGAGGTCTGGAAGAGTGCCAGACTTGAGACCGTGGATAAGAAGGATTTGCCTTTGCGTCCGAGGGCTCGGGTCTGGCTCCGTGCGGAGCCCTTAGCACCGGGAGACATTGAGGAAATCGTCCGCTATTGTTACCCAAACCTTCCGGCGCACAATTGGAAGGTTGTTCGGTTCGAGGGGTCCGAGGAACCATATCGGCAAGCGCTGATTCTGCTTAACGCGGAGTCCCTCGGCCCTCTCGCCGAGCAGCAGGGAGTCATTTCCTATGGCTTCGAGAAGGTAGCTCTTAAAATCTACCAATCCGATGCCAGGGGTAGTGACGCCATCCTTCCGGTTGAACCGGAGTTGGTGCCGGAGGTCTGCGGTCCTGACGCGGAGGAAGAGGTGGAGGTCATGGGGGCCTTCATGAGTATGAAGGTTGACTCTGTCAGGTCGGACGCCGAGAGCGCCGGAGGAGTCTCCTCGGTAGCGGGGTAAGTCCTAAGCCTAAACAGGCTGTTCGACGGGGTGGAGGAGGAGAGGCTTCTTGCCTCGGATAGCGAGGACGCGGCCGCGGGGGCGCTGGAGGAGATTACTGAGAATGATTATCCTGCAGATAAATCTCCAGCACTCTAAGGCCGCGTCCGCCAATTTGATGCTCCACCTTGAGCAAGGTGGGGCAGATATAGTCCTGATCCAGGAACCGTGGCTGAGCAGCAACGGTGTTTCTGGTATCGGGACGAAGAAGTACAAGCTTCTGGTGTCCAGTGACGCAGGTAAACCTAGAGCTTGTATGCTGGTCAGGCGTGAAATAAATACTTATTTTCTGTCTAATTTCAGTAACGGAGACGTAGTAACGGTGAGACTCGAGCACGGGGCCGAAGAATTTGGCGCATGTCCCCGTATATGGCTCACGATGATGCGGTGGAACCACCTCCTGTTCTGGCGGAAGCGAGGCGCAGGAAAGCCGGCGTCGTGGGGGGCTGTGATGCCAATTCGAGGCACTCCTGCTGGGGTAGCTCGGACATCAACGCAAGAGGGGAGTCTTTCTTTGATCATATACTTAGCGAAAACTTGTCTATTTGTAATAGGGGAGCGACCCTACGTTTATAACTTCGGTAAGAAAGGAGGTCTTGCACGTCGCCTACTCTGGGCGTTACGCTCCTTCAAAGCGTTCAAGTCGCCGGGACCTGATGGTATCATTCCTGCCCAGTTGCAGATGTCCGAAAGGGTGTCGTGTCGGTGGTTGGCGCCTATTCACGCGAGCTGCATAAGTAGGGGCTATATTCCCAGACTTTGGAGCAACGTGAGGGTTACATTTATTCCCAAGGTGGGTAAGAGCTCTCATGCATCCCCAAAGGACTTTAGGCCTATCAGCCTCTCTTCTTTTCTTTTGAAGACCCTGGAGAGGCTGATTGATCTTCATATAAGAGATGAAATACCGCGGGAGCGGCTATCGCAGGGTCAGCATGCCTACTCGAAGGGCAGGTCCGTGGATACGGCCCTGCATACGGTTGTTAACGTCAATGAGGAGTCCCTTGAACACAAGGACTTTGCAGTTGGTGCCTTTCTGGATATAGAAGGTGCCTTTAATAACATTCAGCCACAGGCAATAGTCGGATCCTTGGCGGAACTTGGGGTTGAGCCGGGTCTGGTAAGGCTCATCAATCACCTTCTCCGGGACAGAACTGTCGTTTCGGAATGGGGCAGCGCCTCCATCCAGCGAAGGGTGAGTAGAGGCACTCTACAAGGAGGGGTTCTCTCGCCACTTCTTTGGGTCGTTGCTATCAATGGCGTACTGAAGGGGCTGGAAAGGGACGGCTGCACGGTTATTGCCTATGCTGACGATGTTGCTCTCATTGTCAGGGGTAAGTTTTTGAGCACCCTTTTTGATATCATGCAGGGGTACCTTAATTTGATCGTGAAATGGTCTGCAGGGTGTGGACTCGCGATAAATCCTAGCAAGACAGAGCTTGTATTATTTACCAGGAGGTACAAAGTACCGGTCGCCCATCCTCCTTCAATAGGTGGCGCCCCGTTGGTGCTTTCTGCCCGGGTCAAGTATCTTGGTTTGATTCTGGACAGGAAGCTCTCCTGGGGGCCAAATATTGAGGAAAGGGTGAAAAAGGCTTCGGGTGCGGTGTACTGTTGTCGGGGTGCTATTGGGAAGAGATGGGGCCTCTCTCCCAAGGTAAACTATTGGCTTTATGAGACTATAATAAGGCCTATAATGTTTTACGGAGTGGTGGTCTGGTGGAACTCACTAGATAGGCTATCTAAAGTTAAGCAGCTAGAGCGGGTGCAGCGGTCCGCGCTCATTGGGATCAGTGGGGCGCTTAGGACCACACCCACTCTCGCGCTCAATGTTATGCTTAACGTGCTACCTGTGGACACTGCAGGCAGGGTTGCAGAAGCCCATGCCGCAGCCCGGATAGAGTGCAATGGATACAGATTCAGCTCGGCCTTTGGGCATTCTAGAATTCTTGCCAGTTTCGACTTTGTCCCTCCGGAAACTGATTACTGTCTGCCGGCGCCAGCTCGGAGTTGCTCCCTATCCACTTATATCCCACGTAGGGAGGAGTGGAAGGCGGGTGGCTTGTGGGGCGGTGGGACGCAGAACTTTTTCACGGATGGCTCGAAGCTGGATGGTAAGGTAGGGGGAGGGGTCTTCTGAGATGAGTTCTCCCTCAGCCGTAAATTTAGGCTTCCGGACTATTGCAGTGTATTTCAAGCAGAGGTGGCCGCAATAAAGGAGGCAGCCGATTGGCTACTCACCAATGTAATGCCCTCTAGACGGGCCAACATTTATTCGGATAGTCAGGCCGCTATTAAGGCCTTAGGATCGCTAATGGTGAGATCAAAACTGGTCAGGGAATGCCTGACTTCCCTCGCAGCCGCCTCGGAGTATCTCGACGTTAGACTAATTTGGGTACCGGGCCATAGCGACATTGCAGGGAACTGCATGGCTGATGAGCTTGCTCGGCAAGGTACCCTGGAAGTCATTTCTCCTTGCAGGGAGGGGACGGGGGCTCCTTTGACTGCCTACGGACTTCTCCTGGATAGATGGGCCTTATGTCGTCTCAGCGAGCGCTGGGAAATTGCCACGACATGCAGAAATGTAAGGTCCCTCTGGCCGAGAGTGGATCGTAAGCGCTCAAGGGAGCTGATGTCGCTTACTAAGCGGCAACTCTCGACCCTGGTTGGTGTTTTGAATGGGCACTGTCCGTTGGGTATTCACGCGGTTAGGCTGAAAATAGTCTCTGACCCTTTCTGCCGCAGCTGTATGGAGGAGGATGAGGTGGATTCATCTTGTCATTTTCTGCTCAGCTGCCCTGCATTTGCGAGGCTGAGGTTCAAGTACCTAGGCTCGTACTTCTTTACCTCTCCAGAAGACCTTTCTGGAGTGGAGATTGGTAATTTGCGTGACTTCATTCGGGGCACGCAACGTTTCTCAGGATAATCTTTCCTGACTTTCCGATTCACGTTACCGTTCATAAATTAGGTGGTATCACAACGGACTCCTACTATGTCTAAGTGAGTTCCCTTTGGGGAACTACCACAGTAACCTAACCTATGTTACTTTATTTCTCTTTTCTTGTTTTCGGTTTTATAAGTCTTTCCTTTTTTGTTTCCTACTGGCAGGTAGGTTCTGAAATGTTCAATTAGCTTCTGATATTACTTTTATGAACAATTCTACCTGATCGCGTTTTAATTGTGGTCCTGTTGTTTTCTGCTACTATTGCTTTTTTAAACCTTGACGATAGTTTTGAACCTAACCTTTTGTTAATTTTTACGAAAATTTCTTCACCTACAGAATAGTCCTTTATTGCGTTTCTCTTCTTATTGTGATATTCAAGGTCCTTATGTTGCTTTTTTTTAAGTACATCTACGTTCTGTTGCCTATTTCTTTCTAGCTCTTGAGGGTCTGTACTAATCCTAGTTCCAAAGAATGTCTCTATGGGTTTTTTCTTGGTGGTTGAATGTATTGTT
Organism: Anomoia purmunda; assembly: GCA_951828415.1. NCBI lineage: Eukaryota > Metazoa > Arthropoda > Insecta > Diptera > Tephritidae > Anomoia > Anomoia purmunda. Next base: position 54,183,369 of record OX639998.1, read on the forward strand.
GAATTATACTCCTGCACTGATTTAAAAAGAAGTTCTTCAAAAGTTAAGCTATTATTGTCAGATTTTAGGCATCTCATTATTTCGGAAAGGGTTGAGTGGAATCTCTCCACTTGTCCGTTTGTTGTACTTGCGTAGGGTGGTGTAACGTATACTTCAATATTCATTTGGTCTTTCAATAGTGCTGAGATGGAGGCGGAGTTCTCATTATCAATTACATGATGATTACATGGAATCTCTCCACTTGTCCGTTTGTTGTACTTGCGTAGGGTGGTGTAACGTATACTTCAATATTCATTTGGTCTTTCAATAGTGCTGAGATGGAGGCGGAGTTCTCATTATCAATTACAATTAATTTAGGGATTCCGAATGCAATCATAAGTTCGCGTATAGGATCCTTAATATGCTCTATTGCTCTCGAATGGATTATTTTAACCTGTGCATACTTAGAGTTTTTATCTACGGAAGTTAAGATAAATCTTTTCTCTGTTGAGTAGATATCGACATGAATAATTTCTTCGGGATTTTGTGGAATTGGGGTAGCTAGGATTTTTGGTTTTGGGGGATGTCTGTCATATTTTTGCTGAAGACAAGTTGAACACTGTTTGACTTTTTTCTCTATTTTAGCAAACATGCTGGGGAAATAGTATTTTTTTAGAATTTTAGTTTTGTTTTCGCGGCTATTTCTGTGAGCGCGTCGATGTTCTTTCAGTATTATTTCTTCCTGTTCGACTTCGCTTTTAATATCCTGTACAAGGGTTTGTGTGAAGCGGTTTTTCATATTTCTGAAATGTAGCGGATAAATTTCTTGAATTCTACCCATAATAGTTTCTGTTGTGTACAGTCCAATAATTAGGGCTGGATCCTAATAATATTATGTCTGTGGTAACCGGAGAATGTCAGTTCAAAGGTATAACTATTTTCGTTGCCAAGTAGCAGAAATATTTGATTCTTAAATACGTTTATTGGGGCTTCTGTAGAAGGTATGAGGCTATGTGGAGAGCTTTCATCACTATGACAAGTTGTGGTAAGAGCATTTGTTTCTGATTTTGGTGGGCGAGAAAGGGCGTCAGCGACGACGTTAGTTTTTTCAGGTTTATAGTATAGTTTGTAATTGTATTCTTCCAGCCTGCATTTCCATCTTTTCATCTTCGCATTATGGTTTTTGTTACTAAGGGCGAAGGTAAGTGGTTGATGGTCTCTGTAAATTATTACCTTAGCAGTACCGTATAGATAATTCCTGAGCGTATTTATTGCCCTAACTATCGCCAGCATTTCTTTTCCATTGGCGGCGTAGTTTTCCTCCGTCTTCGTTAATGATCTTGATATGTATGTGATGGGTTTGCCTGATTGTTCTAGGACTGCACCTAGCGCGTAATTTGATGCGTCTGTAGTAAGTTGGAATTCTTTTTTGAAATCCGGATATGCTAATATAACTTCTTCAAAAATAAGGGAACTTTTAATTTGATGAAAAGCTTGCATGGCTTCGTCTGTCAATGTGATTGATTTTTTACTAGAAGCGTTTTTCGAAACTCGTCCGTCTTCTCCTCTATGGAGTGAGGTCAGTGGTCCCGCTAATTTAGCATAGTCGCAAATGAATCGTCGGTAGTAGCCGGGGAGTCCGAAGAAGGATCTTAAGTCCTTCAAAGTCCTTGGGTAAGGAAAGTCTTGGATTGCTCTAACTTTGGCAGGGTTTGGCTTTATACCAGTCCGTGATATTATAAAGCCTAGGAATTAAACTTCGTCCTTGAAGAATTCACATTTGTCTAATTGTACCTTCATTTGAGCTGTTTCGAGTGTTAGAAAAATGGTTTCTAGGTTTCTCAGATGGCTGCATTCGTCTTTACCGAGTACAATTATATCATCGATATAGACGTAGCAAATTTTCCCAATATGGTCTCTAAGGATATCGTCAAGAGCCCTTTGGAAAATCGCTGGAGCGTTTTTCAAGCCAAATGGGAGTCTCGTAAATTCGAACTTCCCATTGTTGACTGAGAAAGCGGTTTTCTCGACGTCAGACTCCTTTAATGGAATCTGATGGAATCCATTTTTCAAATCCAGAACCGAGAAATATTGACTATTTCCTAGTTGTGAAATGATTTCATTAATTTCGGGTATAGGATATTTATCTGCTCTGGTTACTGCGTTTAGTTTTCGGTAGTCGATGACCAGTCTATATTTTTTCTGGCCGGAGGCGTCCAGTTTTTTAGGCACAACCCAAACTGGTGAGTTATAAGCGGATCGAGAAGGTCGAATTATTCCATCTCGTAATAGAGTTTCGATTTCTTGGTTTACGAATTCTCGCATTGCCAAAGGATATGGGTAATATTTTGTGTAAGCTGGTGAGTCGGAAGTAGTGTTTATTTCGCCAACTACCGTAGTGGTATATGTTAGTTTAGCATTTGGTTCTGAAAATAAGTTATAGTACCTTTCCGTTAAGAGGTTTATATTCTGCTTTTGGATCTGGGTCATGCGCTCTGTCCTGATGTCAATTTTGTTAACGTCTGGTGATTTTTTTTGTTTTAGTTTAACTTTTACGTCATTGCCAACTAGGAGGGTGTTGTCGTGTATGTTTATTATAGCGGACAGGTCCTTAAGGCTGTCGTTGCCAAGGATGCCGTCGAAAGATTTTAACGTGGGTAAAAGGAAAAATTTTAAATTCGTATCCGTTTTTCGAAAAAGATTAACAAGAGTTTGGTGTGTGATTTTCACTTGTCCAGCTATTGAGTTTGCATAGAATGGTTGCTCGTTAGGAAGTGGTCTCGAAACATGATGTGGTTGAATATAGTTTTTACTCGAACCAGTGTCTATCAGTATTTTAAGGATGTTTCCGTTCTTCGACTTACATTCAATGTATAGAAGCGAAAAACTTGTCATTCTAAAAAATGTATGTCTGTGAAGTCCGAAAGTGGTTGATCATATTCTGAGTACGATTGTTCGTTGTCGTTCTACGCTATCTGGTATTCGTCCATTGTTGGTGTCTGATTTTGATCATGGTCTTGTTGTTCGATCGCGGTACTAATATGAAAATTCCTTTGATATTTGTGAGGTATTTGATGCGAAAAATTAGATGGCCTGCTTGGTCCTGGCCGGTTCATATAATTAATTGCCATTGTTTGCATGGACAGGTCGACGTCCATAGGTTCTGGTTTAGCTAATGGCTTAGGCACAAATGGGCGTAGAGATGCACGGTTAATATAGGGTTGAGGATAAGGTTGGGCAGTGCGAGTCTGCCAAAGAGGTTGAATAGATTGAGGAGTGGCCTGCACAGGTTACCTATTCCAAAGAGGTGGAACATAGTGCGCTCCTTGTTGAACCGTGAAATCAGTCCTTAGTGGAGGTTGAACCTGTGGAGGTTGATATGATTGATGGTTATAATATGAGGGACGCGCGTTTAAGGGCTCGTTTTTCTGAATATTCTGTCGCTGAGAAGTTGGTGGAGTACGTGAATTGATTCTATTATGTGGTGAATAATTTATTTGATTGTCTAAGATCTCACACAGGTGGAGGGCAAGTGGGAGGTCCTTTGGTTCTCTTATTGCTAAAAGTCTCGGTAGATCGCCGATAAGTCCGTTGATAAATGCATCTCGGGCCTTTTCTCTGTACATCTGGGTGAGGAGTCTAAGTGAATCTGGACTTTCCTCCATACAAGATATTTTATTCAGTATTAAGGAAAGGTGAGAATATACTGTCTCATAAAATTGTCGAAGTTGTAATCGGCCTTGAACCATACTGCATAATTGAATCTCAAGGGTTTTCAGATCTCGCTTGTCGGCATAGTGCCACGTTAGGCATGACCGAATATCATTCCAATTTAAGGGGATATTATATGATTCTAACACTTCATCTGCGAGACCAACTGTTTTATGCCTGATGGCCATAAGGATTCCGAAATATTTAGGCGTCCCTTGGAATTGGCCATAATAATCTAGAAGCCTTTCTACACTTTTTCGCCAAGAACTGAATTCCAGAAAATTTCCTAATTGTCTTTGCTATTTCAGGGACATGGTCTGAGTCCGTATTGCTCTGAGCAACTAATGGTTCGTCTCTTAAATTTATGAATTCATGGTTTGGATTTATTATGTTATTTACTAATTTCTGTCCTTCAGTTTGAAATATTGTAGTCACTATATTTCGTATGGTCTCCTCTAACCGGGGAGTAGTGGTACTATTAGTATTAGTAAGTATCGAGGGTCTAATTATAGAAGGTATATCGTCAGGTATTATGTCTATTTTGTACTGAAAACTTTAAATTTCAAATTATTTGCAATTATTTTCCACTTTAAATTATTCACAAGTTTTTGTTATTATAACTTTTGAATTTTTCCCTGTGTTTCTTAATTCCCGAAATGAAATTTATTTTTCAAAAAATTTTGTCTCTCAATACTTAAATCTTAACACTTATTTATGCTTTATTTATTTATCAAAGACAATTTATTTTTTCACAATTATTATTTTTTTTTCGAAAGCAAGTTAATTTTCCACTATTGTTATTCTTTTCTTTTTTCTCAATACTTGAATTTTTTCACTTATTTATGTTTAATTTTTTTATCAAAAGCAATTTGCCCACTTATTTTTCCTTAGATAATTATGATTTCTACGTTAACTTTTTTTTTCGAAAATGCCTATTTTACACTTTTAATCTTTTGTTATTTTTGTTTTTGTTATCACAAAATTTTTTTTTTTTAATGAATGACTTAATAAATATCTAAATGACTTACTTAAGTTGCAAACAGATAATCATCCCAATTGGTGACGGGTCCGGATGTGTCCTTTTTGTGGCGTCCTGCTACTACTGCGGATCCTTGACACCGCACACGCTTTTCTCCACCGATGTGAGCGTTCCTCCTGGGACTTTCTTCTACCCGACCAGACGCGTACGAACTCTGCTTTTTTTCTAAAGCAGTCTCTGTCCGATGAAGGTACCGTACACAGATCTTGCTGCCTCTTTTTCCTGAGGGAGCCTATGTCCAGTGATTAATTTGTAACACGGATCCTGCTGCTTCTTTTCCCTGAAGGAGCCTTTGTCCAGTGATTAATTAGTCCGTTTCACCCGCGCTGGCGGTCCCTGCTCGGGCGCCAGTTAAACTAGTTGAACGCGAATAGTTTTTTTTTTTTTAAATGTTGTCCGGACGATTTCGGTCTTTATTGGTTGACACACAACTTAAAACTAAACTTTACAATTTTTCTTACTTCTATTCTTACTTCTAAGCCCGTGTCTCGGCAACGTGCTCATTTTGCTGAATTGGCATTTCCCACGGGAAAGCCAGTCGCTGGTCTGTTGCGTTATCTGTTTTGGGTTGCGCGTGTGGGGTGTTGGATTACCCGTCTGTATGTTAGCAGCGCAAGGTGTTGCGTTAGCTTGTATACGCTCAACCTGACCATTTCCCCGTGGCACTCCCGTTGTAATCAAGAGGTGTTGAATCATCTCTTTCTTACAGTATTCTTCGAATACGTTTGCTGTAAACGCTGTACCCCTATCTGTTATGATACGGTCTGGGTTCGCAAAGGTCACAGCCAACTTTTGCAACCTATCCACCACCTCTGCTGCTCCCGTACTCTTCGTTGGATAAAGCCATACGAATTTAAAAAATGCATCTACTATTACTAAAATGTGGTTGTAACGTTTCTGTGGCTGTTCCATGGGGCCTACGTGATCGATGTATTGAGTGGCCTTTTTGTCTTACCTATAGGACTAAGGAAACCTTCCTTTCTATCCGTCTTTGCTTCGGTTACGATACACTCAACGCAAGTTTTTATTACTGCAGTCACCTTAGCAGTCATGTTCGGAATATAAAAGTTCTTTTCCAACAAGTGTTGTGCCTTCTTTGCACCAAAATGACCTTAACGATGTGCTTTTTTTATTACTTCTTGCTTCATTACTACTGGCACCACTAAAAGCTCCTTGGTTGGAGTTTTGTAAAGTATATCATATTTCAAAAAGTAATCTTCGTAGCAACATGTCTCTAAAGCCTTTCGTACGGCACGAGTCCATTCGTCCTCTAGTTGAGCTTCTTTTATACGTTGACGTAACGTATCTCCGACAGTCAGACAAATGACCCGACTCAGCGCGTCAACGTGTTTCATTTTGGGTCCTGATCGATGCTCGATTTTGAAGTTAAATTCTTGTAAAATCATAGCCCATCTAGCTACTCTTAAAGGTACATCTTCCCTTTTCATCGTCATAGCGAAAGCATTGCACTCCGTCCCTATTTTGAACTTCCAACTCGTATGAGGAGTAATTCTGCTCTGCATTTGTCGTCTTTCTACTCATGTATTGCACTGGATGCATTTGCCTGTCGTCTGCGTCCTTTCGTAAAAGAACTAAACCATAAGCATTCCTACTTACGTCTGTATGAACTTCAGTTGCTGCCGAAGGATCGTAAATTTTCAATACAGGAGCACCCATTAGAGCATCTTTGAGTTGCTGAACCGCCGCTATCTATTCGTCTTCCATACAATATTTTGCATTATTTTTTGAAAGGTCAGTCAGAAGTAAAAAGTAAGCCCCAGGTAACGCTGAAGCGATTTCTTATCCCTCGGCAACGGAAAATTTTTCACGGTTCGCGTCTTCTCTTCAGATATCCTAATCGTAGAGTTTTCAATTACGTATCCTAAGAAGTTTACCACTCTCTTCAAAAACTGACAGTTTTTCAATTTTATTCTAAGACCATGCGATTCAGCCACCTTTAGCACTTTTCGTAACTTCTCGATGCCCTCAATCTGGTTTTTGTATGGAATTATAATGTCGTCCATGTAAATAACTACTGTACCATTCTGTACTAGTTCCCGAAATATGGTGAAAATGAACCTACAGAAAACAGCCGGTGAGTTCGAAATTCCTAACGGCACGAAATTGAACTCGTAATGACCATTATGAGTAACAAACGCCGTATATTTCTTCGATTCAGAGTCCAATTGCACATGAAAAAATCCGTCTCTTAAGTCTAATGTGGTAAAAACGCTGGCTTTCTAAGCAAATTTGTGCAAACTCCTGCGTTAGCTCACGGATTCCCTCTCGAACCCTACCATTCCCAAGAACCTCACATTCGTTTTCCGATTGTGCTACTGTTGTTTTTATTTTTTTCTGCAATCTAGCCCCGTTTTCGCCTATGAAAATGTCGACCACTTGCAGTAGATCCTTCCCCAGAACCGCTTTGTACAAAATGTTACTTTCTTTAGCCACGTGAAAAGCAACCCGTAACTTAATGCCATCTACTTCAATCTCCTTTATGAAACTACCTATTGTAGTTATCATTGCTCCTCCAATACCTGTAAACTGTCGGTGCTCACTGGACAATTCAATGTCGCCTAATCTCATGAGTGTGTCATATCGTATTCTTTAAGAACGCGGTTACCCGTTTGGGCCAACGTAATTACTTCGTCCTCTGATGTCATGTGCAGCCCTATCTGTTTCTTTGTCCCCTCCTTATTCACCTCTTCATGTTTCGTTGTTTTACATTCTAGAGCCTTATGACCAATCTGATTACTTTTAAAACATTTAAATCCACCTAGACTGCAATCCCAACAATATGACTCTTTGTTCCACATTTCAAACTTGAAAGATCGCTCAGTGACTTGCCTGTCTGTACCTCGGCTCCCACTACCCTACCTTGTAAATATCCTTTCTAATTTGTTGAGACTGTGTTTTAGAGACTTTCATCTTTTCATACACTTTAAGGTGAACTTTTAACTCTTCGATCGTTCGTGCCTGATATAAAACTGATTTATTTTGAATTGAATCGGAAAGACACTCTACGAAATATTCTATGAAACTTTCCTCGTCAAGGTGTATTGCATTTCCTATCTCTTTTAGACTGTACAAATACTCTCTAAAAGTTTCCGTTGGCTTCATTCGACGTCTCTGTAAAATTCGATGAACTTCAATTGCAGACATCTTTTCCCCGAACTCTTTGCTTAAAACAGCTTTTAAAGATATCCAGCTAGAAATGTTAGACTGACTTCTAGCAAATGCCTTTGAATACCCTTTCAACAATTGTTTCGCGTAACTGAACTTTTGCATTTTATTCCAAGTGAGAGTTGACGCATTTTCTTCAAAATCTTTTACCCATTGACCTCTCTGGGTACCCTACACCAGAGAAAAGTTCCATCGAGTCCTCTATATCATGCAATGTAAAATACGAGGGTTGCACCGTCGATACTCGTTGCGAAACCCCAGCCACGTCCTTGTGAACAGAAAGATTTTGTTCAGAATCGGACACCTCATCGTTGGGTAGGCTTTAATGCTGTATTAGTCGTTCCCGCAACTCAGCTTTCCGCCCTGTTACACTTAACCCCAATTCCGTCAATTTATCCTTCAACCCCTCAACCGTCAACGTTTGTACTGTCTGCGCATCCATATTTTATAAAATAACTTATAATTTCAATTCAATATAGTATTTTGAACCAAATTATTAAGGTAAATATTTAAATAAAATTGTAGCTTTAGTTATCTAATTTCGAAATCTTAAATTTCGGCACAACTTTCAGTTCGGTTTTCTTATTAGAATTTTAATAGCAAATATTGTTTTCTTCCCTTGATTTTTAAAGAAATATGGACCAATGATTCAATTTACCCATAGAGCACACCAAACAGTGACTTTTTGAGGATGTAACGACGTCTCAACAGTGGCTTGTGAATTATTAACACTCCAAATACAACAATTTTGTTTATTAACGTACCCACTCAAACAAAAGTGAGCTGAAAAAAATACACTCGAGAAAAACAGCTACCCTAAAGCAGCAATGCAAAGACTAATAGAAACAACGGCAAACAAAATTCGCACTCCACGTAACAACAGAAAAGAAAGGATAGAAAACACAAACAAAAACATATTGGACTAACATACATACCAGGCCAAACAAATATTCGAAAACTTCGAACTTAGGAAAATTATTAAAAATGAAAATATTATTTATGCTCACAAACCACATAATACGCTGAGTAGAATACTTACGAAAACAAAAGACACAATTGAAAAAGAGCAACAACACAGTGTTGTATACGAGATAAGGTGCAAAGGCAAAGAAGACGAAAATTTTAATAAATGCTATGTAAAAATAGTCCAGATGTACATAGTTATTGCAATTGTAATTAATGTTATTGTTTATTGGTTGTTGTTTAATATAAACAGACTCCCTGAGGAAGTCGCGAAACGCGTTGAAATGCGTAGGAGGGAAAAAGAAAATTAAAATTTTTGGTTTGTACCCATACTTAGGTTTCGTAGGTGAGCTTCATCTCTGAACAAAATTTTCATGCGATGCGTCACGCGAAAAATTATTTTGGTAATTAATTTGCATGATTTGCAAACGTTGTTCCGGAGTAAGTTGGTAAATTGAGTATAACTTAAGTAACAGCTCTCAAAACGACCAACTTCAAAAAAGTTTTGCTTCATTGAAAACCACGTGTCTAAAAAAAAGCCCACCCTGTATATAGATATTGTAGAAAATATACCATAGAATAAAGAAAATAATTAGATAGATGTACATAAAACACCATTTTACAACTTTATTGCAGTAAAATAGTTAGTTTATCAAGCTTCTTTGCATACAACTTTTCATTAGTAGTTTTCGAGACATGAACAACGCTGTAAGAAAGCTATGAGGAGGTATGACTGTTAATTACCGTATATTTCTAGTCCAATTCGTTAAAGAATGGGGAAAATTGTAGACCGTTTCGATCCGTATGCCCCTTTGTCTGTGATTGTTTATTGCGAAAATGTTCACATGCATTGTGTTTGGATATGGTAGAGTTGAACAACTTTGCATATGTGCTAGAGATTCGGCTAGTGAGTTTTTGTAGGGAAATAAATTGTCTGCTTCACTGACGGTTTTGCGAATTCAATTGTACAAATTGTAGAAATAGTACCACTACATATAAAAGGCATACAGGAATTCGCTTCTAAGTGAGCACGGTATGTCCAAGAGTGAGAGCAGTATGTACAATCACACAAGTCGGTACTTAGTTCACAGAGCATTCGTAGAGGTGATAAGAGAAATACTGAAACTTTTAGCCATCGCTCCGGGCTATGTTACGAGTCATTTTACCAGTATACATTTTGCAGGGTAAGGTCTACGCCTAGACCTCGCATCGTCTGTCCTTGTGCCTTATTTGTGGTCATAGGATAACATAGGGTCACCGCAAATTGTATGCGTTTAAATCGAAATGGGAATTGTTAGATATAAGCGATATTCGAGATATGAAAACACGCTCGCTTGTGCCACTGCCCGTCAAAATGTCCGCTTCTATGGCGCTACATTGAAGAGACATAACTTTAAGCCTCGTTTCATTACACAATTTTGAATGATTTTATGTGATGGTAGGCCAGGTTCGGTTGATAAATACATATGCGATTGCTTTTCGATTGCACTGCTTTGAAACAAACACCTCTTATAAAACATTGCACAGTAGAGATGAAGATTTGAAGGAATTGAAGGTATAATAAATTAATCGTGTTTTTTGCGTAAACACTATGAATAGTATGCAAAAAAACATACAAAATGGGTTTCAGCGAAGAGTATAAGAAGGAAATAGAAAGAAGATGTAAGTAAATTTAATGATAGCACATATGCGCTTTTCCAGTTTCGCAGTTGGTAAGAAGATCTATTGTAGTTGTTTACATTCAGTATTGTTACAGCAGGCGGGTAGATAGAATTGACACGGTTCATTGCGTCCTTCAAATTAATACACCACTTCATCGCTTATTTAAAAATATCTTACTTACATACTTACTTACTGAATTAGCTGGCGCCTTAGCCGCTTAGTGATTTTGGCCGAGTTCAACAAAATGTGTCACTCACTCCTTCTTCCTGCTAACTGGTGCCAGTTGGAAATACCAAGTGACGTCTAGTCCTTTCTTCTTGGTCTTTCCAACGCAGAGGAGACTGTCACCTTCCTCTACCACCACCAGCTGGTGCCGTGCTGAATACTTTCCATTCGTTCGTAGAATCTATCTCAGGAACACTGCAAGGGCCGTCTCATCCGATGCTGACGGTTAATAGAGATACGATGATATCGATATCATCAGCATACCCCAGAACTTGCACGGTCTTATAAAGTATGGTTCCTGAATGGTTTAATTCTGCAGCTCGAATTATCTTTTCTAACATAACGTTAAAGAACCCGCGTGAAGGAGAGGCACTCTGTTTGAAACTTCGTTTGGTTTCAAACGGCTCGGAGAGGACCTTTCCGATTTTAACGGAGCTGGTGGTTGTACACAACATCATCTTACATAGAAGTATTCGTTTTGTTGGAATACCAAATTCAGACATTGCGGCACTAGGCAGCTTCCTGTCGTGCTATCGAAAGCGGATTTTAAGTTGACAAAAATATGGAGTGTATCGATCCTCTCCCTTCTCGATGATAGATTTGCCAGGTCTTAAGCCACACTGATAAAGTCCAATCAGTTCGTTCATGGTGGCCTTCAGTCTTTCACACAATACGCTCGACAGAACCTTATATGCTGCGCTAAGGAGGCTGATCCCGCGGATGTTGGCGCATATTGCAGGATCGCCCTTTTTATGGATTGGGTAGACAACACTTAAATTCCAATTAGCTAACATGTATCGTCCGACAATACTTTGCAAATGAGCTGGTGTATGCACTTTACCAGCCCCTCGCCGCCGCACTTGAGTAGGTCTTAGCTGCGCTATTGCCGTTCGAGTCTCGTCCAGGTCGGGTCACGATACTTCGACTCCGTCTTCATTGATTCGAAGTTCGGGGTCATTATCTGCGATGATTTTCACGACAATACCATCAAGCAGCGTGAAGAAGTGCTCCCTCCACAGTTTGAGCGCACTCTAGATGCCTGTCATCAGGTCGCCGTTTTCATTCTTACAGGAAATTTTAACAGGCAATATCTCAAATTAGGCCGCAACTAACTTTAAAGTCTATTATTTTCTTACTTTGATCAAGCGGCATTGAATTCGAACTATATTTTAACATGTTCAGACTTGATTTCGGTTGAATGGAGGACATTGTTTCCTTTATAATCTGAGTCTTTCCTTTAATGGCTATGTGAAAAGATCTCATCAATACGAATATTACATCCATTTTTCATCCTCCCTGTTTATGAAGGTTTCCAGGTTAACTATTTAGCGGTTAGCAGAAGTTTTGAAGCAGGATACCCGACAAGTTATTAACAATTAGTTTCCTTAATTTTGTGGTATTAGAAAAACTGTTGATTACTTTGTATGCAAACTTTTTCTGACGTGTTTTCTGTTAGTCATGGACTCTTTTACTAATTTTGTTTTTGTTTTTGTATTTTTGGATTAAAAACTTTAGTTATATTAAAACTGAGCTTCAATATGTAAATAAAACGTGAATTTATGTTTGAAACACTTCATTTTTAATCCGTTTTTTAAATAGTTTGATGCCCAGTTTCTTTCTACGCAAACTTATTCTGACTAGTGTATATTACTTCGCAATAGGAATATGTTAACCTCATTTAGTTTGTAACATCTATGAATTATTTTACGCTTTTCCAACTTTTTTGTCTATTTTTCACATGAGAAAATTAATTTCAATACATTCCGATTAAATTTATAATACAAAGTTGACGAATCTTTTACAAAAGAATTTCCTAAAAGGGAAGATATATTTTTCCGTTAGAATTTTAACAACTTTTAAAAGACGATTAACATAATTATAATAAATGTTAAGTACTTATAAACGGACAAAAACTCGCGACTGCAACCATACAAGCCTTATCCAGGGGTGAATTTCTCCAAAACAACAATAAGGAAAGAAACTCTTTTTATTTAATTTTTTCTTTCTTCAAAACAAACAACACCGAATGGTTGAGAAAATCGCTTTACATTATAATATTTTTATAACGGTTTATATTAAAATATCTGTATCGTAAGAATTGAGGAAAGTTTCTTTATATTATTGTCAGATAGAAGGACAAAAATAAACATTTGCTTATCAACATTTTTTCATTTGGTTGGCAAATAAGCAATCGCCACACCTCTCGAAGCAATAAAAAGCCCTGAAACTGATAACATTTATACATAAGTCATTAGAACCTTTCTTGTAATAAAACTAGTTTGGGTACCTACCCACGCACAAATGAGAGGAAATTAATTAGCGGATCTAAATGCAAAACATGCTTTGAATCGTCCCCTTATTGTTGCCAACAACAACCTGGCCTGTGACATACAAACTTACATAATAAACTTTTTGCACTTAAAAAAAAATTACATACGACTAAATTACCAGTTGATATATAAAATAAACCCCGAAAAATTAACTCTAAGCGAAATATCCAAATTCGACCACAACTCCGATCGAACAAGAAAAAACCTAATCAAGCTTGCAAGAATACGATTAGGACACGGCCCTTTGACAAACCAACATTTAACAGACAAAAATGCTACCAGTATATATAGTTACTGCAATAAATCCCCAATTAACATAGAACACGTTTTTAGAAAAATGTTAATTTTTTAGCTTATAAAAAATATCTATACCCAATACAAAACCTCTTAATAAACCCAAATCTCTCAACCTTTTTCAGCTACTTAAAATATTGTACTTAAAATATGTAATATAACAAAATTAATTATTAACATGTACATATTTAATTTTTATTCTACTCTGTTACTCTTATGCTTTAGACACTATTTGTTGCAATTAAGTTTTTAACTGTAACTACAACTTTGTTAATAAAAAACGTTGATAGCAAAGTGTTATTGGTTTCTCACAACTAATACAGGGAAACGAAGACATTACAGCTGATCATTTAGAATTACTATTTACCAACAAATGCTGGTTTATTTGTTTTCCAAGAACACACCGATTGGTAAAACATTGCTGTTTGGAACACCAACCAATTTTGCCAGTATTGGCCACAACGAGATATTTATACTTTTAAAAAGTAAAATATTTTTATAAGTAAATTTAAAGAATTATTTTCGACAATTTAAGTAGTTGGTTTTGCAGTCCTACGTGCAAATATAAACCAACACCGAACGCAAGACACATTTTTCCGGTATACATAGGTTTTCTGCATGTAATATTTCTAAGAGATCATCGAAACACTTTCTTGTGACGCTATGATTATTGGTCCATTGGACAAGTTTTTCACAAAACTTAGCTTCTGGGATAGGTTAGGTTAGGTTGGAGTGACAGCGGCCTGCAGCGGCTCACTTAGGCCAATATTAGGAGGCCCATTGTGTTACCACATGGAAAAATATTGTACCATCCAAGAAGAAGAACTTACCCCTCACCAAACCAGTTTGCCTCATTGATGAACTTCAACAGACAATTTACCTCGGTGCTTGAAACCTTACTAAGGACATCCAGAAACGGTGATCCCAGATATCGCATTCTGCTTTTACACAGTTCAGGATACTTAAACAGTCATTTTTTCAGCTCCTACAGCATCTTCGGAAAGGCACCCCCAACCATTTAGCATGTTTCCCTATCAGACAGTGCCCTGTTAGAGCCCCGATCACGTTCGAAATGTTTTCCCTTCTTAGAGAGAGAACGCTGCCCGTTCGTTTCCGATCCCATTTAGGCCACGTCTGCCTTGAGGTTCGACAGGTCGTATTTTGCCTCCATCTATTGTCAGCTTGCTTATATGTACAATCTCTGAGTAGCAGTTTGCAAGTGGCAAACGGCATACCAATGCGTTCTTTATCTTGAAGAATCTGCTTGGTCGTACCTTTTCTTGCAAGTTCGTCTGCCATGCAGTTTCCCTCTATGTCCCGGTGACCAGGGACCCAAATGAGAGACAGTCTGTTCCGCTAGGCCATCTCCTGTAAGGATAGGCGGCAGTCCAGCGCGATGTTCGAGTTAAACGTGAAAGAGCTCATAGCTCTGATTGCAGCCTGGCTGTCACTAAAAATGAAGATGTCTCTTCCTATAGTCCCGGTCCCAATCTTCTCCACCGCTTCCATGACAGCCGAGACCTCAGCCTGGAAGACGTTGCAGAGATCTGGGAACCTAAAGAAAATTTTCCGAAGAGGGGTTCGTGAGAAAACGCCTCCTCCTACCTTATTATCGAGTTTCTAGCCATCTGTATGGATGACAATGCTATCAGGTGGAGAATGAAACTCAAGTTTCCACTCCTCCCTACTTGGAATTCGTGTAATCAAGTTCCTTTCAGAAACCGATATAGAAGCACACCGATCCGTGCTGCTCGGAACAGAGCAGAACTTGTTCAAAATATAAGAGTGCCTTTGGCTTTCAGGGTGCCACTGGGATGTCTCTCTTAGTCGCAAAGCAGTCATCGCTGCCATCTGTTGTCCAACCAAATCTAAAGGAAGGAGGTCTAAAATTTCGTTCCAGGCCTCATTTGGAGTGGTTCTGAGCGCCACACTTATGCAGATCATACTACATATTTGCACCTTGGTGAGTAGCCTGAGGTTATATCCTTTCTCTAATGCAGGCCACCCCATATAGAGAATTTGTCTGACGACCGCTGTGAAAATCCACCGACAGATCCGGGGATTAAGACCCCATTTCCCGCTTATGGCTCTTTTACATGTGTAGAGGGCTATGGATGCCTTTTCATAACGTTGAACTAGGTTCTCTTTCCAGTTCAACTTCTTATCTAAAATAACACCTAGAAATTTGACACCTGTAGAAAGACTTAACCGGATATCATTTAGTACCGGTGGAGTCACCGAAGGCACTTTATACCTCGAAGGATTACAAGTTCCACTTTACTTGAGCTGACCGTGAGCCCGCAGTGGTTGGACCACTTGGATACTTCCCGAAGCGCATGTTGCATCAGCTCGCATAATGTCTGCGGAAACTTTCCCCTGAGTGCTACCGCGACGTCATCAGCGTACGCGACAACTTTTGCGCCACCCCATGCCGGATCTCGCTGCAGCGTATTAACGGTGAGGCTCCACAGAAGTGGGGATAGGAAACCTCCTGGTGGTGTCCCCTCGACACGTGCCGCGACAATTCGCTCGCACCCAGCTTAACCCCAAGATCCCTAACGGCGCCAGTTATAGCTTCTGGAAGCACGATGTTGAAGGCGCCTTCAATGTCCAGGAAGGCTACAAGAGAGAACTCCTTGACGCTGAGAGTGTTCTCAATATAGCTGACCAAGCTATGGAGTGCAGTCTCAGAAGATTTGCCTTTACGGTAGGCATGTTAGTCATTAGACAGTAGGCGACTGTCGATGGCATCGGACAGGCAGCTACTAAAAATCCTTTCAAATGCCTTAAGAGCAAAGGATGATAGACTGATAGGCCTAAGACCTTAAGATAAGTGTGTGAGGCCTTACCGGTTTTAGGAATAAAAACAGCCGTGACATTTCTCCATGCCAACGGTATGTGATTCAGTTTGAAACAGACCCTGAAAATAGTAGAGAGCCATTTTGCAGACACCTCCAGTGTCTTAATTACCTGAGCAGGTATTATTTCATCCGGCCGTGCAGATTTGTATGGCCTAAAGCTTTGGATAGCCCTATTAACCTTTTCTTCCGAAACCGGTATGTTGACGGGGTTGGAAGAAATAAAAGGGATAAACGGAGTTCTTTTCTCCGCAGTTGTGTTCCTAGGGAAGTGGGTGTCTAGTAGCAGTTCAAGGGGTTCCTTTCACACGAACTGTCTTTCTTTTGTAAAAAAAACCTATCGGATTAGAGGATCCTGAGAGAACCTTCCTTAGCTTGGCTGTCTCGGAAGCACCCTCGATGCCGCCGCAGAAGTCTCTCCACGAAGATCTCATTGCCGACCTTAAAGCTTTTTATAGATCTGGAGAGACTTTTTGTATTCTTGCCATACCAGCTAGAGACTAAGTCTTTGTTGAAAATTTGCCTGCAAGATTTGTGTGGGTTTATGTTTATCCCATTGTTTAGGTTCTGGGCAAGCCTGATCTAGAGCATTCGAGCAGGTCGGTGTTAAAACGTTTACAATGTTCTCAATTCCCCCGAAACAATTAGGTTCAATGAGAGGTTCGCTGGTTAGCCTATCCTCAAATAACCTTCTATAAGAGCGCCAATCCGTGGTTTTTAGGTTTTTACTCACTTTTGGGCTGGCAATAGAAAAGTTCAATACGATTTCAGTATAACGATGGTCAGAGAAGGAGTGTTCATCTAGAACCCGCCAACTGTCGATCAATTCAGATAGACTAACACTTCTTCACGATTGCTAGTAATAAAGGTGGTATCCCTACCTTTGTTGCATGTAAGTATGTTGAAAAGTAAATCACCTCGATCGTTGATATCCGTGCTCCTCCAGTTGACATGGTGAGCATTCGCGTCGCTGCCGACCAAAATGTGTCCGCTCTCATAACTGGACACTAAGTTCCGCACCATAGAGGGAGGAGGGTACGCGGCTTCGTACGGCATGTAAGCCGATGTCAGCACGATTGAGGTTTATCTGCAGCACCCTCATACGGGAAAGCCGCTTCCTCCCCTCCAGCTACGACCGTGACGTCAGCCTCGCACTCTTCGTCACTAAGCAGCAGCTCCTCCTCCGCAAACATCCTATGCATTGTTGGTACAAAGTTTGTCTGGGAGGAGACGCTGCCTTCAGCGTCGGAGAGTTCCTGTTCCGGCTTCGGTTCGGGTACCTCGATGTCCACGTCCATTGATGCACCCGTACCAGAGGCACGCTGAGCGTCCCCGCGGTACACTTTGATGATGACCTCATCGAGGCCATAAGACCACCTGTCTAGAAGGGCCTTCCGCGTCCTCGACCCGGACGGCTCTCCAATCACTTGTCGGGAGGGCAGGATTCATTACCGGAAACCATTCCCTTGCCCGGGGTCTGACTGGAATATCCGTCCAGTCCACCACCTCCAACTTAGCCTCTGAGTAGACAGCGCCAACTTTTGCGCCACAGATCTCAAGTCCTGACAGGCGACCACCTTAATGTGGCCCTGGTACCAACCAGCGTCCTTACGACGTTCGGCAGAGCTGCCTTCACCCACCTCCACTGGTCCTTTGGTATGGACCCACGCTCGCTGCCTCGGTCCAGGACCCCAATAAGGATCCTGTCCTTCGCAACCTCGGCAAAGCTAGGCCTGATCACCCAGAAGTTCTGCCGGATTCTATTCGAGGCCGGAGTTTGTTCCTCCGCCGATCTCTGTCGGTTAGACGGAGGCACCCGGTTTTCCACTGCAGCCCCAGTGACCCGGAAGTTAGGCAGCAGGGCTTTCGCCCTTGCCACCCCTCCCTTGGCGCTCTGGGGCAGCGTTTCCATCGGAACCCCGTCGTATCTTCTTAACGTCTTCGCAGCCTTACGTTTCTCAGCGAATTTGAGCCGCTCCGACTCCATCTTCTGAGAGGCGTGGCTCGTAGGTTCCATCGCTGACACGCCCTCCATATTTTCGTGTGCAGCTGCTTGTCGCCTTAATCCACTGTGGCCAGGCCGTGAGGCCTCTGCCTTTGCGAGATTAGGCTTCGCAGCCTCACCGGGGTTTAGTGGGCCCATATTGCCTTCCGCCACGGAACGATCTGCCGTTTCCAGCAAAATCCCCGCAGCTCTACTGATGCTTAGCCTCGCCATAACACCCATAGTCACGGACCGGCGTTTAGCACTCACCTCCAGCCCGGACGAGCCCCTATCGGAGCAAAGCGGCGGGTTAGGACCTTGCGCCTGCGCATTTTTACCCCGCGATGGGGAAGGAGAAGTTTTTATCCTAGGCGCTCGCGCCTGCATAGTCTTACCCCGAGATGGAGAGATAAGTTTTTTGTGTTTTTAAATTATTCGTCTTGGTCGTACGAGCACCTGCTCGACGACGCAAGCGCAGCGGTCTGGAAATTATCAGAGGAGAAAGTGGATGGTTCACCACGACAGCGCCCCTTGCCGCAGTATGGGCAAACTTACTCCCTGAGGTAGCCCGGTGTCAAGCAGGCGCCGTCAACATACAGCCGGAATTTGGACCCCTTGGCTGCAAACTGACCAATGGGCACGGTAACGCTTAACACCTTGGATTGGGGGAGGATTAGCTAGAGAGGAGGAAGAGCTGGGAGATACTAGGAGGGATGCAAGGTATGCGGGAATGAGAGATGTGGGTACGGTAACCTCCACATAAGAAGCCGTGTAAAATCGAGTTCTACACTAATTCTCATATGGAGTCTCCCTCTTAGTTCGTGGTGGCATGGAAATCCTCGAAAGGAGCAACCATGCCAACACTTAAGCCTCATCCCCACGCCAAGGGGGCCAACGATGATGAGGTGAAGTCAGCTCTTATATTATTTAAGATTCTGGGATACTACTATGAATTTGTGCCGAAGGATTTGCACTAATTGTGGAAGGATCAATTTCTTCCTGCATATTGTCCCTAATCTCACAAAATTCCCTTCCACTGATTTGCTTTCTTTTATTAGATAAGCGATGCCAATTCCGCTTGCTATACATTATCCACCAATTTCTTTTAACTTTTATTTTAAATAAATTAAACACACTTTTTATTCATTAGACATATGTAAATACCACAATAATTGCACCGAAATAATTTTTTTTAGACCGCTCACAATTAAATAAAATTTGTAATAAAGCGAATTGAAAAAGGATGCTTTGGTATCGCATCAGCCAAATAGAGGCAAATCCCAGCCGGGGCAAGTAACATAAAAAAAAATAATAGCGGACGCCTCTCGGAAGACAATGGCATACCTGCAAGTGTATTTCTGCCATGGAAAAATTTCTCACAAAATTGTCGGTATCTCAATTTGAGTTACAAAATCAAAATGCACACCACAAATGTTTGGTAGCCGACTGGACAGATTAGGGTAAGGTTTGGTACATACATATATTTACAATTCATTTAAACAAAAATTAAGTCAAATATGGCAAAGCGGGTATTATACGAAAGTTTTAAAGAAGGTTGCCGACCGGTTAATGTCAATTCGTGTTAAGTAATATAAAATCACTAAGTTTCAAAAATTTTTTTGGGTTTTTGTGCTTAAAAAATCGAATTTAGAAAAATTATAATAAGTTAAGTCAAATATTGCAATATTGGTCATATACGAAGGAGCCTTAAGAAAGATTTATTTTGAAACTACCTTGGATAGAGTTGCCATAAGCAGCATGGGACTCAAAGGAAGTAGGCTTAAGAAAACTTAATAATGGGAACGACACTTCTTAATGTCAATAGATAATGTTTAACAAAACCCGAAAGTCCAATGACAAACAAGTTTTAGCTAAAAGCTAGTAAATAAATATTGACAAGACAACGTCTGCCGGGATTTTCTATATCTATCTATCGATCATATAAAATAAACGCTGCAAGCAGCGCTGCTTCCCAGCTTTCTACTTTATGCTTAAAATTACAGATTTTTCGTGAGCCGAGAATATTTTACATTCGATTTCATTTCTATTCCTAGGGACAAAGCAATGAAATTGACGGGTGTTTTTCAAAGTTTTCGCCTTTTCAGTTTAACGGCATGAGTTTCATTTTCTATCTTAGTACAATATTCAAAATCGATTGACGATGAAGACCCGAATGAGTCCATCCGCCATCGCGCGCAACAATAGGTATGTGCCCATCCACTTTTTGCAAGGATCCTGGTTTGTGGACTTACAAAATTCAACGCGTCGCATGTTCGGTGAATGGGCCCATAACGAAATGGGCACCGGTCCCAATTTTTTCCAGAAAATTTTTTTCAGCGATGAAGCTCACTTTTGGTTAATAAACAAAGTTGTCGTATTTGGAGTGTTGATAACTCACAAGCCACTGTTGATACGCCGTTACATCCTCAAAAAGTCAGTGTTTGGTGTGCTCTATAGGTAAATTGAATCATTGGTCCATATTTCTTCAAAAATCAAGACGGCCTCAATCTCACAGTCAATGGGGGACGATATAGAGCCATGACTAATAACATTTTCGTGACTGAATTGGAGGATGTGGAGTTGGAAGACTTTTGGTTCAAACAAGACGGTGTTACATGCGATACAGCCAACGAAACAATAAATTTATTGAAATAAACTATTCGCGAGCGCATGACCTCTAAAATCGTGCAATTAAACTCCGCTGAACTATCTTTTGTGGAGTTATGTGAAGTCGCTTGTCTACGCAGATAAGCTTGAGACGATTGGTGCAAAATGTGGTCGAAAATTGGGCCTCTCGGCTGGAATTTAATCGACGCAGCTGGCGGTCCCTTGCTGGAATCATTTTTGAAACAGAATGGCAACCCCTTATCTTTATAATAAAGCTAAACCCTATGCAATAACATTATATTGTATGCGTTTTATTTTTTCTTGAAAACCACATGTCTAGAAAAACACCCTTTATTAACGAGTGCACACATGTACATATATATGTGTTGTAATGTATGTACTGCCCCACAGAATACAATTTAATTATTCTTAACCGCTCCTTGATTATAAATATTTGTTAGTTTTCAATACAAACTTTTGATTCAAACAAACAAATAATATTTGTGCATCCCCTACCATTTTACACCTGCGGAAAAACGAAAACCAAATCAGAAACCAAGTGAAATAGTTAACTGAAAGGAAAAACATAGTTATGTGACCCTTTGTTTGTAACCTAGTTGCAAAAGAACACTAGGTAGGATAACGAATAGCATGTAAAGCAAAAACACTAACTCGGAAAAATATACGAGTTGAGCCAACTCGGTAAATTGATATCCGACCTGAGATGTAGTGTTAGGAAGCGAAACAACTGCGCTATTGTGAATGAGCCTGAAGAAAATACATGGGAAATTTTAGTTTAAGACCTAGTTTTTAAACATATAACTACTTCAACCCAAAATTTGTTTGCACAGCTATTTTCCGTTCTTGAATAGCACTAAACTAAGCGCATCTTTCATGAAAGATCCCAACAGGATTGCTTTAGCAACTAAAGGAAGATTTATCTGGAGCGTTAATTGCAACTCAGGTGCAAAGAAACGGGCCCAATATTCAAAGTACTTATTTTTAAGATTTTTTTAAATTTAAATTAGTTTAAACCCTGAATAGAGATAAGAAGAAAAAAGAGCTGAAAGAAGATGAAAGATAAATTTCTGAAAATAAATAATACTAAATATTTTAAATTATAATACATATTTTAAACCAAGGAAAAATGTAAACATGCTTGAACACGATTTACAAATTTGTCATCTCGCTTATGACAAATTCTCGCATGAGCTTCTTCTTCTTCTTAATTGGCGCTATAACCGCCTAGGCGATTTTGGCCGATTTCAATATAGCACGCCAGCCGCTCCTCTGCTTTGCTGCCTGGCGCCAGTTAGATATCCCAAGTGTAGTCAAGTCCTTCTCCACCTGGTCTTTCCAACGTAGAGGAGGCCTTCCTCTTCCTCTGCTACCACCAGCGGGTACCGCGTCAAATACTTTCAGGGCTGGAGCATTTTCTTCCATACGTACCACATGACCTAGCCAGCGTAGCCGCTGAATCTTAATTCGCTGAACTATGTCTATGTCGCGGTACAGCTCATACAACTCATCGTTCCATCGTCTGCGGTATTCGCCATCGCAAAGACGTAAAGGACCAAAAATCTTTCGGAGAATCTTTCTCTCGAACACTCCAAGCGCCATCTCATCCGATGTTGATAGGGTCCATGCTTCTGCGCCATACATTAGCACGGGCATGATGAGGGACTTATAGAGCGTGGTTTTCGTTCGTCGAGAGAGGGCTTTACTGTTCATTTGCCTACTCAGCCCAAAGTAGCACTTGTTGGCAAGAGAGATTCTTCGTTGGATTTCAAGGCTGACATTATTGTTGGTGTTGATGCTGGTTCCAAGATAAACAAAGTCCTCTACTTTGTCAAAATTGTAACTGTCAACAGTGATGCGGGAGCCAAGGCGCGAATGCGCTGACTGTTTATTTGATGACAGGAGGTACTTCGTTTTGTCCTCGTTCACCTCCAGACCCATTCGCTTCACTTCCTTGTCCAGCTTTGAAAAGGCAGAACTAACGGCGCGGTTGTTGAGGCCAATGATATCGATGTCATCGGCATACGCCAGCAGTTCCACACTCTTATAAAAGATGGTACCTGACCGGTTTAATTCTGCAGCTCGAATTATCTTTTCTAGCATAATGTTAAAGAAGTCACACGATAGGGAGTCACCCTGTCTGAAACCTCGTTTGGTATCAAACGGCTCGGAGAGGTCCTTCCCAACTCTGACTGAGCTGGTGGTGTTGCTCAGTGTCATTTTACATAGCCGTATTAGTTTTGCAGGGATACCAAAGTCAGACATCGCGGCATATAGGCAACTTCTTCTCGTGCTGTCGAAAGCTGATTTAAAGTCGACAAATAGATGGTGTGTGTCTATCCTCTTCTCACGGGTCTTTTCCAATATTTGGCGTATCGTGAATATCTGGTCGATGGTAGATTTACCAGGTCTAAAGCCACACTGATAAGGTCCAATCAGTTCGTTGACGGTTGGCTTTAGTCTTTCACACATTACACTCGATAGAACCTTATACGAAATGTTAAGAACGCTGATCCCGCGGTAGTTGGCGCATATTGCAGGATCACCCTTTTTGTGGATTGGGCAGAGTACACTTAAATTCCAATCGGCTGGCATGCATTGTGCAAATAAGCTGGTGCATGCACCTTACCAGCTCCTCGCCACCATGCTTGAATAGCTCAGCTGGTAACCCATCAGCTCCAGCGGCTTTGTTGTTCCGTAGCCGCATAATTGCTATTCGAACTTCATCGAGGTCGGGTGACGGGATGTTAATGCCGTCATCAGCGATTTGGGGTTCGGGATCTTCATGTTTTCCGGCGACGCTTTCGCTGTCACCATTTAGCAGAGTGGAGAAGTGTTCCCTCCACAATCTAAGTGCGCTTTGGACATCAGTCACCAGATCGCTGTTCTTGTTCTTACAGGAATTCGCCCCGGTCTTAAAACCTTCCGTAAGTCGCCGCACCTTTTGGTAAAATTTTCGGGCGCTTTTCATGTCGGCTAGCATCTCAAGCTCTTCACACTCACGTATTTCGGCCTCTCTCTTCTTTCTACGGACGATACGTCTCTCTTCCTTTCTCAACTCCCGGTAGCGTTCCCATACAGCTCGCGTTGCGCCCGATCGCAGCGTGGCCCTGTAGGCAGCATCTTTATTTCTCGAAGCGGCGCGACATTCCTCATCATACCAGTCATTTTTTCGGGTTCGCTGAAAGCCAACGATTTCTTCAGCGGCGGTACGCAGTGATCGAGAAATGTGCTCCCAGTGCTCGCAAATTCCGGTTTCTTGAGAAGTGCTCTCAGTGAGCAGGTGTGAGAGTCGAGTGGTGAAGTTTGCAGCTGTCTGTTGCGATTGCAGCTTTCCGACGTCAAGCTTTCGCTGTGTATTTACACGCACGTTTTTTGATGCACAGAGGCGTATGCGCATCTTGGCTGCGACAAGACAATGATCCGAGTCGATGTTCGGTCCTCGCACGAGCTTATCAATGTTGATATCGATTGCAATTAACAATTGCCTTTGCCACGGTATAAAAAACTTTCAATTTCGAAGTGTCAAATTAAACGAAATATATGTTTCAATAAAGCGTTTGCAGAAGCCTCTCCCATCAAATACGTTCAGAAAGAAGAAAATAGGTTTGTAGTTGAGGGTAGTAACTAGTTTGCCATCTGAATGGATCTTGTAACCCATAAACACATGCATATGGCGAGCCAAATTAAAATTCCGAAAAAGACATCGCCTTCAAGGAATTTCAATTTTATTGTGATTAGGAGCAGAAAATAAAATTTCAAGAAATAAATTTTGTCGAACCTGCATCAGATATAACCCCTTCCTTGTACTAGCGAGGTTGCTCGAGGTTATCAAAAATCTGATGTTAAGCTTAGGCAAACTATTCAAGACTTTAATTTGAAAGAAAAGGGTTAAATATTCAGGATAGTACCATAATTTCAGCAATTGGGTCGAGTCAATAGCAGTCACATTCGTGAAAGGGATCGTAAGGGATCTACCTCGTATTTTGTTAATAATTCCCGACTCACTACTTTGAATGTGGTCTCGGACTTAGGAGTAATTTTTTATTCGAAATTTACGTTTCTCAATCACTTAAATTTCATCATCGCCAAGTCTTATTCTACCTTTGCTTTCATTCGTCGTTTTGGTGCTGATTTTACTTGCCCATACACTTTAAAGGTACTATTTACTTCGCTTGTGCGATCTAAGTTAGAATATGCAGTATTTATATGGAGGCCATATCACCGTTGTCACATTAATAGACTAGAAACCATTCAGAAGAAGTTTCTGCGTTTTGCTCTTAGACCATTATTCTTCTCTGATCCGATTCCATCGTATAGTTCAAGATGTGCATTGATAAACTTAAAATCTTTAGAAAGTAGGAGCAGTATACTTTCAATCTGCTTTGTTTTTGATGTTGTAAGTGGAGTAATCGACTCTCCAGCTCTTCTAGAGCGTATTTACTTCCATATTCCTCGAAGAAACTTGAGGAGTAATGATTTGTTCTTCTTGGAGCGTGCCAGGACTGTTTATGCTTCTTATGCACCTTTTCTTAGAACTTTGAAAGAATTTAATCAAGTCTCAAATTCTCTCGCTCTTGATTTTTCGTTAACTAAGCAAAATTTTAAGCTATTATTAAATGAATTAATTAGATAAACCTTATTTTGCAAAACTATTTATATTCCCGTAGTCTTGTATAGTCTGTAAGAAATCCTGTATTTTTTAGACTGAATAAATAAATAAATAAATAAATAAATAAATAAATACGACGCACTCCTATAAAGAAGCGAAGTAAATTTTGGCTTAAAATCTGAATTACATGTCGTCTAAAGCAAATAACTTCATGCGTGACGATCTACAGTTTGCTATACCCCATAAAAACCCTTTTGCATTAGCTTCCAATCCACCATGTAGCCCCTGGTGTCGATCAAAAAGTAATCGACAATTTAGAAAAAATTTTGAAAGACATGTCCGAGAATGAGCGTCTTTGGGAAATTTCGTTCGACGAAACCGCAATCAAATATGACCTCACATAGAAAGACTAGAGACATTATCCACTGGTTTGTCGATAACGGAGAAGGTCATCGCGGTTGCATCGTTGGAAAAAAATGTTGCTTCTCTATGATAAAAGGAATAGTTTCCAAATGGAAGTACATTTGGTCATAATCGATCGCGAAAGATGCCGTGAAGGTTAAATGCCGTCTTGATTTGCTGAAAAGCAATATAGACGTTAGAGCTGCTGTTTGTGACCAGGGTGCTAATAATGTTAGGGTATGTAAAATGTAGGGTATATCAAAAATCGCATCAAGGCAACCCTAATGTTTTGAAAGCGTATGATCGTTTTTTTCAATGAATTTGACTGCAAAACGCCCTTCCACAGTAATCCCCTTAAGCGCTCTTTTTCAGAGATTCGGCAGAGAAAATAGAAGAACCACTTTAATTTCATCAAGTACATAATATTATTGAATTGCTTTTAGAATTAGAATTATAATAATAACAGGTGCCTCGGTGATAGTTAATAGGTACTTAATAAATTTGTCCTAACGAGCCAAGTTTTTAAACGACGAATAAAATCGTGTTTGAAAAAGTGGTCAAACATTTAAACATAACGTCGTACGAGATTTTGTCATAAGGGCTATGGCAAATTCGTAAATCGTGTCCAAGTATCTTTACATTTTGCTTTAAAATATTAATTATATATTAAAATATTTAGTATTACTTATTTTCAGATATTGTTCCATTATGTATTTACAGCTCTGTTTTCTTTTAAACTTAATTTAAAAAAATATCTAAAAACTAAATACATTTAATATAGTAACTTTCTTTCAATTGACTATTTCACTTGGTTTTCGTTTTTCTGTAGGTGTAAAATGGTAGGCGATGCACATATGTATATTAAAGTTTGTGTTGAAAACAAAAAAATATTCATGATCAAGTAGTGGTTTAGATTGGACAACTAAATTGTATTCTGTGGGGCAGTACATACATATACATATACATATATGTATATTACAACACATACATAGGCATGTGGTTTTCAAGAAGAAATAAAACGCATATAGTTCAATGTTATTGTCATTATTCTTGAAAAATGTACATATGTATGTACGTACATATTTACATACATATGCATACCTAAAGTCATTTGCATATACATTTGTGCATATGCACCTAAGTGGTATTCTGAAATATCTGAAACTTCATCCAACAACAAAAAATTCATTCATAAATGCACGCCAGTATTTCTGAAAGTAAATGCCGTTCATTCGTAAACGCGGGTATTTCATCTCCTAGCGCATACAAGCGCCGTCCTTATGCATATTTTGCGCGACGAACACAAAAATGCTAAAATCTTCACTTTTACAAACCATCGACGGTCATTGAAAAGTCTCAACATCGCAATATCAGGTAATATTGCATTTTGGCAACGTATTCTGACAAATTGCTGGCATTTTTTCAGAAGATTTTAGAATTTTTTCTCTAAATGCGGCACTTTATTTTAATTTTGTTATTAAATTTACTATGTTTTATATAGACGTACTATGTATGCACATTCATCCTTATAAATATTATACTCTAATAATATGCAGCAATATGCATGCATTTATTAAATAATTCCTGTGCGTATCAATTTATTTGCGTATATGTGCACACGCAATTTGTGAATCGAAAACAGAAAAGATCATTCGTTTGGGTGCCGTCTCAATTCCATTTCCACTGTTCTTTTATCCACACTTGTTGTATATTTCCTCTTCCGTCTCTACTTCCCACGCTGACAAAAAGAACAGGGGTGTTCGCGGTTTACTCCTTTTTTTTTTCTCTTTAATTTTAGTTTTATTCGTAAATTGCACTTCTTGTTTTTACCCACATTAAGAATGTCTACTGTGGCTTCGCCACCGAGAGAATTCAACTCCGAAAAGTACTGAATTTAATTCTACCATTCCAATCAAAAACATCCGACGGCCATTGAAAAGTCTCAACATAGCAATATCAGGTAATATTGCATTTTGTCAACGTATTCTGACAAATTGCTGGCATTTTTTCAGAAGATTTTAGAATTTTTTGTCTAAATGCTCGCAATTAGAGTTTTGCATAATTTGACGTTTAAACAGCGCAACTACAACGTCAGATGTGGCTTTGATGGTTTATTTCAAGGCTACATTGTAACATATTGCGCACGTCTTAGCTTTCGTGCCCTACGGCACTTTATTTTAATTTTGTTATTAAATTTACTCTGTATTATATAAGTAGACGTACTATGTATGCACATTCATCCATATAAATATTATACTCTAAATTAATAATATGCAGCAATATGCATGCATTTATTAAATAATTCCTGTGCGTATCAATTTATTTGCGTATATGTGCACACGCAATTTGTGAATCGAAAACATAAAAGAATATTCGTTTGGGTGCCGTCTCAATTCCATTTCCACTGTTCTTTTATCCACACTTGTTGTATCTTTCCTCTTCCGTCTCTACTTCCCCCGCTGACAAAAAGAACAGGGGTGTTCCCGGTTTACTCCTTTTTCTTTTCTCTCTAATTTTTAGTTTTATTCGTAAATTGCACTTCATATTTTTACCCACATTAAGAATGTCTACTGTGGCTTCGCCACCGAGAGAATTCACCTCCGAAAAGTACTGAATTTAATTCTACCATACCAATAAAAACCATTTTCACCATATTTTGCTATATTTAGAGCAGAGGGGCTATATTGCGGAGGCGAGTGGCTGCATGTGTACAAACAGAAGATAAGTAATAAATCAAAACAAAAACCATAGAAGAAAAATAAGTAAACAAAAAACCCCGTTTCTGGATCGCGAGGGGCAACTTGAGACGACAGATGAGTTATGCAACAAGTGTAGATAACAGAAGTGTGGAAAGGGAAAGGGGACGGTAACCAAAAAAATATTCTTTCGAGTTTTCGGCAATATTTGTGTCAATTGCCATCAGCGCAAATTGCTTGGTTTTTCAGCGCGAGTACGCATATTATGATTATTAGATATGGATGGATATTATGATAATATTACATACATATGTATGTATTATGTAGATATTTTAATAATCTTGATTTTAATTATTTTACATATTAACATACATACATACATATGCATATGCACCTATCAACTAATCTTTATTTACTAATTTTCTAAGTCAAAAATCAGTTTAATAAAAACATGAAAAAATTATATATTTTAATGAAAAATCTACTATGGTTCATTATATGTACTTAAGTAATTTAATAATATAAGACATCTGTATAAATTTAACCTTGACCTACGCTAAATCTTAATCACATCACAGCGCAATCGCAATCGCAGCTGCACTTGTGGCAGCACCAGCGCCAAATATTCGGAAATATCTGAAACTACATACGTACATACATACATGCATACATATGTACATATTTACATACATACCTACAACAACAAAAAAATCATTCATAAACGCTTGCGTGTATTTCTGAAAACAAATGCTGTTCATTCATGAGCGCAAGCATTTCATCTCCCCGCGCACGCAAATGTTCCCCTCAACAATCCTTTCCGCGACGAACACAAAAACTCTAAAATCTTCAATTTTGTAAACCTTGGACGGTCATTGAAAATTTCAACATCGCATTATCAGACAAAAATGTATTTTGGCAACGTAGTCTGACAAATAGCTGGCATTTTTCTAGAATATTCTAGAATTTTTGCCCAAACACTCTTGAGTAGAGATGTGATTAATTAGCCCTTTAAGCGAGCACATTGCAACCAGAGAACTTGTAAGAAATGAGAAGGCGCAAATGTTAAAAGAGCTTTTTCATCAACAAAATTTGCGGGTGCGATCGAGAGAATTCCCCAGCGGAATTTAATTCTACCATACCAATAAAAACCATTTTCACCATATTTTGCTATATTTAGAGCAGAGGGGCTATATTGCGGAGGCGAGCGGCTGCATGTATACAAAAAGAAGATAAGTAATAAATCAAAACAAAAACCATAGAAGAAAAATAAGTAAACAAAAAAACCCGTTTCTGGATCTCGAGGAGCAACTTGAGACGGCAGATGAGTTATGCAACAGTTGAGGCTAATTTCGAGTTTTCGGCAATTTTTATGTCAATCGCCATCAGCCCGTGCACATGTACGCAAATGAATTGCTGCGCATTTGGATGAAAGTTCTAGAATATTCTAGAATATTCAAGAATATTCTAGAAAAACGCCAGCAATTTGTCAGAATACTTTGCCAAAATACACTATTGTCTGATATTGCGTTGTTCAAATTTTTAATGACCGTCGAAGGCTTGTAAAACTGAAGATTTTAGCATTTCTGTGTTCGTCGGGAAAAGGATTGTTGAGGGGAACATTTGCGTGCGCGGGGAGATGAAATGCTTGCGCTCATGAATGAACAGCATTTGTTTTCAGAAATACACGCGAGCGTAAGTATGTATGTAAATATGAATAAAGACCTAAAATCAATATTATTAAAATATCTACATAGTACATAAATATGTAATATTACCATAATATATATCCATATCTAATAATCATAATTTGCACACTAATTATATCTCCGAGCGTAGAGCGGTTTAAAAAATGACAACTAGTTGGTTTTGGTGTTCGAACTGAACTGAATTTTAATAATGTATTTAGTCTTGAGTTCAACTTTACATTTGGTTTTACGCATTTTACAATCGTCAGCATTCTTAGAATTAAGCTAAACAAAAATACAATAAAGCCTACTTATTGATTGCTTAATAAATTCTGAAGAACGCTACAAAAGCTAGTTGCAATATTGCAATCATACAAACAAAATAAAGGAAACAATAAAAATACATTAACTTAAAAAATACTTAAATATCTTATTGCCTACTCTGCATTATTCTTGGTGGTTTGGTTGGTGCTTGGCTGATGGTTGTTGTTGTAGGGGGTGTCGTAACTCACTCGCGCTGAAAAAGCAAGCAATTTGCGCTGATGGCGATTGACACAAATATTCTAAATTAATAATATGCATCAATATGCATGCACTCATTAAATAATTCATGCGCGCACCAATTCATTTGCGTACATGTGCACGCGCTGATGGCGATTGACACAAATATTTCCGAAAACTCGAAAGAATATTCTTTTGACGATTCCCCCTTTCCCTTTCAACCCTTCTCTTAGCCTCAACTGTTGCATAACTCATCTGCCGTCTCAAGTTGCTCCTCGAGATCCAGAAACGGGTTTTTGTTTACTTATTTTTCTTCTATGGTTTTTGTTTTGATTTACTACTTATCTTCTGTTTGTACACATGCAGCCACTCGCCTCCGCAATATAGCCCCTCTGCTCTAAATATAGTGAAAATGGTTTTTATTGGTATGGTAGAATTAAATTCTTCTGGTGAATTCTCTCGATCGCACCCGCAAGTTTTGTTGATGAAATAGCTCTGTTAACATTTGCGCCTTCTCATTTCTTACAAGTTCTTTGTTGCAACGCCTGATGTGGCTTTGCTGGTTAAGCTGTGGCATTTAATATAAAATCTTACTTTGGCCAGAGTTCAATTTCCACTCTGCGGCATTTTAGTTTCATTTTTTTATTTTTTTAATTCAATTTATTACATGTAGACATACTAAATACGCAAATTCATGCATATTAATTATATAAAGGTTATTCTAAATTAATAATATGTATCAATATGCATATTCATAAAATTAAAATAATTCATGCGCGAGTTATGTTGGCTCCCCACACCACCAACATCAACGACGAGCACAGCCAACAACAACAACCATAACCGCAAAGCAAACCGCACAGCAACAACAAAAATAGCTGCATCAACATAATTGTTTTAATTTTACCTTTGAGTTCGATTAAGTTTATTCCTAAGAATTACCAATTTGTTAATTATGCACTTTCAATACTTTGAGTTCAATTAAGTTTATTTCTAAGAATCAACCAATTTCAAAATGTTATTTTATGCATTTCTTGCACTTTT
The DNA here is from genome assembly GCA_951828415.1 of Anomoia purmunda. Classification (NCBI taxonomy): domain Eukaryota; kingdom Metazoa; phylum Arthropoda; class Insecta; order Diptera; family Tephritidae; genus Anomoia; species Anomoia purmunda. Next base: position 54,215,165 of record OX639998.1, read on the forward strand.
ATTATTATAAATACCACAAAATCATGTAAAGAAGGCTCAGAAATAAAGTTGTAATCAAAACGAGCAGTTGGCTCTAAATAAATATTTTTTTTATTTTTAAAAACCTATCTAGGGATATTAGTGTCGCAGTCGTTCAGGCCTGTGAGCAGTGGTAGTTGTGTGTTAAAAAAGTGATATATCCTCATATTAGTAAAAAGACACTTAAGTTAAAAACAAAAATACTGATGGAATGTCAGTAATAATTTAAGTAACATTAGTGAAGGAATATCACTAAAACAAGAAAATACTGATAGAATATCAATTATAATTTAAGTTACATTAGCGAAGGTATATCACTAAGACAAGAAAATACTGATGGAATATCAGTAATAATTTAAGTGACATTAGTGAAGGAATATCACTAAAACAAGAAAATACTGATGGAATATCAGTTATAATTTAAGTGACATTTGTGAAGGAATATCACTAAAACAGAAAAATACTGACAGAATATCAGTAAAAAAAGAAAAAAATCATTTAAGTGAAAACTAGTGAAGGAGTATCGACTACACACACAACTAACTATAAGGATCTCAATCCCGTATCACAGGGAAACCTACACATTTCGTGGATGCACGCCGGCAACGTTCAACAATACCAAAATGCGGATCTGTGTGTTGGGATGCCTGTAAGTGTCAAAGATAATTGGCTATTTTAAATAAAATCAAAATTATTATCATTATTAAAAACTTTTACCTTAGAAAATATATACATATTGTTAAGCAATTAAAGCTCTACTCTTACGGTAAAGAATCAGAGATTAAGAAAAAAATAGAATTTTTAAGAAAAATTAAGACAGAAGCAAAAAAAAAAAGAATAATACAAATTAAATAAACTTAAGCATAAACCATCAAGGATTTACCACGTTTTGACGGTAACCCCAGCACCTTACACGAGTTTATCAATAATGTTGAAGAAATATTACTACACATAAGAGAAACAGACAAGACACCCCAAGGACTAATTCTATTGCGATCCATCCGGAACAAGATAGAAGGATAAGCAAACGAAATATTAAACATGTATGGCACACCCCTTAATTGGGATGCTATAAAAAATAACCTAATTCTTTCTTATTCCGACAAGCGCACAGAGACATTTCTAATAAAAACCTTCACAACTTGAAACAGACAAACAATTCTGTCGAAAATTTCTACAGCCAAATTGTGGAGATATAATCAACAATAAGCAATAATATTCTTATTCACGAAAGTGACCAAGGGGCCATAGGTGCAAAAAAGGAACTATTTTCAGATATGTGTCTCAATACATTCCTCACAGGATTAAAGGAACCGCTAGGTTCTAGCGTTAGGGCAATGAGGCCAGATTCAATGCCAACAGCTCTCGCATTCTGTATTAAAGAGCAAAACATTTTTTATCAAAAAAAAAAAGAGTATTCCTATAAATTTTACGCTAAGAATCAATACACACCCTATAATCATCAGTTTAACCCCAGGTACTCCAAACCATACTACAACCAAATTAAACCGTATACACCCCAACCCTTCCAACACAATTTCCCAAACAAAACACCCTTTAACCAATACGTACCAATTCAAAATCCTTACCCTCAAAATAATTCTTATCGAAATTTTTCCAATAACCAAAATCCTTTTAATCAGGATACAAACACTTTCAATCATAATTTACCTAGACCTGAATCCATGGATACACTTTCCGCTCACACTAATTTCGAAAATTCAACTATGAGAAACAATAACATCAATCAAAGCTTTCGCTCTCGATTATCACGGGTATCAAATCTAAACAACGCGGAATTAAATAATGTGAATTACCAAAGCAATAATTTTCAAGGTATTATACCCAACACACAAAAAAATTAATACAATTGAGACAGAAGACATGTTTTACATAGAAGATTCACAAAAGTTTCGTATACATGCCTCGACGAACCAACCGGATATGAAGACGTAAACACTCACGGACACACTCTACCATACGTAAGTATTGCTTCCCCATTCGGTCGACCACTAAGGTTCCTCGTTGATACAGGAGCATCATCATCTTTTATTAACCCAGAGTTTATAAAATCAAAAGATCAAATTAACTGCAAACCTATAACCATCAAAACTATACTAGATAAATCTATATATATAAAAATGAAACGCCCCATGTATGTTACCTCATCACTTGAGAACGGCTTAACCGATTTTCTTCATTTAAATTTTATTTGGTTTCCTTCTGACTGTAGATGGTTTGTAAAAAATAAAAATTGTAAATGGTGTTGCCAGACCTCTAAAAAATAAAAAAATAAAATTTTTTTGGTTGGACTACAATATGACCGTTTTTTTATTTTTGGACAGTGTTACCATTTATAAAAAAGTAAAAATTAATATAAAAAGTGGTGAGAGAGTTGCCATCTTTTTCAATTAATCTAATAGGTTAAATCAAGATATGCAATGCGGGTATCAAATGAAAGAGCTTTAAAAAACTAACATTTCGAGAATAAATTTATTACTATTGCCACCTGTTTAAAAACTTAAATTCAATTCAATTTTAAGTCAAGTGAAATATTGCAATTTGAATTTGGTTTAAGAAGTCTCTAAACTAAAGGTAGTTATTGTATTCTATCTGTTGTTCATACATAATGTATTTAAAAATCCACTAATCACTTCGCAGCTTACCTAAACACTTGAAAGTAGTCTACATACGAGTATATCTTCTTCTTCTTATATATATATATAAAAATGAAATGCCCCATGTATGTTACCTCATCACTTGAGAACGGCTTAACCGATTTTCTTCATTTAAATTTTATTTGGTTTCCTTCTGACTGTAGATGGTTTGTAAAAAATAAAAATTGTAAATGGTGTTGCCAGACCTCTAAAAAATAAAAAAATAAAATTTCTTTGGTTGGACTACAATATGACCGTTTTTTTTTATTTTTGGACAGTGTTACCATTTATAAAAAAGTAAAAATTAATATAAAAAGTGGTGAGAGAGTTGCCATCTTTTTCAATTAATCTAATAGGTTAAATCAAGATATGCAATGCGGGTATCAAATGAAAGAGCTTTAAAAAACTAACATTTCGAGAATAAATTTATTAGTGTTGCCACCTGTTTAAAAACTTAAATTCAATTCAATTTTAAGTCAAGTGAAATATTGCAATTTGAATTTGGTTTAAGAAGTCTCTAAACTAAAGGTAGTTATTGTATTCTATCTGTTGTTCATACATAATGTATTTAAAAATCCACTAATCACTTCGCAGCTTACCTAAACACTTGAAAGTAGTCTACATACGAGTATATTTATATATAAAAATGAAATGCCCCATGTATGTTTCCGCATCACTTGAGAACGGCTTAACTGATTTTTGTTGTTGTGCTCATAGTTGCCAAGACAATGTTTGTATGGTAAAAAGGTACAGCCACGCCCTAAAGGTTTTCTGCAATTTATTTTTACTAACAACGGCCACTAGGTTGCATTTTGGTGCAAAAATCCATATTTTTAGGTTTTTTCCGACTAAGAAGGTAGTTATTGTATTCTATCTGTTGTTCATGCATAATGTATTTAAAAACCACTAATCACTTCGCAGCTTACCTAAACACTTGAAAGTAGCTCGCGCGATCTCAAGTACATCACTAAACGCTATTAAATACCCTTAATAACAGCTTGCACAAAAACTCAGTACCTGCCATCTTTTTATTGTTATGTTGTTCTAAATTTGGGGTGGTATATACAAATTCGCTTGCATTGGCGAATGTATGTTGTTGTTGTATGTGTGTTCAACTGATATTGTAAGTATAGGAACATTACATGTTGTTAGGCCTTTGTTTTTTGTTATTTCGCTAAATCATATGCGTTGGCGGCTAAACAATAATTAGTCTGAGCTAGCGCATTAGCTCTATAACATCAATAAACTTAGTTGTGAGATTTTCGAAGTAATTTTGTTATATGTATCAACATTGTTTGTACTGGTGCACTGGAAAAGATTATACATATTTGTTGTGTTTGGAGACATGCCGCCAATAAAGCGTCAAAATATCGGTCGGCGTACTCGCAGAGCAAGGGTAATGACTATCAGTCGGGACGACGAGAGCGTTGTAGACCGTACCCAGCGTTTGGATGCAAATCGAATAAGAGTTTCTCAAGCCCGATCAATTATGACTCCGGAGCAAAGGGCAGAGTCGGGTTCGACTCGCTCAGTTGAAAGTAGCGCACAACGCAATTTGGAACGAAGACAAAATAGACGATCAAATGTCACAATTCGGCATGACCGTTTGGCGTTCAGATACGATCCAACAATCGATTACGCCGTGGATTTATCGGTAGACTTTGGAACCATGAGCACTGTTTGTCAGCATTGTAATGCTTTGAAATTTCGGTTAGAACCACCAGGATTATGTTGTGCAAACGGAAAGGTTAAATTACCACAGATTACACCACCACCTGAGCCACTAGCATCGTTATTTTCCGGCCAGGATTCTCTATCCAAGCATTTTTTGCAAAACATTCAAACATACAACAGTGCCTTCCAAATGACGTCGTTTGGAGCTAATATAATCGCAGAAAGAGGTTTTAGGCCAACTTTTAAGGCATGTCCATTTTTAATTATACCACATGTCACATACACACGACGAGCCCGGTGTACTTAGGTTTTTTTTTTTCAATTTGATATTTAGATTCAAGGACAAATACACCATCGTACTGGAGCATTGCTACCGCCTGTAAATGAACAACATAAATTCCTGCAGGTTTATTTCCTTGGAAATTCAGATGATGAAATCAATCAGCGTTGTGCCACTAGAAATGATGTCTTCAGATGATCACAAAATAGTGATCAAAGCAGATAAAAGACCTGTAGGTGAGCATGAAAGGCGCTTTAATGTACCGACGTTGAATGAAGTCGCCATTGTCATTGTGGGCGAGAATGTGGATAGTCGCGATATAGTGGTTCGTCGGCGGGATGGAAACAACCTTCAACGTGTCACCGAAACTCATCGTTCGTATGATGCATTACAATACCCGCTAATATTTTGCCGAGGAGAGGATGGATACCATCTTTTGATCAAGATGATTAGTCCAATAACTGGTACGCAGCAGTGTTGTTAATCGTTTTTAACTAAATTCAAAAAAAAAATATATAATATGTTATTCTTTTGATATTTTAATCAACTCAAGTGTCGTGTTTATGAAAAGTTTACCTTTGATTTGTAACAGGTCAAGAAACAAACAAAAAAGTTAGCTCCATGAACTTTTATGCCTACCGGTTGATGATTCGTCGAAACGAGGACAACCATATATTGAAGTGTCGCAGACTATTTCATCAGTTCGTTGTCGATATGTATGTCAAAATAGAGACGGAACGACTGTCATTTATACGCTTTAATCAGCTCAAATTACGTTCAGAGCAATACATCCATTTGCGAGATGCCCTCAATGAAGATGGAAATGCCAACAATATCGGCCAACTTACCATTTTGCCATCAACGTATGTTGGAAGTCCGAGGCATATGCACGAATATGCGCAAGATGCAATGACATACGTGCGTCAATACGGTCGACCGGACTTATTTATAACATTTACGTGCAACCCTAAATGGACCGAAATCACACAACTATTACTTCCCGGTCAATTATCCAGCGATCGCCACGATATTACAGCACGAGTGTTCAAGCAAAAACTCAACGCGTTGAAAAATTTTATTGTGCAGTATCATGTTTTCGGAGACGTGCGATGTTGGATGTACACCGTAGAGTGGCAGAAAAGAGGACTACCTCATGCGCATATTCTGCTGTGGATGACCGAGAAAATAAGACCGGATGAAATTGACTCAATCATATGCGCAGAAATTCCAGATCAAGAAACAGATCCAGAATTGTATGAAGTTGTTACAACGAATATGATTCATGGACCATGCGGCAGTCATAACCGGGAATCGCCATGCATGATAGAAAACAAATGTTCTAAACGTTATCCGCGTGCTTTATTGGCTAACACAATTACTGGTAATGACGGTTACCCCCTATATCGTCGTCGCTCGGCAGAGGATAACGGTAGGACGATTACGTTAAAAATCAAGAATAGGGACGTTGTAGTGGACAACAGTTGGATTGTTCCGTATTCTCCTCTGCTTTCCAAAACATTCAAAGCGCATTGTAATGTTGAGTACTGCAATTCTATAAAGTCCATCAAATATGTTTGTAAGTACATCACTAAAGGAAGCGACATGGCTGTGTTTGGTATTACATCTCCTGATTACAAAGATGAAATTTCGCAATATCAAATAGGGAGATATATCAGCAGTAATGAAGCAATTTGGAAAATTTTTTCTTTTGCCATACACGAACGTCATCCCACTGTGGTCCACTTGGCTGTGCACCTCGAGAATGGACAAAGGGTATATTTCACGTCAGAAAACGCAGTGCGGATAGCCCAACGTCCACCAGCGACAACGCTAACAAGTTTCTTCTCGACATGCGCAAGTGATCCATTCGCAAGAAGACTGCTTTACTCGGAGATGCCTACATACTTCACATGGAACGCATCATCAAAAAGGTTCCAACGTCGGAAACAGGGAAAGCCTGTTCCTGGATATGAAAATGTATATTCAACCGACGCATTGGGACGCATTTACACAGTTCATCCGAGGAATGATGAATGTTTTTACCTGCGTCTGTTATTGGTTAATGTTCGTGGACCGACTTCATTTGAATTTCTACGAACTGTTAACGGTGAGTTGTGCGCAACATATCGAGAAGCGTGTCAGCGGTTACATTTGCTCGAGGATGACATTCAATGGGATTACGCACTTGCTGACGCTGTTATTTCATCTACTGCACAGAAAATTAGATCACTTTTTGCCATAATAATTTCAACATGCTCTCCATCTAACCCACTTCATTTAAGGAACAAATACAAAGACGACATGGCTGAAGATATTTTGCACCAAGCGCGTTTGAGAACAGTGAATCCTGATCTTCAAATTAACATTGAGATCTACAACGAGGTATTGACTTCAATAGAGAATTTGTGCTTGCAAATGTCGGGAAAGATGTTGCACGAATTAGGGATGCCAGCGCCGAATCGCTCTATGCACGATGCATTCAATCGGGAGCTTGAACGAGAACTGCAATACGATCGAGATGTTTTGAGTCAATCAGTGCGAGCGAAAGTCCTACTTTTGAATCAGCAGCAAAAAGCCGCATATGACACATTGATGATAGCAGTCAACGACAACAATGGAGGAATATTTTTTCTGGACGCACCTGGTGGAACGGGAAAAACGTTCCTAATATCACTGATTTTGGCTTCAGTTCGCGCACAAGCCCAAATAGCGCTGGCTGTAGCTTCATCAGGGATCGCTGCCACTTTGCTAGAAGGAGGACGAACAGCCCATTCAGCGCTTAAACTGCCACTGAATTTGCAAACAATAGATGAACCAATTTGCAACATTACTAAAAATTCAGCAATGGCGAAAGTATTGCAGAATTGCAAAATAATTATTTGGGATGAATGTACGATGGCGCATAAACGGGCATTGGAAGCACTTGATCGAACGTTGAAAGATTTGCGAAATAATCAAGACCTCTTTGGAGGTACGATGATTCTGCTGGCCGGCGATTTTCGACAAACCCTGCCAGTCATTTCGAGGTCAACAGCTGCTGATGAAATAAACGCTTGCTTAAAGTCATCTAATCTGTGGAGATACGTGCAAACCCTAAAGCTAACAACAAATATGCGAGTTGCGTTGCAAAATGATGAATCGTCACACACATTTTCAACACAATTATTAGACATTGGTAATGGAAAAGTTCCTATTGATCCATCCACTGGTCTCATTTCGTTTCCACCTAATTTCTGTCAATTCACAAAGTCGAAAGAAGAGCTGGTCTCGAAAGTGTTCCCGAAAATTGGTGCAAATTATAAAAATCATGTTTGGTTGAGCGGACGAGCTATTTTGGCAGCGAAAAATAAAGATGTAGATGATTTGAACATAAAAATTCAAAGCAAAATCGCTGGTGAATTGCACTCATATAAGTCAATCGATTCAATTACCGATCTAGATGAGGTTGTCAACTACCCAGTTGAATTTCTGAATTCATTGGATTTGCCAGGAATGCCGCCGCACAATTTGCAACTCAAGATCGGTTCAGTGATAATTATGTTACGCAACCTGAACCAACCGAAGCTATGTAATGGAACAAGGCTCGCTGTTAAGAAGCTGATGAACAACTTAATTGAAGCAACGATAATCATAGGAAAGTTTAAAGGCGAGTATGTTCTGATTCCAAGAATACCTCTTATTCCAACAGATTTGCCATTTCATTTTAAGCGTATCCAGTTCCCTGTCCGCCTTGCATTTGCAATGACGATTAATAAATCGCAAGGTCAATCTTTGGAAGTTTGTGGAATAAATCTGGAATTACCATGTTTTTCTCATGGGCAGTTGTACGTAGCGTGCTCGAGAGTGGGTAAACCATCGGCGCTATTCGTTTTCTCTCCCACCGGAAAAACAAAAAATATCGTTCATCACCAAGCTTTGCGATGAATGGTTTACTTAACTTTTCCAATGTAATTTTAATATCATTTTTGCTTTTGTACATGTTTGTAATATTACAATAACCGTGCTTTGCATCATTATCTCAATATAAAATTTTAACTGAAAACAACTTATCTACCATGTAAATTTTGTACTAATTGTCAATACAACGACTGACTAAGATAAGTTTCAGACGGGTTGTCACCTACTTGAAAATTTAAACTTAAATAAGTTGATAAGATAAGCTAAATATTAGAATATAGGTGTCCAATGGAAGGTATTTGAGAAATCTTTGACTAAGAAATCTTTTTAACTAAGGCATTTTTCCAGATTAAGACCATACGATTTTTTGGATGTATTGTACTTTGTAGTAAGAGGGGCAACAATGCAAAAATACTTTAAAGGCGCAGCGAAGCACGCCGGGTATTTGCTAGTATGAAATAAAAACCAAAGTTGTTTTACCCACATTTACTGAATTTGAACAACCAGGACACTCAACCTTCCTTATATTCAAGTTTCATAACTATTTTGACGGACCACTCGGAATTGACTTATTAACCCAATTAAGTAGTTGCCAAAATCGATTGAACAAATCAAAAATTAATTACAAAAAATTCAACCCTGCCACTTAAACTGAAACCTAACATTACATCGGGAAAACACCATATTCCTGCACTCTCTAAATAAATAATCACACTTCCGGTAGATGTTCAAAACGGAGACATCTATTAAAAACAACCATTAAAAGTTGAGCCATATCTTAACACAGAATATATCGAATTAAATAACTGGAACCTTGAAGGCCCACAAATGACATCTTTTAATAATATATCAGATCTGATCCGCACCGACCATCTCAACTCTGAAGAGAAGAAAGAAATTATAAAACTGTGTAAGAATTTTGAGAATGTTTTTTTTCAAAGAAGGGTAGTCGCTCACATTTACAAACGAAGTTAAACACAAAATAAAAACAACTGACGATACCCCAATTCATACAAGATCATGCAGATATCCATTTATTCACAAAGATGAAGTAGGCAAACAAATTTCAGACATGCTTAGACAAGGGGTAATCAAACCGAGCTATTTAACCTGGAGCTCTCCTGTATGGAATGTACCAAAAAAAAAACAGGACGCCAGCGGTAAACCAAAACGGAGATTAGTCATTGACTATCGAAAGTTAAATGAAAAAACCATCTCGGACCGTTACCCTCTCCCAAACATAACGTAAATTCTGGACAAACTTGGTAAATGTATGTACTTTTCAGCCCTTGACTTAGCTAGTGGGTTTCACCAGATCGAGATGCAACCGAAAGATAGGCAAAAAACAGCTTTAACGGTAGTTGGTGGACACTACGAGTATGTCAGAATGCCCTTTGGCCTTAAAAATGCCCCAGCTACTTTTCAACGCGTTATGGACAATGTAAAGACCTTATAGGAAAAAACTGCCTAGTATATCTAGACGATATTATAATTTTCTCAACTTCATTACAGGAACATATTTCAGATCTTAAGGAAGTATTTTATACATTACATACAGCAAACCTTAAAGTCCAACTTGACAAATCGGAATTCTTGAGGAAAGAAATACATTTTTTAGGACATGTTGTAACAACAACTGGTATCAAACCAAACCCCGATAAAATTCATGCAGTAAAAAACTTTCCCTTGCCAAAAACCTAAAAAGACATAAAATCATTCCTTGGTTTAATAGGTTACTAAAGGACATTTATAAAAGATTTCGCAAAATTAGTGAAACCACTTACCACATGCTTAAAAAAAGGGGAAACAATTCAATTTACAGATGAATGCATCAAAACTTTTGAGACAAGTAAAAATCTCCTCACTAACGATCCAATTCTTCAATATCCAGATTATTCTAAGCCTTTCATTTTGACCACAGACGCAAGCAATGTAGCTATCGGTGCAATCTTGTCCCAAGGTCGAATTGGAAGCGACAAACCAATTTGTTACGCCAGTCGAACCCTTTCAGATTCAGAGTTTGATTCTCCACAATAGAAAAAGAACTACTAGCCATTGTTTGGGCAACCAAATATTTCAGACCGTATTTATTTGGAAACAAATTTCAAATAGTAACAGACCATAGACCACTCACCTGGCTCATGAGTAAAAGTCTAAATAATTTTAGAGGAATTCGATTATGAAATAATCCATAAAAAGGGCAAATTAAATACAAATGCTAAGGCGTCGGCAGAATTATAATTGAAAACCCTAATGAACACAAAATCTCCGACATAAACATAAATGACATAACATCAAACCAAGCCACCAATGGCACTACGAATTTAATCTTCAAATAATACTCGAAAAATCGGACCGAGGTTCACCAATGACACCAGAAACTGTATTCAAAAACAAACAAAGACGAACCATCAGACGACCAAACTTCGACGAACAAACTATTATAGACATTTTTAAAAAGTGTTTAGCACCAAACAAGCAGAACGCCACATTTACCGATAATGAAATCTTCCGTGTGGTACAATCCACATATTCAAAATACTTTTCCCACAGTAACATTTTTAAACTTACTCGATGTACAAAAAAACTCACTGATATTAGACAGACTGACGAACAAGAACAACTTACACGAAAATATCATGAAAACAATAACCATAGAGGAATATCAGAGACAATTTCTCATCTCAAAAGAGATTATTACTTCCCATTTATGAAAAACAAAATAGTACAAACTATAAACAACTGTGAGAAGTGTCAATCACTTAAATACGACAGACATCCCCCTAAACCAAAATTTCAAAAGCCAGAAACACCTTTAAAACCACCAGATATACTTCATATCGATATATGTATATACGATAAATAATAACCAATATTAACACTTATCGATAAATTTTCAAAATTTCCTTCTATTTATACAATCCCGAGCAGGACAAGTATTTCAATTCTTAAAGCCTTCAAAAAGTTTATTAGCCAGTTCGGTATTCCCAAAAAAGTAGTATGTGATCAAGGCACAGAATTCAATAACAACATATTTAAAGATTTTTTCAAACAATACGACATTGACCTTCATTTTACATCATTCCAACAGACGAACAGTAATGCACCATTTGAAAGACTTCATTCAACTCTGACCGAAATTTACAGAATTATATTGACTAAACGAAAAGAAAATAGGTTAGAATTAGATCATGAAGAAATCATATTTGAAACCGTCATAACATATAATAATGCAATACATTCTGCAACAAAACTTACTCCGTACGAACTATTTCATGGTAGAACTTATAAATTCAATGAAAATACGAAATTTAATAATGAACGCGAATATCTAAAAAAACTGAATGAATTCCAAGAAATTTTATATCCAAAAGTAAAAGAAAAATTAGAAACTTCCGTTTCTAATCGGATAGATAAACTAAACACATTAAGAGTTGACCCTGTGAATTTTGAAGAAAACAAACCCATATATAGAAAAGAATTCCGAAGTAACAAACTAACCCCCAGGTTTTCAAAACAAATGGTTACCAGAAATAATAAAATTACACTTATTACAACAAAACGACAAAAAAAACATAAAGCCAGAATCAATTCTCAGAATACCATTGACCCTTGCCCAAATCATAGAAATACAGCATATAAAAACAGTTGGACCTCGGACCGGCAAAAATTATAAATAGCTTCTCAAACCTCCTTCATATTGTGGATTTAAACGACTACGACATTAACATTAAGAAAATTTCTGACACTCTTCAAGCATTCTTGAAACAAACGATAACTGATAGATGGTTTAGGATCTGCCATTAAATTTATAACAGGGAATATGGACGCTAGTGATGCTCATAAGCTCAACTATCAAATAAAACAATTAATAACTGAAAAAATTAACACTCAAATAAGTTTATATAACAAGATAATCTCAACAGTCAGATGATAGAAAGATATCAAAATAATACTTCACACATAAACAGAGAACATACAAAATTAGAAACATTTATAAAACACATGTCGCAAGAAACAACAAATAAAATCCATAAAGAAGAAAATATACTAGAAGAAATTCAATACTTGAATCAGATTAACCACAATATAGATATCCTTAGTAACCACATCACAAACCTAGCTGAAACAATTGTACTAGCCAAACTAAATGTTATATCTAAACTTATTTTAAGTCAAGATGAGCTACAACTAATTCATAACCATATATCTAACCAATCCGTTAAAATCATTTCAAACGAACACATTTATGAACAACTCGGCTTACAAGCATATTATAATAACTTTAATATTGTGTTTAATATAAGGACACCAAATTTTTCAATGGAAGAATATAATTTTTATCATATAATACTACTTCGAATAAACAAAAGAAATTGTAGTAAAGCCATATATAACATATCACGCAAATAAAGTCCACTACTTTGACAAGGCATGCCCAAAAATCGAACACATATTACTGCACACCATCACCACATCAAGAATCAACTTCAAATTCAAAATGCATAGGCAACCTCATCAACAACAAAACTCCCCAATGGGTAAGGACATGGGAAAACTCCAAACCATATGGCAACCTGAATAAAACTATACTCTATTTATAAACGTTCCGAAAGTTTTAATAAATTCTACTTGCAGTAAGAAACTTCACGAAGTTGAAGGAACAGCTCTACTTCATTTTAGTAACTGCTACGTTTCCGTCAACGGAATCATCTACGAGGACGATTCAACAATTTTCTGGGACGAAATACACATCGCACCACCCACCTATACAAAAATTTAACCGAAGTCCGTCATCGAAGTTCTGAACCTAGAAAAACTTCAGCAGCATCAATTCCACAACAAACCAGCCGTCATTACACTGCAAGAAACAACAAAGAAGAATCTGTCATATACTTCCATCGCTATGGGACTGCTTGGAATAACAGTCCTGGCCATAATATTTGCACGAAAGTTTAAAAGGGTCATACAATATCAACCGCAGCCAGCACCAGTCATCGCATCGGCCACCTCGCAATCCTTGTGGCCATCGCTCTACTCCAAGGGGGGAGGAGTTATGTTGGCTCCCCACACCACCAACATCAACGTCGAGCACAGACAACAACAACAACCATAACCGCAAAGCAAACCACACAGCAACAACAAAAATAGCTGCATGCTTAATCAACATAATTGTTTTAATTTTACCTTTGAGTCCGATTAAGTTTATTCCTAAGAATTACCAATTTGTTAATTATGCACTTTCAATAGTTTGAGTACAATTAAGTTTATTCCTAAGAATCAACCAATTTCAAAATGTTATTTTATGCATTTCTTGCACTTTTATTATTATAAATACCACAAAATCATGTAAAGAAGGCTCAGAAATAAAGTTGTAATCAAAACGAGCAGTTGGCTTTAAATAACTATTTTTTTATTTTAAAAAACCTATCAAGGGATGTTTGTCGCGCATCAAATCATTTGCGTACATGTGCACGCGCTGATGGCGATTGACACAAATATTGCCGAAAACTCTAAAGAATATTCTTTTGGTTACCGTCACCTTTCCCTTTCCACACTTCTGTTATCCACACTTGTTGCATAACTCATTTGCCGTCTCAAGTTGCTCCTCGCGATACAGAAACGGGTTTTTTGTTTACCAATTTTTCTTCTATGGTTTTTGTTTTGATTTATTACTTATCTCCTTTTTGTACGAATGCAGCCGCTCGCCTCCGCAATATAGCCCCTCTGCTCTAAATATAGCAAAATATGGTGAAAATGGTTTTTATTGGTATGGTAGAATTAAATTCAGTACTTTTAGGAGGTGAATTTTCTCGGTTGCACCCGCAAATTTTGTTGATGGAAAAGCTCTTTTAGCATTTGCGCCTTCTCATTTCTTACAAGTTCTCTGCTCTTATGTCCCAAGACCAACTAACTAACAAGGTCTATAACGATAAACATAACTCAAGCTACGAAAAACAATCTTTATGCTCTACTCTTCCACCGACTGATACGTCTCCTACCCAACAACCCTCTTTTCAAATCCTCAGCGCACAGAAAGCAAAATACATCTCTCTCGATCGCAATCTCACCACAGATAACGACGATCAACTAACAACAAGCTCTGCCCCTCCAACACAATTCACTACCGATCAGCCTCACTCTCTTACGATTCGCGACGCAAACATCAGTTCAAACACTGATTCCACCACCCAATCTCACTCTCTTATTCAATCTCTGCTATCCACAATATCAGACCTACACAACAACAACGATACTGAACCCGCAGAACCCGTACTATAAGTTATTTTCAAACGAAAATAACACTAATAGTGTATTAGCAACAAATATATTAAAATGTTTCTCAATATTCTTCAGCGGAATATTAAAGGATACCAGAATAAATTTTTAGAGCTCGAAATCTTAACTAAACATCATAACCCAAACATAATATGTTTGCACGAAACCCATATTAAATCTAATTACTTACCACACTGCCCTAGGCAATATGCATCATATTTTCAAAACTTTCCTAACACTAACTACTCCAAGCAAGGCTGTGGATTACTAGTCCACAAAAAAAATTAACATAAACTCAAACTTATTAGTAGTCGCCATCGAATTAAACATAAAGTATCCAATCACTGTAATTTCAGTGTATATACCCCCCAACCAAAATTTCTCATTACTTGAACTATCCCAGCTTACCTCTGCGGTTGACACCCCAATAATCATCTGTGGCGACTTCAATGGTTGGAGCCCACTATGGGGTTCACCACACGCAAACCATAGGGGTACAATAATAGAAGATTTTATTCTTAGCTTAGATCTACGTATCCTAACGTAATACCTTCACACATGTAGACTTAACCATATGTTCACCCCAACTGCTACCTATCGGTACATGGCACACCCTTGAAGACCTACACAATAGCGACCATTTTCCAATCATCAGTACATTTTCTATCTCAAATCACATAACTCCTTGCAACAATAGATTCAATAAATACAACACTGCCAAAGAAAAAACTAGCAAAACCCAAAAGCTTTGAGGAATTCTCAGGTAAATTAAACCCTAACTCTGCGACCGAGGAAATCTGGAAGGGTATTCAACCCCTCAGGAACTTATTCCCCAAAAAATATTGCTTCCATAAAAACCAACAGCACAACAATAACAGACCCATCGGAAATTGCCTTGGAATTAGCGAAATTAACTCAAATTAAATAGATCTCGCCCTTAAAACCACTAGAGGCAACACACCGGGATTTGATAAAATAGACTATGAAATGTTACGTAAAGTTCCGTTGCCCCTAAAAAACCGCCTCGTACTCCTGTACAATTCCATTTTTAATCATGGTATAATACCGCAAAGTGTCAAGACAGCCGTGGACCACGGCCCATGGTTGTCCCGATACTGAAACCTCAAAAAGACTCATCAGTTATTACAAGCTACCAGCCTATTTCTCTAATACCTTGCATGAGTAAAATAATGGAGAAAATAATATCTAAAAGACTTATGTGGTTTTTGAGAAGAAAAAAGTTCTTAACGCCGCTTCAAACAGGCTTTAAATCTGGTACCAGTACGCTTGACGCCCTTATTATCATAGATCACTATTTATCTAAGCAATTTTCTATTAGAAATCACACCTCTATCTTGAGTATTGGTTTCTCCAAAGCTTTTGACGAAATTGGCGGTCATGTTAGAATGCTACAGGAATGGAAGTTGGTCCAAAAATATTTAACTACATAAAATCTTTTCTTAGTAATCGTAAATTTCGATGCAAAGTAAACAACTTCTTTTCCCCCACTCTCTCTCTGCATAATGGAATCCCCCAAGGATCTCCACTTTCAGTCACACTTTTCTCAATAACACTCGAAGATATCGGCAGGACTATGAATCAGCAAAGTACCATCAAGCACTGTCTATACGCCGATGACCTCTTTCACCTGAGCAACAGTAAACAAATACTCGATATTGAAGGCTCCTTCCAAAATGCTTTGAGTGCCATAGACGCTTGGTCACAACATTCAGGTGTTTTCTTCTCTTTGAAAAATGCAAGCATCTGCATGTCTGCAAAAAACGCAATTGTAGCCAGCTAAAAATCCTATACCAAACAAACTTATAGCTAACACAAATTGTATGAAAATATTAGGTGTACTTTTTGACAATAGAAATAGTTTTAAGAATCATTGTATTCAATTAAGGACCGACCTAACTACCAGCCTTAATATAATAAAATACTTGTCTTCAAGAAAAAGTTTTGCACATACCAATACGTTACTTAATATTACCAAGTCGATCATACAGAGTAAAATAGATTATGGCTTGCAAGTCTACGGAAAGTACGCAAATTCTTCTCTATTCAAAATAAAGGCACCATTCCATGCTGCAGTGCGGAGAAGCTTAAGAGCGTTTAGGACAACACGGATCAAACACCTACTCGTGGAAAGTGGTTTTCAAGCTATAGAAGACCGTTTGACATACCTCAGGAGTCGTATAATCCACAAACTTTTCACCGATTCTACCCATATCCTTAACCACGAAATCCGTCTACTTAAAAATAGAAAGAAACCACTTAAATGTAAATCGGCGCTGAGCGAAATAAAAGAACTTGCATCCCATTAAGAATGGACATAATCCCAATGAAAATATCTTCATTTAAGTTGCCCACATGGGCACTGGACCCGAAAAGCTTTTTAAACGAATTGTCTCCCCTGCGTAAAGATATAACAGCAACAAAAATATCTTGGAATTGCTAACAAGCTAAAGCTTACTGGCGGGAATGTTATATTTATTGACGGTTCAAAACAAGACAGCGGAGTTGGATTCGCTGTCACAAGCGCGACCGGACAAATTCTCTCTCACGGCATACTACTACATCATGCCAGCGTTTTCGATGCTGAATTGCAGGGCCTACTTTCGGCCGCAAACCTGGCTAACGAAGAAAATAAAAAAATTGTTATATGCACAGATAGCATATCAGTCTTCAAAGCTGCAAAAACCATACAAATGGGTGAGGGCCCAATACAACATCTACAACAACTAATAATGAAATCGTCGCCAAATTTAAAGCTAATGTGGGTACCTGGACACGCGGGCATACCTGGCAATGAGCTCGCAGACCAAGCTGCAAAACGTGCACTAAAGTCCGGCTTATACTCATTCAACCCACTAGGCACAATATCCTCTAAAAATATCTATTCGAAAGCAGTAAAGAGTCACCCATACAACGAATGGTTCTCGTACCAACATGCATATAAAAAGTTTAATCCCCACGGCGTTGCAATTTCCCTACCAACCTCTACATCAGCGTGGATGAACAAATTTGTTGTACGCCTTCGACTTGGCCATACGCAACTTACATATGAGCATCATCTGGCAAATAGCCCTCAAGCCATCTTTAAATTCTGCAACGCCAAAAACGTAAAAATACATCATATCCTGCTGCACTGCCCATCACTCTCGAATATACGCACACAAATATTTAAAGACGAAACCCCACTCACCATCCTTTCCGTATCTTCGGATTCAAATATAAGAAAAATTACCAATTTCCTAAAAGCATTAAATATTTTCCACTTAATCTAATTTGTCTTAAGTTAGTTTGGTTAGTTGTACTATTCCTGTATTATTGAATGACTAAGCCGATAGCCCTGGTAGCTAGTGCGTATACATTAATATTGTAATTTTAACTAATTATATTTATTAATAAACTAATAATAATAATACTTAATTATTTGCTGGGCACTTGAGCCTAATGTGCTTTCCGTCGATACTTTCCAAACAACTGCGAAAATTCCACTTATGAAAATAATCTTTTGACACCCTTTCAAAATGTTCGAAGCTTGGTACAGGCATATGTACATATATACATATATAAAACAGCATATATTAACATATTCGTAAGTACATATATACAGTTGAAAATCACTTTTAATCGACATTGTAAATGGCATTTTTTAATAAACGCAATAATTGTGCATTATATTTTTTATTATCGTTCAAAATTTACACCACCTGCTTTTGTGGGTTTGGGCACAAGGCGCCTTTGGTTTGAAATGCCAATTGCTGAATCGTTAATGAGAAAAGAAATTAAGAAACAACTAATTAAAATTCATACATAAATATAGTATTTAAATAAGAAGAAACTCAATGAAAAACGTTGTCATAGCAACCGAAAATTTTAAAATATTAACAGATTCAAGCAATAAAAACCAAGGTGAACGAACTATTTACATTACTGGTCCAAGTATTTCAACACAACTAATAAGTGTATTAGGTTACCTCAAAGCATAGAAGATTGCATAATATTTTTCTTTTTTGTTAAAGCTATTTTTTTTTGATATTTCCTTTTTGTTTTCAGTGCAGTTAGTAGGAAAAGATAAGAAGCAACAGATGGGAATGATGTTAACCAACCAGGAAACTTATTAGATGAAATGTACATTTGAATCTTCCATATTGGAAAGGATAACTGCTCTAGATAATTCCAATCTCGACATTGAGATGGGTTCCACAGGAGCAACTTTTGGTTTGCGCAGGAGCAAATGTGTTTCAACATTTAAATTTCCATGCATCAAGCGAATGTAACTAGCAGCTCCATATACCTCTTTTGTTACATGACAGAGTAGGTTGGGTGGCTGTGTTTATTTAAGGATAGTTGACTGGTCATGTTCCTCTGTGTATGATGGAAGTAACACCAATATAACCAGCGGTCTTTTCAGTTCGCCTTTCTCGGTCAGGATTTAGGGTCATTACGCGAACCCGGGTGTCGGAACCTGGTAGAACTTTGTGCTGTCATCTCATTCCTTAGGTGGTAAGTGGTCATCTTTGATGATGACGAGGTTTCGTACCTTTATTTCTTCTGTAATTCGGTGAGTTATTCTGTTTTTCAGCTCCTGCAAAAGGGTTGATACAAAGCTTTGAGGTTTACCACTGATTGACAATGGAAGCAGACAACCACAACCACGCCTACGACAGTTTTTTTTTTCAAATGGTCCAGCAAAATCTACCCTCGTATTTGTGAACTCTAGTTTAGCGAAAATGGTGCGGTTGCATTCGGCGACTATCGTGCCATTTCTGTGAATGGCTACATTTTACCACTAATTTAAGCAGCACTCGGTGAAAACTACTCGGACACATAAATGGTTAAGTATTATATGGTATGTTTATGTATAAGTGTTTGTATTATTTGAGGAAAATTTGGTAAATACCCAAATTACCGGATGATGGAATAATCGGTTTATATATCATGCGGGTTGGTGCTTTTAGTTTAAAATTCCAAGGGTACTTAACATTTGGATGTATCTGAATAGTTGAACGAATGCAACGGTTGAATTTTGGAACTATACCTTAGTAGTATGGAAAAATTATGTACATTGTAGGATGCCTTGAAATTTGTTAACTAAAAACTGTGATATAAAGAAATGAAGAAAACGCTGTCTTCGCAGCCTCCATACCTTTCATTAATTTATTTTATTACTGTGGTTGCGTATAAATATTGCGTTTCAGAATTGTATTTTTTTATATAAAATAAAATATATAGTTTTGAAGTAAAACCTCAAACCTGAACAATATGTGGCATGGTTACTATATTTTGTAAAGCATCAAAATTGAAGCATTTCTTAGGCGCACACTACCGCCAACAAGTATAGAGCCCCAACAATATCCTCAATTCGCTCGCCGACAGCTCTTGGGGCAAAGACAAAGAAACGATGTTGGCAACATACAAATCGATCGAGACTTGCCAGAATGGTGCACTCCGCACAGTTACGGGATGGCTGCTGATGTCGCCTGCGGAACATCTCCATCAAGAGGTCAATGTGCTCCGCGTTTAGGAGCACAACCTCATGCTCAGCAAGTAGTTTCTTGCAGGGTTTCACCGCTCGGGGCACCCAAATAGGCATCTGCTTGCAGCTGAGTCATCTTCCAGGCACATCAGAAGGCATATTTTAGAACTGAAGGACGAGATCCGGCCGTATACAACGCAACCGCTGGATCCGGAGGCGTACCGGCGGATCCTAAGCAACATCCACAGAGGGACAGTCACCACCACCATCGACTCTCGCCAGGTAAATTCTGTAATAAGAGCCTAACCACCACCAATTGCAGATGAGGAGTCCCTGCTGCCTCGTGAGTTCCGCGTCACTCTGGCCCAATTAAAATCTGGATATTGTAGTAGACTCAACTCCTACTTATCCAGATTCAACCCAACACATGTCCGGCATGTGGAGATTCTTCGCACGATACCAATCACCTATTCACATGCCCTCTCAAACCCACTCATCAAACCCCCCTCTCCCTCTGTCCATTCCGACATATTATTAATTACTTACTCACCTAATTGGCGCTATAACCTCTTAAGAGATTTTGGCCGAGTTTAACAAATTGCGCCAGTCACTCCTTCTTCTTGCTAGGTAGGTAGGTAGGTTGGAGTGGCAGCCGCCTACAGCGGCTCACTTAGGCCAATATTAAGAGGCCCATTGTGTTACCACAAGGAAAAATTTGTACCATCCAAAAGGAAAAATTACCCCTCACCAAACCATTTTGCCTCGCTGATGAACTTCAACAGAAACTTCACTAAGGTCATCCAAAAACGGTGATCCCAGATATCGCATTCTGCTTTTACACAGTGCAGGACACTTACACAGTAAATGCAAGATCGGTTCCTCCTCCTCGTCGTTCTTGCAGCTCCTACAGCATCTTCGGAAGGGTACTCTAAACCTTTCAGCAAGTTTCCCCATCAGACAGTGCCCTGTTGGAGCCCCGATGACGTTGGAAATGTTTTCCCTACTTAGAGAGAGAACGCTGCGCGACCGTTTCCGGTCCCATTTAGGCCACATCTGCCTTGAGGTTCGACAGGTCGTATTTTGCCTCCATCTATTGTCAGCTTGCATATATGTACAATCTCTAAGTAGCAGTTTGCAAGTGGCAAACGGCATACCAATGCGTTCTTTATCTTGAAGAATCTGCTTGGTCGTACCTTTTCTTGCAAGTTCGTCTGCCATGCAGTTTCCCTCTATGTCCCGGTGACCAGGGACCCAAATGAGGTACAGTCTGTTCTGCTTAGCCATCTCCTGCAGAGATAGGCGGCAGTCCAGCGCGATGTTAGAGTTAAAAGTGAAAGAGCTCAGAGCTCTGATTGCAGCCTGGCTGTCACTAAAAATGAAGATGTCTCTTCCTATAATCCCGGTCCCAATCTTCCCTACCGCCTCCCTGATAGCTGAGACCTCAGCCTGGAAGACGCTGCAGTGATCTGGTAACCTAAAGGAAACTTGCAGGAGAGAGTTTCGTGAGAAAACGCCTCCTCCTACCTTATTTTCGAGTTTCGAGCCATCTGTATAGATGACAATGCTATCAGGTGGAGTATGAAACTCAAGTTTCCACTCCTCCCTGCTTGGAATACGTGTAATAAAATTACTTTCAGAAACCGATGTCAAGGCGCACCGATCCGTGCTGCTCGGAACAGAGCAGAACTTATTCAAAATACAAGAGTGCCCTTGGCTTTCAGGGTGCCACTGGGATGTCTCTCTTAGTCGCAAAGCAGTCATCGCTGCCATTTGTTGTCCAACCAAATCTAAAGGAATAAGGTCTAAAATGACGTTCAAGGCCTCATTTGGAGTGGTTTTGAGCGCCCCACTTATGCAGATCATACTAGATCTTTGCACCTTGGTGAGTAGTCTAAGGTTAACCTCTTTTTCTAATGCAGGCCATCACCACATATAGGAGTATTGGTCTGACGACCGCTGTGAAAATCCATCGACAGATCCGGGGATTAAGACCCCATTTCTTGCCTATGGCTCTCTTACATGTGTAGAGGGCTACGGAAGACTTATCATGACGTTGAACTAGATTCTCCTTCCAGCTCAACTTCATACCTTCTCGTGAAAAGTACAAGTTCCACCTTACTTGAGCTGACCCTGAGCCCGCAGTGGGTGGACCACTTGGATACCTCCCGAAGCGCTCGTTGCATCAGCTCGCATAATATCTGCGGAAACTTTCCCCTGAGTGCAATCGCGACGTCATCAGCGTACGCGACGACTTTTGCGCCACCCCATGCCGTATCTCGCAGTAGCGTATTTACGGTGAGGTTCCATAGGAGTGGGGATAGGACGCCTCCTTGTGGCGTCCCCCTCGACACGTGCCGTGACAATTCGCTCGCACCTAGCTTAGCCCTTACTACTCTGCAACAGAGTAGCTGGCCGATAAAGTCAACCAGTGAGTGTTCAACCCCTAGATCCCTAACGGCGCCAGTTATAGCTTCTGGAAATACGTTATTAAAGGCGCCTTTAATGTCCAGGAAGGCTACAAGACAGAATTTCTTGACGCTGAGAGACTTCTCAATATAGCCGACCAAGCTATGGAGTGCAGTCTCAGTAGATTTGCCTTTGCGGTAGGCATGTTGGTCATTAGACAGTAGTCGACTGTCGATGGTATCGGACAGGTAGCTACTAATAATCCTTTCAAGTGCCTTAAGAGCAAAGGATGATAGACTGATAGGCCTAAGATCCTTTGGATTAGTGTGTGAGGCCTTACCGGCTTTAGCAATAAAGACAGCCGTGACATTTCTCCATGCCAACGGTATGTGATTTAGTTTGAAACAGGCCCTGAAAATAGTATAGAGCCATTTTGCAGACAGCTCCAGTGTCTTAATTAGCTGGGCAGGTATTATCCCATCCGGCCCAGCAGATGTGTTTGGTTTAAAGCTTTGGATAGCCCATTTAACCTTTTCTTCCGAAACCGGTATGTTAACGGGGTTGGAGGAGATGAACGGAAGAGTTCCTTCCTCCGCAGTTGTACTACCAGGGAAATGGGATCTAATAGCAATTCAAGGGTTTCCTTTCCCGGTGAGGTCCAGGAACCGTCTTGCTTTTGCAAGAAACCTATCGGGTTAGGGGATCCTGAGAGAATCTTCCCTAGCCTGGCTGTCTCAGAAGCACCCTCGATGCCGCCGCAGAAGTTTCTCCACGAGGATCTCTTTGCCGCCCTTAAAGCTTTTTTATAGGTCTGAAGAGACTTTTTGTACTCTAGCCATACCAGCTCGAGATTAAGTCTCTTGGCTTTGTTGAAGTTTTTCCTACAAGATTTTCGTAGTGAGTCCAACTCGCGTGACCACCAATGGGGTTTACGTTTGTCCCACTGTTTTGGTTCAGGGCAAGCCTGATTTAGGGCATTTGAGCAGGTCAGCGTAAAAACGTTCCCCATGTTCCCTCGGCTCGGCTTCTTACGGCATGTAAGCCGATGCCAGCACCATTGACATACCCCCTATCACTGTAATTAGGTAAAAGAAAGATATTTAAATCTGCTTTAGCCAGAATGCAGGCTTAAATTTTACCTTTACCGCGCTCTACGAAAAGCTTAAAGCCGGTGCCACTCAACCCACATATCCTTGAGTTACAAACCCAGGGTTCCTGAATGAGTACCACCGTAACGTCGCCTTTGCTCAGGCGACCTAGGAGAGCAGCTGAGGCTGCTTTAGAGCGATGGAGGTTTATCTGCCGTTTCCAGCACAATCCCCGCAGCTTTTCTGGTGCTAGGCCCCGCCACAACACCCGAAGTCACGGGCCGGCGTGCAACACTCACCTCCAGCCCGGAAGAGCTCCTATCGAGCGAAGCGGCGCGTTAGGCGCTTGCGCCTGCGCATTCTTACCCCGAGATGGGGAAGAAGAAATTTTCTTGCTTGTTGCGTTTTGTTGTTGTTGTTGCTTTATTTTTATTCATCTTGGTCGTACGACCACCTGCTTGACGAGGCAAGCGCAGCGGTCTAGAAATATTGAGGGGGGAAAATGGGTGGTACACCACGACAGCGCCCCTTGCCGCGGTAAGACCAAACTGAGGTGGCCCGGTGTCAGGGAGGCGCCGTTAAAATACAGCCGGAATTTAAACCCCCTGGCTGCAAACCGACCAATGGGCACGGTGACGCTTGACACCTTGGATTAGGGGGGGGGGGATTAGCTGGAGAGGAAGGAGCGCTGGGAGATACTAGGAGGGATACAAGGTATGCGGAACAGAGAGATGTTGGTACGGTAATCTCCGCATAAGAATCCGTTCAAGAACGAATCCTACACTGAATCTTATATGGAGCCTCCCTCTTAGAATTGGAAAGGAACAGCCATGCCAACACTTAAGCCTCATCTCCACGCCAAGGAGACCAACGATGATGCGGTTCTTCTTGCTAACTGGCGGCAATTGGGAATATCAAGTGACATCAAGTCCTTTTCCACTTGGTCTTTCCAACGCAGAAGAGGTCGTCCTCTTCCTCTACTACCCCCAGCTGGTACCGCGTTGAATACTTTCAGGGCTGGAGCATTTTCGTCCATTCGCACGACATGTCCCATCCAACGTAACCGCAGTATTTTAATTCGCTGGACTATGTCTATGGCGCGGTAAAGCTCATACAGCTCCTCGCTCCATCGTCTGCAGTATTTGCCGTCGCAAATACGTGGAGGTCTAAAAATCTTTCGGAGAATCTTTCTCTCGAACACTTCAAAGGCCGTCTCATACGATGCTGACAATGTCCATGCCTCAGCGCCATCCAATAGCACGGGTATGATGAGAGCCTTGTAGAGTGGATTTACTGCGCCATTGCCTACTCAGCCCAAAGTAGCACTTGTTGACAAGATAGATTCTTCGTTCGATTTCCAGGCCAGCCGGCGGGGCTAAATCGAGTAAATCATACAATGAAAACAGCTTTCCCAATATCTATGTGCTTCCGTGAATTTCCATTCCAATGCATGTTTTCAGTCAAATGTTTAGAGCACGTTTGGTTTTGTTTATTTAAACATATTTTATTAGGCCCGTAAAAAATGTTCAAATATACAAACCCAGTTTTCAGAAAAAAGGGCCGATTTACCAGAAAGGAGCGAACTTATTTTCCAAACCATTTTTTATATGCTAATTTTTTTGAAACCAAATAAAAGGAAAATAATATTGCGCTTTGCTTTTCGAGCTTTTCGCCTGATTCGTTTGAAATAAAACGCATTTTCGCGTCATCCCCAGGGAGCCTGTTTTAATATAAAACAATAGTAGTAACAAGCAAATGATAATAAGAACAAAGAAAACGTATGTGACTTAAACATATTGCACTTACATTAACTTAAAACTAGTATAACTAATCACATTTTAATAAAAACGACATAAATCGATTTTTCCGGACACCACAAATGGCTTAAACATTGTGAGTTAGTGCTGTAGCATATGCACAGTTTATATTGTCAACACCTTCTTTGTAATTCACTCCTTTACATATATGCTGTTGTTTGCGTAACTCTTCTAATGTCATTCTCTTTCTAGTTCTGTTGTCCACGTCTAATATTCTCGCAATATCGAAGTCTGCTGTGTGATTTTATGTGTAGTCAAGTGTTGCGCTAGCCAACAGAACACAAGGATTCCATAATTATTACGAATGCAGGCAAGGGGAACAGAACAGTAATTATGTATAAAGACGATTACACACACAAAATGGAAGACCTCTTGAATGATAAGCGCACATATAAGACTATTAGAACAGATGCAACTCAACTGCTACTAAGGAAAAACAACAATATTGTAAATTAAATCTACAAAAACATTGTTTTTAAGCTGAAACAGCACCTGACATGCTCAGCTGCAACAACACCGCGACTCTATGGTTTACCCAAAATCCATAAAGAGAATACACCACTTCGACCAATTTCATATATATCAAATCCATACATACGTAAGTTAAAGGATCCTCACTCCTTTTCACTAAAAAAATTAAGGGTCAACTCGCCCAAAGAAATAACACAGTATTTAGAAGTAGTTTCACCGGTTTATTAAAACAATAATTTTCTTATGACTAAGTTCACGCCCCAACTGCAACTGCCCCAACTCCAGGTTCTGCTCCCTCTTATATTGTCGCGCGCTGCCAGCCTTACGTAAGGGTGCGCTCACTGTCTGGGTGCGAGCGGCATTGGCGTTGACTTTCTAGCGGTAGCATATTTCGGTGGAATGCGAAATGCATACATTCCACAACCGTGTAAAATGCAATTATGCTGACACTGCACACGTGTCGTGGCTGACTGTGGGAACAGTCTAGACAGGACACTAGCGAACGTGTTAACTCCTCCCCCTTCACAAATCTGCGTTCCGCAGATCATGCGGCAAGGAAAAGCGCCCCTACGTTGGATACTATTGCATCTCGGTAAGGATATCTTCAGTATTTTGCGCCAAATAAACCAAATCGCTAGCAATAGAGCGACTAATCCCAGGGATTCGATAATAGTAAACCAATTCGTTTTTTCCGTAAGGTGGCCCAGTAATTGGACGTTGTCAATCGCCATCTCGTGTACGAGGTTAAGGTTCAGGGCCGTGCTTCGATTGGTTATGCTGGTCAAAACCGATGGAAGAACTTGAGCCCCTGAGATACTTGAACTCGCATAGCTCTGGTTGTTAATGATAACGGTCTCGTTTTCCATCTGTAGAATATAAGAACCAGAAAGTGGTAGGCAATCTTCTTCAGGTAGCAAATCCAGCGCTTCCTTTTTATAGACCATGGCAGCGGTAAGACGCAGGCATCTATCCTTGACCCCATACGTTTGTTGTTTGCTCATCAAAATGGTCTTATACTTTAGATCTACTCGCTGGCCTTCCTTCAAAATTGCCCGAGTGATTAGGTGTTTGAATCTTGTTTGTGCCACCTTCGGCATGGACAGTACATAAAGCAAAAAGGTACCATTTGTGTAGATCGAGGGTTTGCTGTATTCAATGGCTTCGATGGCGTTGCTGTAAGAAAGTACTTCTATTTCGCTTATCAATTGGTTTATCTCCTCTTTATTCAACAGGTTGCTGTTTACTACTCCAGCTTTTGCCATTTGGCAGGCTCGAACCAATTCGCCGAAATCATCCTTGAGGATCATCATTTTCTGCTGGATTTGTTGGGAAAACTTTACCAGGTGGTCGTGCCCGCGAATGTCGTTCGTGGCTATCGCAATTCCGCTGACGGCCTGCAATAATTCCTGAGTTCTTTTTGAATATTTCAGAGTTTACCTTATATTGTTGGTTGTTATTGGCAACAATTGCATTTTGGCTCCACAGGACTTCATCCCAGTATCGGGTGAGCCGGCAATCCATTTCCAGGCCGAACCGATCCAGTTGATTGAGCGCCTTGGTCTCATAGTTTTTGGGCCCTTTAGCTCATCAAGTTGAGTATGAATCTTTTCTAACTGGTACGCGATGACATCAGTGATACCATTGGTCTCGTTTATCTTCGCAGCTTCCGTACCCATCACGAATAGTTAAAACGGGAGAGCCTTGGTTGAATACGACATGTGCTTGTGCGGTTGCCCAGAGGCAGATTCTAGGAATAATCTTACATCTATTAGCTTAATTCTATTTTTATTTCCCAAATGGTTTAAAAATGACATTACACAATTCTACTTTCTTAGAAATTAAATTTTCCTACCATAGTGATTCAATAGTTAATACTTATCAAACTAAATACAGCATGTTTTTCATTATTTATATTTTAAATTTTTTGGAGGTGTGTATGCCGAAAATTCAACAGAACAGTGTATAATGCTAAGGTTGCAATCTTATTTAATTGTTTTTCCTTAATTGTAGTATTAAAGCTATTGAGTGGAGTTCGGGAGGAAAAGGGTGAGAAGGATTAATGAGGACCCAGTAGGTGATGTTAAGAGTGGAATTTATTTGCAAATTTGTTAGTTCGTTTAGTTATTGTTAGTGCATCTCATTGTAAGGTTTATGTGGATTAGTAAGTTAGTATATGTAATATTATTTAGGTGTTAGTTTTTTTAATGTTAATTCTTGTTTTTTTGTGTGGATCGCTTTCCCATTTTTTTTTTTTTTTCAAATTTGTTATTGTGAATATGATTAATTTTTAATAGTGAGAACCTTTAGTGCCCTCAATAGAAAATATTGTTAAAATTTTATTTTTATTTAAATCATCCCCCCTTTTTGTAAAATTATGGAACTTATGGAACGCTAAAAAGATAGATTTCAAATTTGAATCTTTACCATTCAGATCCTTTTCATCGGAATACAGGCATAAACTCAGATGACATTGGAAGGTTCGCGTTAATCCCCTTCAACCATAAGCGTTGATGATTGCAAATGGCCTACTCATGGCACGAGTGACTTCACGTCAGTTAAATCCATAGTCCCCTGAAGGAGTTGAACCAATTCGATTGATATCGCTCGGACCACCGAGTGAACTGGAATTGAACCAATACGACTGATCGAATACAAAAAAAAAGATTTGTACCCAGACCGCTGGGGCTTAGGGATCTACGCATGAGTTTTTTTCCCCCTTCAACCAATGTTTGCAATATTCAATTGATGTTGTTGATATTTAATTTGTGGTTTTTCAGACATTCTTGATGTCCGATTTATGGAACTTTTTTCCACTTTGTGTGACAATAGTCTCATTTCTGTTTTCAGCAACAGCTTCTTTTTTATAAAGCGGTTTCTGCTTGCTCTTTATTTGTTTGTTAGCGATAAATAATTGATCGCCACTATTAAAATTGCGTGGGGGTGAGCGAGTTTTATTGTTTCTGGCATTTCTGTTTTCTTGTATGTTCCGAAAATCATCCGCGGGTTTCCTTTGGGTCACCGAATGGATTGTATTATTATACCTATCAACCGTTATAGCAACGCGTTCTTTGGTTGTTAGTCTAGGATAATCAGTGCAAAGGCAACGATACATTTGAATCAAAGTGGAGTGTAACCTCTCGACCTGGCCGTTGGTCTCGCATTGGGGTTTGATATACCTCTATTCATAAGGATCTAATATAGTTCAATACCAGTGGCGTTAAAAATCCGCGCTCGTTGTCCATAACCAAAGCTTGTGGAACTGTAAAATAGTGAAGCGCAACTGTTAGTTTGGTTCGCAAATGAGTAGAAGATTTATTCTTTATCAGAAAAAGCTTCGCGAATTTTGTGAATTTATCAATACAGCTCAAATATTTCTGTCGTTCAATTTCAAAAATATCAGTGTGAAGGACTTCGCATGGATAACTAGGGATAGGGGTCGGCTGCATATATGGTTTTGTAGGGTGCCTATTATATTTTTTTAGTTTAAATGTTTCACATTGACTAATGTATTCCCGAACCTGTTTTGACGTAGCCGGAAAGTAGAATCTCTCAAGGATTTGCTTCTTATTTTCGCGAGCATTTCGATAAGCACGTTTATGCTCCTTCTCGATTATTGTAAATACTTTATCAGCAGTTGTAACATCTTTCACTATGCGCTGAGTGATTCTAATTTTGTATTTACTGAAATTATTGATATAAGAATTTTGCAAAGTATAGAGTGAACATTCTGGTATTTTAATCCCATTTGTTACATTTGGATTTCAATTTTTTTTGAGAGCAGCTACCAGAGATTCGCAATTTAGTATGGGCAACAAAATAAAGTACCTTCTGTAGCCTCTATGAGGTTCTTCGCTACACTCGCAACTCGTTCCCTGCCTGAGGATTATTTGGTTCATGAACACATTTATGGGTACCATATCGTGTGGTATGAGATCTGAGCTATCTTGTTCAGCAGAATGCATTGTGCATTCTGATGCGTTGTCCGTTTCGGAAGCCGCATCAGCTACAGGACACTGTGGTTGAGCAACGATTGAGTCTGTGAGAGCATTTACTTCCGTCGGCGACCACATTTGTCCTGCCTGGCTTGTAAATTAACTCGCAGTTATACTCTTCTATTCGCGCTTTCCATCGCTTGAGCTTTGCATTGCAATTGCAGTTACTAATATAAAACGTCAGCGGTTGGTGATCGGTGTAAATTTTAATTTTCCGTGCACCATACAGGTAAGATCGCAGGTTGTCAAGTGCCCAAACGATGTCGAGGAGCTTCTTCTCGTTTGTGGCATAATTTTCCTATGATTTGTTCAGAGACCGCGAAATGTAAGCTATAGGTTTATCCCCGCCTATAGTTCCTTGTGAGAGAACCGCACCAATAGCGTAGTTAAAAGCATCTGTTGTCAGGTTGAATGGTTTCTCAAAATCTGGAAAGGCAAGAACATCGGCAGATACTAAGAGTTGTTTCAAGCCGCTGAAAGCCTCCAGCGCATTTTCGTCGAGTTCGATTCCTACATTTTTTTACGCGTTGGCTTTTACCTGCGCGTTTGGTCCCCGAGTGAGGTTGGTCAATGGTTTAGCAACTTTGGCATAGTCCCTTATAAATTTCCTATGGTATGAGGTCATGCCCAGGAAGCTTTTTAAGTCCTTCAGATTACTTGGGGGTAAAATCATTTTTATAGCTTCTACCTTTTTAGGATCAGCGCGTTCTACATCGGGAGTAATTACATAGAAGGAAATTAACTTATTTTTCCAAAAAACAAGTCTTTTATAAATTTACTGTTAAATTTGCTTGCAAAAGCCTTGATAAAACTTTTTCTACATTATTCAGGTATTCGTCCGAGTCTTTCCCAAACACTATGAATGTCATCATTATAGACGTAGCAAATTTTACCTATATATTCTTTCAGGACATCATCTATCATCCTCGTATTTTTCGTTCATCGTTGAAAAGGCTGTTTGGCTATGTCTGCTTCCTTCATTGGTATCTGGTGGAATCCATACGTTAAATCTATTGTGGTATAATAATTAGCTTGACCAAGGCTACAAAGTGTCGCCTTAATATCAGGGATAGGATATGTGTAAGCTATTGTCACCGCGTTAAGCCTCTTGTAATGAATTACCATTCGGTATTGTTTTTCACCATTTGCCTTTGGTTTTTTAGGCACCACCCAAATTGGAGAGTTATAAGGACTTTTTGAGGGTCGTATCTCGCCTTCCGTAAACAATTCGTCAACCAGTTTTTCCACTTCATTTCTCATACAAGCTGGGTATGGATAGCTTTTGCTGTAAATTGGTTCAGGAGTAGAGGTTTTTATCTCGGCTTGGACACTGGTATATCCCCATTTCCGTTTATTGGTTTAAAAAGTTCGCAGTACTTTTTTAGCAAGATATTAATTTTTTGATGGGCGTCAGGGGACAAGTCCTTGCCCAACGTAAAATTAACATCGCAAGATTTGTGGGCTTTAAGTGGAATTTTGCAGTCCCCTATCTGAAGTAAATTTTCTTTCCTATCAATTACTGCGCCTAATCTTCTTAGAGTGTCATCGCCGATGATACCACAATATCCGTTAAGTGTTGGTAATACGAAAAATTCAAATCCTGTAGAATTGCCTATGCCTTCAAATAACCTTATTTGTGCCTTGTCTTTTATCAAGACGGAGCCCCCAACAGATGAAACATTGAACAAGGCTTTTACTGGAATTGTTTTCGTCGCAATGCCTATTTGAATAAAGTTTTTATTCGCACCAGTATCAACTAAGAAATCTAGCACGCGACCATTGGGGAGCGTATATTCTAAGTATGGTACGCTAGATGACCGGAGGATAGAAAATCGTCGGATTTTTCATCGTTAGCGGTCTCTTGATCATTGCCTAGATCCTCAGTCGCCTCCGGAACAGTGTGAAACAGCTTTTGCTGTTTCCGTGGTAGGTTATCAGACTTGGCGGTGCATTTGAATGGGTTAGGCCTATTCATGTAGTTCACGTATCGTGTCTGCACTGAAGGATCAACCTCCATCTTTTCGACAGGTGGCCGCGCCGTGGATATTTGGTTACTATCACGCCCGTAAGGACGTTCATTCCGTGTATTTGAGTTACGATAATCCTGAGAGCGCCAATTCGCTTTCGGAGGGAGTGGGGGATTGTAACTTCTGTTCGGCTGGTAAGACCCGCTCGGCAAATTGTTCAGAGGCACATGATTATTTATCTTGAGAAATTGAATGGAAAAATTTCGGAAATCCACATTTTGAATCTCCAAACAGGCCGTGTAGGCCTCTGGCAGAGTTTTAGGACGCTGTATTAGGAGCATCCTTGACATCTCGCCATTTAGACCACGGATGAACACATCGAGGGCGCGGTTGCGGTACGTTTCCACCACGACTCTCACCGTTTCGTCCGTGTAGGACTCGGCTTTAATCTTGTTAATAATAAGAGAGAACTGGTGGTTCACCCTCGCGTAAAATTCGTCAATCCTTGAACCCTTTTGTTGCAGTTGATGCAACTGGTGTTCTAGGGTGCGGATATCGCGTTTGTCCGCGACATTCTTTTATTTTCGCCCAATTACTTTCAAAAATATTATAGGATATTAAGACGGAATCCGCAGCACCCCGCACTTTTTGCCTAATGTGCTGTAAAATTGCACGATAAAAAGACTTGCCTCTAACGACATCGAAGTCGGAGAGGATCACCTCTACGGAGCGAACCCAAGACACGTCCTGCACTGGATTGCCGTCAAAAATTTGAAGCTCCTTGACACAGTCAGGAAGCCGGCTGATGTCCCTTATATCGGCTTCAGTCGTGGGGGCCTGAGCCACCACTTCTTCCGCTGTTACAGGAAGGGCGCTAGCTCCTGTTGTGGTGGACCTGGAGCTCACTACACCTAAATTGGCCACTTGCCTCTCCAGAGTGTTAAATTTCTCCAGAATAGCATTGACAGCCCCAGTCAGGTTTGTTACAGTTGTCCTTAGGTCGTCTATACTGAAATGATAAATAAAATATTTTGGATTCTTTTATATTTTACTTACGAAAGTATATTCTAAGTATTCATAAAATCTGGGTGGATATTTAGCTTCCTTCCTTGGATGTCTTTCGTTGATCTTATGATGCAGCTCAGTCACTTTGCAATTGGTACACTTTGGATTTATTGATTCAATCTTTTTGTGAAGTTTTATTTATATTTGCTCTTTTTAATTAAAAATATTCTTTCGTTCAATTCTTCCTTCAGGAAATTTTTCAAGTCACTTCGTTTAATATTTTTTGTTCACTTTCTCTTAAATCACTCCTTTTCACTAAAAAAAAAGTTAAGGGTCAACTCGCCCAAAGAAATAACACAGTATTTAGAAGTAGTTTCACCGGTTTATTAAAACAACATTTTTCTTATGACTAAGTTCACGCCCCAACTGCAACTGCCCCAACTCCAGGTTCTGCTCACTCTTATATTGTCGCGCGCTGCCTGCCTTACGTAACGGTGCACTCACTGTCTGGGTGCGAGCGGCATTGGCCTTGACTTCCGAGCGGTAGCATATTTCGGTGGAATGCGAAATGTATTCATTTCACAACCGTGTGAAATCCAATTATGCTGACACTACACACGTGTCGTGGCTGACTGTGGGAACTGTCTAGACAGGGCAGAAGCGAACGTGTTAACTTATATGTATATCAAATACATTACAAAATATGTAGATAATATATTCTGTATAGTTAAGATAAGGGAGGTAGAAGACATACTAAAAAATTTTAATGAGCAACACACAAAAATACGGTTTAATTTGTAAAAAGAAGAAGACAATTAAATAGGCTTCCTAGATATTGAGGTCCATAAAAATGCAAATAAACAAAAAACCAATTAGTATAAAAAAGCCGTAGCACCATAAAGGATGATAAATTTTAACTCAAATCATCATGGGCTTATTTTCATAAAGGAAAATAGTGCCAAAATAAGAAATATCGTATTCGAAAATGGATACCCCAGCGGACCAAAAGATACTCTATTAGCAACAGCGTCAAATAAAGTCAAGTGCAATAACAATATACGAGCAAGTGAAAACAACAAGAAAATATACACAGGTGAACCTAAGCTAACCGACAACAAAAGATTAGGTAAAATTATTAACAACAATAACATACATATGCTATGCACACAAACCACATAACACGATCAGTAGTGCGATTCACTAACTTATTTTAACGATATTCCAATGGTTAACTCATCTTAACCAAAATTTTAACCATGTTGCTATTCAGTAGCCATTTTTTAACGATTTTCGCATTCGCCGCATCAGCTGTTGTCGTTAGCTAGTCGATTACCGAAAACTAAACGACAAGAAATTTGATGTTGTTAGCTCAATCGAGAAAAAAAAATTCGTGATTTCAGCTTAATTTAAAATTCGGGGATTTGTTTCTTGAAATTAAAAAAGGAACATTAAATAAAGTCCTTTGAATATTTGGCTATAATTTATCACGAGGTGACGAAAGAAGTAAGCGCTCCAACAGTGGATCGAAGTTTGCTTCGGGATGTGGTCAATCCCTTTCATTTGCATGCAACAGAAAATGAGGCTTTCTATGACCCAAGCTGCTAAAGAAATGCTTGCTTCAGCGTCGTCACCCTTTGTGGGAGGCACTATTGGGGCCGTCGATTGTACTCATATGCATATCAATTTTGCCACCAAAGAAACATGAGGAGGCTTATGCCAACCATCACATTAACCATTCAATTACTTAATATGCAAATGGTAATATCAAACTTTTATCAAGGATCCAAGTATAAAAACAGAAGTATAGTTTAGTTTTAATAATGAGGAGACATGGTAATATAATGAATCATAGACTGCATCCGTTACCCGATGAATGCTGGTTTACGGATGACTGACTGGCTCACTTACCGGTCGTTGATAGCAACCGGTTACGAAGAATCTTAAAGCCGCTAGAATGTATCAATATAAAAAGATAAATGATTCTAATTAAAAAATGTAGATATACAAGGTTAATCCTAAATACGTTGGAGCACAACGCGAATTTTGAAAACGAAAACCATGGCATATTTGCAGGTGATTCTGGATGTTCCTTGGAGTCGAGTTGATGTCTATTTTACCAAACCACTCAGGGGCGAGTCCGGAATTCTGCTACAATGAAACATTGTAATATATAAAAAGAATTATAAGTGTTTGTAGTTTGAAACAAACTAGTATCCTATTTCACTTTAATGAAATATAATAAAAATGCTCATATTTATATTTGCCAGGACGCATTCGTTTGTTTTTCTCTGTTCACCTTTGTGCTTTTCGCCTTTTTTGTCATTTAGTTTGACAGAGGTGCCACTCTTTATCACTTTGAATAAATACAACGAGACAGCTGTTAAGTATCGCTAAGAATAAGTTAGTGAATCACACAATCGTTAGTGCAAACGACAAGTATTGCCGTCAAAAATTGCGATTGTCGCACCGTTTAAAGTTAGTCGCACTACAGAAATATTTATACAGAAACAAAGGACAAAATTGAAAAGAAACAACTACACAATGTGGTTTACAAAATACCGCGTAGGAGATAAAATAAACTTTGTTTTATTGCATACGAATCGGCCGGAAAGCGTGAAAAGCAAAAACCCTGAAGTAAATTGCTACATTGGCCCAATGAAAAGATATAAATAACATTGAATTCCTAATATAAATTCTTCAAATTTTTCGCCCTGTAATTGACAATATCTGACGTTTAGAAGTTTTAAAGCGAAAAACAAGCAATTAAAACTCATACCATAAAAGAAATTTAAAAAAGAATTAAAAGGAAATCATTAGTGTACATTTTACAATATGAAAACGATGTCATAGCAACCAAAGTTTTAAAAATATTAACAGGCTCAAACAACAAAAAACAGGGTGAACTAACTTACAGTGGCGCCAAGCCAAAGTCGGACACCGTAGAAAAATTGTTTCTTCCTAAAAATATTTCAACCAAAGCATTTAAAAACAAGGTAAAATGTTTTTTCAATTACTCATTTATTGCACTTCTAAAATATAAAAACAAAACATATAAATTAATTCAGTATTATAAAATATTCTAGTAAAACATCAAATAAAAGAAAATTCAATGCACAAGCCAAACTCGGAAAGTGGCAACTATCCTATAAATAAATGCAAGTCTGTCGAAGAATTGCAACCAACTTCAAGTATAGTGTTTAACAGACTAACAGGAACTGCCCGGATGTTTTTTTTAATATATTCATAGTTGGAATTACGGTTTGTAATTCAAAAATGTCTAGGCAAAGAGGCCAAACAAGTACCTACTGAATTGAGAAAGTTGGTTATTAAGCATTCCAACGATGGAAAATCTGTGCGTAGAAAAACAAGCCTGAAGCTTCTCACAACAAGATTTTTACCGACTCAGATAAGCGATATCTGTTGCGAAAAGTTAAAGATAATCCTTTCCTTAGTACACCAAGGTTAGCTGTTATAGCTGAAAATGAATTGGGAAAGAGGTCTAGTGCACCTACCATCAGAAATCTACTTCATGAGGCTGATCTAAATGGTAGAAAGGCCCGACAAATGCCGTTGATCAGCAAACGAAATCAGAACATCCGATTAAAATTTGCAAAAGAACATGAAAATAAAGATTTTTCATTCTGGAAAACTGTTTTGTTTACGAACGAAAGTAAATTTAATGTTTTCGGCACCGATGGAAAACCATATATTTGGAGGAAACCAAATGAGGAGCAGCTCTAGTGCTTAAATCAATGCCTAACCGGCTCAAAATGGTTATAATACAAAGCTGGTCTCAAGCTCTATAAATTATACAGACGATTCATAAATATAAGGCCAAAAATAAAAATAATAATCATAAGGATGAGCACGCCTAAAGGCAAGCTATAAGTAGAACAAAAAGCTTATAGATTTGCAAAACAACAATACCAACCACGCTGTTAAGCACATAGTGGCACACTTAATAGCGGCATGGTTGGAAATAGGGATAATGAGAAAACAAGCAATTTTCACACGATTAGCGTGGCTGAGTGGTTGCGTGCTCGCCTAGCAACTCCGTGTACCATGGTTCAAAGCCAGGTAAAGTCTAGAAAGAAAGAAGTCTGATGAGGAGATGTGGTGATCTCCGAAATAGCAGCTATCACTTCTACCACTTTGAAAAATTGTTGTTTTCTCATATTATTCCCTAATACAAACCTGGCCTCAAGCTCTATAAATTATACAGACGATTCATAAATATAAGTCCAAAAATAAAAATAACACCATCTTTTTGTCGACTTCAAATCCACTTTCGGTAGCGCGACAAGAAGCCTCCTAATTGCCGCAAAGTCTGAATTTGGTATTTCATCAAAACTAAAACGGCTATGTAAAATGACGTTGAGCAACACCACGAGCTCCGTCGGTATCGGGAAGGACCTCTCCGAGCCGTTTGAAACCAAACGAGGTTTCAAACAGAGTGCCTCTCTTTCACGCGACTTCTTTACCATTATGTTAGAAAAGATAATTCGAGCTGCAGAATTAAACCATTCAGGAACCATAATTTATTAGAGCGTGCAAGCTCTGGCGTATGCTGATGATATCGATATCATCGGCTTCAGCAACTGCACCGTTACTTCTGCCTTTTCCAAACGTATCATCATGTCATGAAACAAACAGTCAGCGCACTTGCGTCTTGGCTCCCGCGTAACTGTTGACAATTATAATTTCGAAAAAGTGAAGGACTTTGTCCATCTGGGAACCATCATTAGCCCCTACAATAGTGTCGGCCTGGAAATCCAACGCAGCATCTCTTTTGCTAACAAGTGGTACTTTGGGCTACGTAGGCAATTCCGCAGTAAAGCCCTCTCTCGACGAACAACATACCCTATAAGTCTCTCTTTATGCCCATGCTATTTCATGGCACTGAAGCACGGACACTTCCAGCATCGGATGAGATGGCTCTTGGAGTGTTCGAAATAAAGATTATCCGAAAGATTTATGGAACTCTACGGCTTTGCGGTGGCGAATACTGCAGACGATGGATCTAATTATTTTCTTTTATTCTATGGTATATCTTCTACAACATGTATATAAAGGGTGGTGTTTTTTTAAGTCGTTTTCAATGAAGAAAAACTTTTTTGGAGTTGGCCGAATTAACAGCTGTGACTTAATTTATACTCTATTTAGTTTGCCATTTCATAATAAACCGACTTACTACGGAACATCTTTTGCAAATCGTGCAAATTAATTACCAAAATAGTTTTTTGGTTCTCGTGACGCATCGCAAGAAAATTTTCTTCAGAGATGAAGCTCACGGAATTGGCCATGCCATACAACCAACGAAACTATAAATTTATTGAGGGAAACTTTTGGTGAGCGCATTATCTCGCGTCGTGGGCCTGTGGCGTGCTCTGCAAGATCGTGAGATTTAACACCGCTGGACAATTTTTTGTGGGGTAATGTGAGCTCGCAAATAAGCCCGAAACGATTGGCGACTTGAATTGCTGCAAAAAGTGGTCGAAAACTGGGCCTCTCGACTGCAATTTATTCGAACTAGCCGCGGCGGTCACTTGCCAGAAATCATTTTCAAAACTTAATGGCAAACACTTATCTCTTTAATAAAGATAAATTCTTGGTCGTAACATTAAATTATATGCGTTTTGTTTTACACAATATTTCTTAAGCATTTATATAAATAATACATAAATATAAAATTATAAAGCCTCAATAAAAAAAGAAAAGTTGTCCACTCAAAATAAAGAAAAAAATAAAATAGCTCAAAACACAACATACAATAAATATACAAAATATGTATATTCAACTAAAAATAAGTGAACAACATAAAAAATTAAAACTTTTCATTTATGTAAAATGATATAAAAAAGAGACAATTTCAGTGAAATATATGAAAATATTACCAATAAATTGATAAATATCTCAAAAGCACAGGAATTTAGTATAACAAAAAATAATTCCCCATTTAAAACATAAATAAATTCATAAAAATAAGTTTTTTTTTTTAAAAAGACATACATGCATTGTGTACAAGCCTTTGAGTGAATCAAATTGAAACAAAGAGATTGAATTCCTTAGAAAAGAAAAACAATAACAAATAATGTACAAATAATGACCACTTTGGCTTTAAAATTGACGGTTAAACGAAACATTTAATCATTTTTTTATAACCGCACACCACCCACCATAAAAATGTATTCGCGGGAACGTGTCTTGCATCTCGCCATTTTACATGACAGGATTCATTTGGCTTTGATGCCAGCCCAAACCACGAGAGAAATCTCTCTCTCAGGTGAAATTGAGAGAGTTTCCTTTCATGTAATCTTTGTTTGAGGATGCGCCTTTTCCACTAGAGTAAACGTGGTGCCAAACAGATCTATGGTTGCTTGAATTACCGACTCTGCTGGGCGATTATGTCGACCGAATATTGGATGCAGCGCGCGAACTGAACCATTATTTTGGTAATAAATTAGCACGATTTGCCAACGTTGTTCCGGAGTAAGTCTGTTCATTATGACATGTCAAGGCAAACTGAGTACAAAATAAGTAACTGTGTTCAAAAAAACCAAATCCGAAAAAAGTGTTTCCTCATTTAAAACCACAAGTCTAAAAAAACACGCTTTATATTCTTAATATTATATATGTGCTTTTAGTAAATATAAACTTAGTACAATATTTCAAACTTACATTAATCACACTTGATGTCCTTATTTCAGTAGAACGGCGGATAA
This sequence comes from Anomoia purmunda, assembly GCA_951828415.1. Lineage (NCBI taxonomy): Eukaryota > Metazoa > Arthropoda > Insecta > Diptera > Tephritidae > Anomoia > Anomoia purmunda. The sequence goes on from OX639998.1 coordinate 54,254,926, forward strand.
TAGCATTCACACTATTCGGTGCATGCTGTTCCAGGTTCGCTTTCGGTCAAAGAAATTACCTAATACTACCTAAGGAGATTTTTCTTATTTTGATGTTATTTTTTCTTCGAATTGCATTATATTCGCTCGATTGAGTAAAGGTCTCTAAAGAGTAACGATTTCAGTGTTCACTCTCTGATAACTGGCTAGTACGTTCTTATTTTCATATACTCCCTGCTTAATGTAGCACGAAGTTGCTCCTATATCGATAGAGCTTTGAATCTTTGATTTAATTTCTTGTCATAGGTGCTGATGTAGGAGAGGGCATTCCTTCTTCGCCTATGATATTTCGCTTTGTACATACGCAAAATCATGTGAATTTGTAATTCCAATTTATTGCATTATCAGCAATTTAGTACATAAGTAGAACGGTAAAATGAAACAATAATGATATTTCGCTTTAAGCATACTTTTATTTGCATATGTGTTTAACATAAGTATGTAATATGTAAGCAATTAGCGTAAGAAATTGTATAAAAAGCAAACGGTTAATAAAGAAACTTTAAGTTCATTCCCGTCAAGCAAACGACGAAGGTCGGTGTTCTAATTGGCGCCCGAGAATCCGGTTAAAATTTAGTGTAAATTATAAAAACACCAAAGAAATTGTTTCATTAAAAAAGGTGCAACGAAAAAACACTAAAATTTTACCAAAAACATTTTAGTGCAAATTATAAAAACACCAAAGAAATTGTTTCATTAAAAAAGGTGCAACCAAAAAACACTAAAATTTTACCAAAAAACATTTTAGTGCAAATTATAAAAACACCAAAGAAATTGTTTCATTAAAAAAGGTACAACGAAAAAACACTAAAATTTTACCAAAAACATTTTAGTGCAAATTATAAAAACACCAAAGAAATTGTTTCATTAAAAAAGGGGCAACGAAAAAACACTAAAATTTTACCAAAAACATTTTAGTGCAAATTATAAAAACACCAAAGAAATTGTTTCATTAAAAAAAGGTGCAACGAAAACACTAAAATTTTACCAAAAATATTTTAGTGCAAATTATAAAACTACAGAAGCACTAATTCACGAAAAACTACAAACCACCTGAGTCAGGACTGTGTTGTGCACGTACCTTAGTAGGAGGAAAATTCTAAAAAGGACCACTACGAAGCAACCTGGAAGCACCGAGGATGAACTTCAATATACTAATAATGTAAGGAATTTTAAGATATATATATTTAAGATATAATTCAAATTATCATTTTCTTGTTAAATTCAAATATAAAAAATCAAATTTAAAATTTTTAACCAGTTTTTGTAAGGAATTAAATTGATCTCTTGAAAAATTATATCAAAGAATAAAAATTTTTTTTTTTAAATACTGTAAAGTGAAGAATTATATAAATGAAGAATTAATCTTCTGTAAAGATTAAAAATTTTTTAATACTGTAAAAAGTAACTTCAGAATGGAGCTAATACAAGACGCAGTAACACAGCTAACTGGTGCAGTTAATGCACAAATGGAGCAGATGAGGGCCATGAGTAATAGGATTAATCAGCTAGAAACTTGGGTTAATCCGTACACAGGAACCTTAACCCCTGAGAGCCCAGCCAATTTAACAGAAGCAGATTTGCTCGAAATATCTAGGCTACCTGATAGCGTTAAAAACCTTCCCACTTTTGAAGGTAATCCCGTTCAATTTATTTCTTGGATTCACAGTGTTGAATCAATATTGCAAGCCTACGAGATAGTCAGAACAAAACCCATATACAGAGCCATCCTTCGCCAAATTAGGCAGAAAGTAAGAGGCCCTGCAGACACAGCCTAAATTTCTTATAATATATTCGATGAGGAATGGGGAAAAATAAAAAACTGTTTGTCATTGCATTACGCAGACAAACGTGATCTAAGGAGCCTCGAACATGAACTAGGATCCTTGTCCCAAAAGCACTTCAGCGTAGACCAATTCTACGCAAGGATAAACCACCAGCTGTCTCTAATAACACTACTCGACAAAAAAAATCTCCAAGAATAAAATAGGCCTTTCCTAAAGTGAAATTTTCTCCTGATTCCGAATATGACTTTCATTTTCTTGTGGCAGATCTAGTTTCCGAGATATCGGCGAAAATATGAAAATTCCCATTTTTGCAGAACACTACTTCATATAGGTACGGCAAAAATTTGTATTTTTCATTTTTTCGTTTTAAACTGTTGAATTATGCATTATACTAATTCCCATAAAAATGTCTTGCCTTCACCTCCCTCAAGTATCTTCAGTAGTTTGGCCACTATGCCAAAAAACGTTCAAAAAATGTTGAAAAAAAAACGAAATTTTTTACACAATTTCAGATTTAACCACTTTAAAATCGGAAAAATTCTATTGACGAAAAAAAGTTAGCCCTCCTATGTTGTAGGTAATTTAACTACGAAAATTTTAAGCATACCAGCACAATAATCGGACGTGCCATTGAAACTATAGCCCCGTTAACTTGCAAGCGTCTATCCTACAATTTTAGTATTACTCTGATAAAATTGGCGAGACATTTCATTTGGTCACTCTACCTTAGGGTCTAATAAATTTAAAAAGACATCAAGTATTTAATTGTCACTACTGTTTGTTGTAAATTTTGTTTTGCAAATTGTAGTGCAAATTTATACATACTATATCGGTAGATGTGTTTACGAAATGGCTTGTTGCAAAAGAGATTTTAAATGTAAAAATAATCCGGATGATTTTTGCTTTATTTGCGGACATTATATTTTCGGAAACTCAGCTCGGAAAATAACTAATTCTGTCAGAGATGCATACTTTCATTATTTCGGTTTCCGTGTAAAAAATCTCGATAAATCTTGGACACCTAATTTTATTTGCGCCTCCTGTAGATTAACTTTAATGAGATGGGTATCGGGTAAAGGTCATAACATGAAGTTTGGTGTTCCAATGATGTGGACTGAACCCTTTAACCACGACCAGTGCTATTTTTGCGTGATAGACCTTAAAGGTAAAACGAGAAAAAAGAGGAAATTAATAAGTTATCCAAATGTGGCATCAGCTAAAAAACCAAAACTACATGACCATACCTTACCCATACCTAGACCGCCTATAAGTTTTGAAGCCTCAAGCGAAAGTGACTCCGAAGCAGATAATTCAGAAAGTGGACAAGAAGGAGAGATCCCACATCGAGTCTCACAAGCCGAACTTAATGACTTGGTCAGAGATTTGAAATTATCGAAATTTGATAGCGAAGTTCTAGGATCTCGTTTGCAGCAATGGGGCAGCCTGGGCCCTTCGACAAGTACTTCCAAATTTCGAAATAGACACAAGACTTTCTCTACTTTTTTTACTAAAAGTGAAAATATTTGCTACTGCAATGATGTTCAAGGTTTATTTGAAGCACTAAAATTAGAAAATAAAGTGGATGATTGGCGCTTGTTTATAGACAGTTCAAAGCATAGTTTAAAAGCAGCATTACTCCATAAAGGAAATTCGTTACCGTCAATACCAGTGGCACATTCTGAGAATACTAAAGAAACTTATTTAAGCATATCAAATTTACTTGAGCTCATTCAATATAAACAATTTAATTGGAAAATTTGTGCGGACTTAAAGGTAAGCAGTTTCGGTGGTACAGTTTAAAATAAATAGTATATGAAATACATCCTAGGTTGTAGCTATAGTTCTCGGACTTCAAGGAGGTTTCACCAAATATTGCTGTTTTCTCTGTCTTTGGGACAGCCGTGCTAGAGAAACCCATTATATTCAGGAAAACTGGCCACCAAGAGCTGAGTACGAACCAGGTGCCTTCAATATCGCAAACCCGCCTTTAGTAAATCCCGAACGAGTTATTTTGCCAGCACTTCACATCAAATTAGGATTAATGAAAAATTTTGTAAAGGCTTTAAATAAGGACGCGCCATCCTTCCAGTACCTAACGAAATTTTTCCCTAAAATAACTCAAGCCAAATTAAAAGAAGGTATATTTGTTGGTCCGCAAATTAGAAAGTTGCTGAAAGACGAAAATTTTGCGAATCATTTATCATCAGTAGAAGCAGCGGCTTGGGACAGCTTTAAGCAAGTCGTTAGTGGGTTTCTTGGCAACAACAAAGATCCCAACTATAGAGAGATGGCCAAAGCCTTGTTGAAAAACTACAGTGCTATGAAATGCAACATGTCCCTCAAAATGCATTTTTTGCATTCACATTTGGATAATTTTCCCGCAAACCTAGGTGCTGAAAGTGATGAACAGGGTGAAAGGTTTCACCAAGACCTCATGATTTTTGAAAAGCGTTACCAAGGTTTTTGGAATGAAGAAATGATGGGAGATTATTGCTGGACAATAATACGGGATACAAACCCAGAAAATTATAAACGGGTAGTTAGAAGTACCCACGTCCCTCACTATTGACCACCACGGTAAAATCGCTCAATTTGACTTTTTTAGATGTAGATATGTATGTATTTAATGTTGTTGTCGTTGTTGTTTTTTACTGAATTGCTGATTTATACTCATATTACTCAATTGAATACAGTTTAACGTGCAAACATATGTCTATAATAACACGTTATAAAAAAATAAAAACCTAGTTTGAATAAAAATTTTCTCTATAAAAAAATTGTAGGATAGACGCTTGCAAGTTAACGGGGCTATAGTTTCAATGGCACGTCCGATTGTTGTGCTGGTATGCTTAAAATTTTCGCAGTTAAATTACCTACAACATAGGAGGGCTAACTTTTTTTCGTCAATAGAATTTTTCCGATTTTAAAGTGGTTCAATCTGAAATTGTGTAAAAAATTTCGTTTTTTTTTCAACATTTTTTGAACGTTTTTTGGCATAGTGGCCAAACTACTGAAGATACTTGAGGGAGGTGAAGGCAAGACATTTTTATGGGAATTAGTATAATGCATAATTCAACAGTTAAAAACGAAAAAATGAAAAATGCAAATTTTTGCCGTACCTATATGAAGTAGTGTTCTGCAAAAATGGGAATTTTCATATTTTCGCCGATATCTCGGAAACTAGATCTGCCACAAGAAAACGGAAGTCATATTCGGAATCAGGAGAAAATTTCACTTTAGAAAAGGACTATTTTATTCTTGGAGACTAAAGTTGATCAAAATTTGTCGAGCAGTGTAATTAATAAAATAAAAAGTCAGGACCACTCTAGGGAAACTAGCAATGCACTTCTAGAAACCTACAGGAATAGAGCCCTTGACGTATTTATTAGAGGACTGAATGGCGAATTATCCAGGATACTAATCATCCAGCGCCCCCAAAACCCACCAGAGGCTTACTCCTTCTGTTTAGAAATTCAAAATGTAAATTTGAGAAATTACTCAATTCACCCAAAAAATACAAACACGTCTAGTCAAATGGCCAAAAACCAAGTAAAACAAAGGCAAACATTTGCATCACCTAGAGATCTAGGTCCTGCTGAAAAAAATCAAATTTATAATAAAAATATAGAAACACAAATGCCTCCTCCGCCAAGGCCGACGCAACCGAAACCTCCAGTTCCTATGGAAATAGACCCTTCGATTCATTCTAGGAGAGTCAATTATATGAATCGAATAGAAAGCACGCCAGCAGTAAGGCAATCGAACATCTCTTCGAATATTCCAAGGAAGAGTCAAAAATTATTTAACATAGAAACAGAGAATCAAGAATACGAGCGTGGTGAGGAAAGTGAGGAAATAAATTTTATGACAAACGCCTATCTACATTACCCTATTTAGAACTCACCTTAAAACACGGTGACACTCTGAAATTTCTCGTAGATACAGGTGCCAACAAAAATTTTGCTTGCGAAAAAATCGCAAACAATTCCAGAAAACTAGAACACCCTTTCAAAGTCCAATCAGCTGCTGGTCAGATAAAAATAACCCACAAACTATCAGGACCATTCTTTAAAAGCATTGGTTTGAAAAATAATTTTGATTTCTTTATACTTCCAAATTTAAAATCCTTTGACGGTATCATAGGCGATGATACTCTCAAACAATTAGGAGCAATTATTAATAGGAAGGACGATACGCTAACCATCGGAGATGTAGTATTGCCATTAAAACAGAAAATTTCAAAACAAGTAAATAATCTTGAGGAAACCCTTTATGAACAAGAGCTTAGCGAAATTTTTAATAAATACGTGGACATTTTCGGACCAGTCTCCGACAGTGCAACAATAGACACAACAGTGTTAGCAGAAATAAGGACAACGACAGAGGAACCGATTTACACAAAGTCATACCCTTATCCAACCAATCTTCGCGGTGAAGTTGAAAAACAGATAACGGAACTTTTAAATAACGGTATAGTTAGGCCTTCAAAAAGCCCATATAACTCTCCTTTATGGATTGTGCCAAAAAAACCAGGTCCTTCTGGGGAAAAGAAATATAGAGTTGTCGTTGACTTTAAGAGATTAAACTCAGTAACGATACCTGATTCTTATCCAATACCCGATATAAATAGCACCTTAGCTAGCTTAAGGGAGTGTAAGTATTTCACTACACTCGACCTCACATCGGGTTTTCATCAAATCAGGATGAAAGAAAAGGATATAGAAAAAACAGCATTTTCAACCGCAAATGGTAAATATGAATTTACTAGGTTGCCATTTGGACTAAAAAATGCCCCTTCTATATTTCAAAGGATGATAAATGACGTCCTTAAACCTCTCATAGGGAAATCCTGCTACGTCTATATAGACGATATCATAATAGTAGTGAGAACTAAAGAAGAACATCTTAAAAATATTGAAGATGTATTCGCTCTTCTACATAAAGCAAGTTTAAAAATAAATATGGAAAAATCTAAATTTTTCAAAACCCGAGTAGAATTCCTAGGGCATATTGTTACGGAGAATGGTATTTTACCTGATCCTGAAAAAATTTCAGCAATAAAAAAAATACCTGCACCCGTAAATCTTAAGGAACTAAAGAGTTTTTTAGGTTTATCGTCGTATTATAGACGATTTATAAAGGACTTCGCAAAAATTGCCAAACCACTTACAAATTTGACTAGAGGTGAGAATGCGCAAACAAAAGTGAGCTAATCTAAAAAAATAAAAATTTCATTAACAGATGAAGGACTGAAATCATTCAATGACCTAAAAATGTTGCTTATGTCTTCTGAAATTTTGGCATTTCCTGATTTCAATAAATCCTTTATTCTAACTACAGACGCTTCTAACACCGCGATTGGGGCAGTCCTTTCTCAAGGGGAAATCGGTAAGGATAAGCCCATAACTTATATATCTAGATCACTCAATCAAACCGAGGAAAATTATTCGACAATAGAAAAAGAAATGCTCGCTATAGTATGGTCTCTCGACAAACTAAGGACTTACTTATATGGAGCAAAAGAAGTAAAAATTCTTACTAACCACCAACCACTGACGTTTGCATTAAGCAACAGTAATAACAATGCCAAACTGAAAAGGTGGAAAGCTCGAATAGAAGAGTACAATTATAAACTCATTTATAAACCAGGAAAAACAAACGTGGTCGCCGATGCGTTAACACGGTTACCAATAGAGGTACATACAATGGCATCTTCCGATGAAATATCTCAGCATAGTGCAGAAGAAGATAGTTCACAGCTCATACCTCATTGCGAGGCACCGCTTAATGTATTTAAAACCCAAATTATATTCCAAGAAGGAAAAGATGAAATTATTCACGAGGAACCTCACCCAAGATACCATAGGCATCGAATTAAAATCGCAGTCTATGATAAAACTAAATTAGTTAAACACCTTAAAGATTTTCTGAATCCAAATATACTTAATGGAATCAAAATTCCTGAAAAATATATTTCCTTATTACAACAGGTTTATCAAGGAAAATTTTCAAAATTTCGTGTCAGAATCACACAAAAACTTGTTACCGATATTCCTGATGAAGAGGTTAAGTTCAAAATCATAGAACAGGAGCACAGAAGAGCCCACCGAAATGATAGGGAAAAAAAAGAACAAATATTAGAGAACTACTATTTTCCACAAATGACCAAACTTATCAAAAAATATACAAAGGCATGCAAAACTTGTGGGTGCAACAAATACGATCGCCATCCTCAAAAGCCTGAGCTACAGGCAACGCCCATACCGTCATACCCAACGGAAATACTGCACATTGACATTATAGAAATGTCTGGTGAAAAATATATTACATGTGTTGATAAATTCTCTAAATTTGTAAAATTCTTTAAAATAAAGCATAAGTCTGTGTTACATATCAGGGATAAACTAATTAAACTCCTTCACTATTTTACTGTCCCGAGAATCTTAGTGATGGACAACGAAGGCAGTTTTATAAGCCCAATAACACTTAATTACCTAGAAAGTTTGGGCATCGAAATCTATTTAGCACCACCCCAAAAGAGTGAAGTCAATGGCGCTATTGAACGTGTGCACTATACAATTATAGAAATAGTTAGGTGTCTACAATCAGAGTACCCTGATTGTTCATTGAAGGAAATTATAAATATTGCTATTGATAGATATAATAACACAGTACATTCGGTCACGAAAAGAAAACCCACCGATATTTTTTTTGGTAGGAGCCAAAGAATAAATTATCAAAACCTTATCAATTTTAGGGACATTGTAAATGTAGACCTTCGTAATGCGATAATTAGGAAGCAAAAGAGTATGTTACAAAATCACAACAAATACAGGACGAAGCCAAAAACTTACGAGCCAGGGGAATTCGTCCTCAAAAAAGACAAACAAATTAAAAGCAAAACAAAACCAATTTTCAAAAAAGAAATTGTAGCCAAAAATAACAAGGTTACAGTGACAACAGAAAATAATAGAAAAATCCACAAATCACACTTAAAAAAGTAACGGATCTCTACATTCCATACTTTTACCATACTTGACGACCGCTACGATTGACACATACGAATATAGCAGCCCACTTATAACGATCAAACAAGGACAAGGAAAAATCACTAAAGGAACATATAGAATTGTTCATACTATCAACTTGGACGAATATGAAAAAATTGCAAACGATATTAGACTTACTGTAAACCACGACATCAGTAAAACGAGCATGCTATTTCCTCAACTAAAGCATCAACTTTCGGAAATAGATAATTTACTTGACCAGCTACGAACAAAGAACGCAACCATACGGAAAAGATCAATAAACTGGATAGGATCCGCATGGAAATGGTTGGCAGGGAACCCCGATGCTACCGATTGGGATCAAATCCTTTCAAAAACACATGAACTGAGTGAAAACAACGACAGACAATATACTGTTAACGAATACCTTATCAAGACGAACACTAAAATTTTAGATACTTATAATAGAATAGTAGATGAAGTAGACAGGGATAACAAAGAGTTATTCACACAAACACTTTATAATAAGTTAGGTATAGAAAAAGACGAAATTGCAAAAATCGTCATGGCAGCTCAGTTGGCAAAGCAAGGAATTATTCACTCTCAAATTTTAAATAAAGAAGATATCGCTAAGGTTCTATCTCAAACCAATACACTACCTTTTAAAAAACGAGCTTCAGGCCCTCAAATACGCAGAACCGTCAATGATCATCAAAGATTCACTCCTTTTATATATAATTTTAATACCTAAAACGGAAGATACCCTATTTAACAACATCCTTATACGATCAACCGTAAAAAATAATAAAAGAATCGACTTGGAATTCACCAATCTTTTCATATCCCAGAATGACAAATATGGTATTCTTGGAAAATGCATTGTAATAGACGACACTACAATATGTAAAAGAAATCAACTTCAGAAATTAGATAAAACACATTGCATTTCACAAATTCTCAGCGGAGAAAAAGCGTTATGCGACTACCAATATGAAAGTAAACCCATAGTTGAATTAATCGGAGAAGGAACAATATTTCTTTCTGATTTTATCGGTAACATTACTTACAATAATACATCGCATAAATTAAATGGCACATTTCTGGTAAATTTTTATAACGAAACCATAACCTTGAACAACATTAGTTACTCAAACTGGCAAACAAGCTCCTACCAAGTCCTACCTGCAATCCTTCGAAATAATTTAGCGGAAAACGAAATTAAGCTAGATCTAAACTATCTACACCAACTTCATTTGAATAACGTAAATAAATTAGAACGCATATCATCACATAATATTATCTCAGTTAGCACAAGCTTGTCAGCTATTTTTTTTAACAATAACTTTATTACTTGGCCTGTATACCATACTAAAACCAAAAAACAAAAACTCATTCATTATCCCACCAATAATAGATTACCCGCAGGTTTTAGTGAAGTAAAAATTTTTTTTTATCAGCGAGACGCTGATGCTTAAGAAAGGGGGAGTTAGCACAGTTAGCAGTAGAATAACCAAATATAAAAAACTGTCACACGCTAAAGCAGTTCCCAAAAATCAACAACAACAACTGCTTCACATTTCGTCATACTAACTTCAAGCGGAAGTCGTGCAGACGTTATGTGAACCCATTGTTGAGCAACTGAAGTTACTTGCACGTGCAAATTAGTACATACGCAAAATCATGTGAATTTGTAATTCCAATTTATTGCATTATCAACAATTTAGTACATAAGTAGAACGGTAAAATAAAACAATAATGATATTTCGCTTTGTACATACGCAAAATCATGTGAATTTGTAATTCCAATTTATTGCATTATCAGCAATTTAGTACATAAGTAGAACGGTAAAATAAAACAATAATGATATTTCGCTTTAAGCATACTTTTATTTGCATATGTGTTTAATATACATAAGTATGTAATATGTAAGCAATTAGCGTAAGAAATTTTATAAAAAAGCAAACGGTTAATAAGGGATGTAATGCATGGTCGCCTCCTCGTGGTGCATCCTGGGTAACGCTAAATGATCGTGCGGCCTTGACGGCCTTAACCTGAACGGTAACGACCCCTGTTTTTGTCCTTGGACTATTCTTCGATTTATCTTTTGTGATTATGTTTGCTTTGGGCTGGTGGTCGTGGTATTCTATCACCTTAGTATGCTGGGGTGAAACTCAGCAGAAATGGCTGATAGGCTAATGCCACCGCCGCCTCCGTCCCGTTAAAATCTGGCAAGTCTCAGAGTACGTTCCACTTCCCGTCGTCATTAGGTTGGTGGTGTAGGAGCGGTTGAGAGGACTCCCGTCTTTACGTCTGGTCTGGCTCTGAACTTTCACCTCATAAAGGCGTGCGTCAACCCTCGCATGGCCTCCCTGCTTCGGCACAGACAACCATGGGACCATCTATTCAGGACGACTACACTTTCGGGTTTTGGATAGCGGCTGTGAGTTGGGACCCAGTGAAAAATTAAAATGAACTCAAAAAATCAAAATCAAACCAAAACTAGTAAAGTTTCGAGTAGTAGAGGGGCGTCGAAGCCGATCCCCAAAACTGGCTCATCGCTGCGAGTGGCAGCTTCTACTGACGCGGGGAGGGCGAAACCGCCTCCCTCCGTTTGCTCTGTTCGGGGGACAGCTGCTGTGGTCAATGTTAAGGGTGGTAAAGGATCGTCGGACCCGACATCCAAAGTCGTGATTAGACCGGGGGGTACAGTCACTGCCACTCGCGTTGTTGGTGGGGGAGAGTCGAAGCCGACCTCCGCGGCCTCTAGGTTAGTTGGGGGCGTGATTCCAGCTGGTCGCGCAGGTGAGGTGCAGGGGAAAGCGCCGCCCGCGGCCTCTGGAGGGGGGGTACTGGACGGTATCGCCAGTACCAGCAAGGGTTTATCCTGCAGCGTTCCGGTGCAGGCGAAGGAGACCCAAATGCAGCCTGCCGATGGATCTAAGCGGCGATTGGGCACGGGGAGGAGGGCCCACTCCGATCGTCGCATGGCCTCCAAGATTCTGCAGCGCTATGGCGGCCAGGCGGGATCTCAGTTATCTGAGAGGCATGCTAAGTCGCTCGAATGGGCTAAGGGGGTGCTGAGGGAGAGCGCGAGTGCGCCTTCGAAGACCTCAGCCCCTAAAAGACAGCGGTCTCAGGAGGGGGAAACCTCTTCAGTAAAACGGCCCAGGACTGGGGTAGCGCCGAAAACTTTCAGCGAAGTCGCGAAACAGGCGGGCGCCATTATCCTGGGTGTCGTGGAGCGCAGTAAGGAGGACGCTGCCATCTCTAAGATGGACTGGAGGCGAGTGGCGGCAGCGATCTCTGCCGTCTTTATGAAGGTGATCAGGGAGAATCCTGGACCACCTCCTCGCTGCGAGAGTGCGGGTTGTCACTCTGACCTCTTCAAAAGGATCTCGTGCGCTGACGAGCGGTCGGCCACACTTTATAAGGCGGCGGTTTCCTTGGTGGGGGAGGTCTGGAATGGTGCCAGACTTGAGGCCGTGGATAAAAAGGATTTGCCTTTGCGTCCGAGGGCTCGGGTCTGGCTCCCTGCGGAGCCCTCTGCACCAGGAGACATTGAGGAAATGCTCCGATATTGTAACCCAAACCTTCCGGCGCACGATTGGAAGGTTGTTCGGAGGGGTCCGAGGAACCATATCGGCAAGCGCTGATTCTGCTTAACGCGGAGTCCCTCGGCCTTCTCGCCGAGCAGCAGGGAGTCATTTCCTATGGCTTCGAGAAGGTAGCCCTAAAAATCTACCAATCCGATGCCAGGACCGACGGTTGAACCGGAGTTGGTGCCGGAGGTCTGCGGACCTGACGCGGAGGAAGAGGTGGAGGTCATGGAGGCCTTCATGAGTATGGAGGTTGACTCTGTCAGGTCGGACGCCGAGAGCGCCGGGGGAGTCTCCTCGGTAGCGGGGTCCGTCCTGAGCCTAAACAGGCTGTTCGACGGGGTGGAGGAGGAGAGATTTCTTGCCTCGGATAGCGAGGACGTGGCCGCGGGGGGGCTGGAGGAGATTACTGAGGATGATTATCCTGCAGATAAATCTCCAGCACTCTAAGGCCGCGTCCGCCAATTTGATGCTCCACCTTGAGCAAGGTGGGGTAGATATAGTCCTGATCCAGGAACCGTGGCTGAGCAGTAACGGTATTTCTGGTATCGGGACGAAGAAGTACAAGCTTCTGGTGTCCAGTGACGCAGGTAAACCTAGAGCTTGTATGCTCGTCAGGCGCGAAATAAATACTTATTTTCTGTCTAATTTCAGTAACGGAGACGTAGTAACGGTGAGACTTGAGGACAGGGCCGAAGAACTTTGGCTCATGTCCGCGTATATGGCTCACGATGATGCGGTGGAACCACCTCCTGTTCTGCTGAGGAACGCTCTGGCGGAAGCGAGGCGCAGGAAAGCCGGCGTCGTGGTGGGCTGTGATGCCAATTCGAGGCACTCCTGCTGGGGTAGCTCGGACATCAACGCAATAGGTGAGTCTCTCTTTGATTATATACTTAGTGAAACTTGTCTATTTGTAATAGGGGGAGCGACCCTATGTTTGTAACTTCGGTAAGGGAGGAGGTCTTGCACCTTACCCTGGTGTCATCTGAATTGTTATCCCGTATCTCGAACTGGAGAGTTCTTAACGATCACTCCTTCTCTGATCATAGGTATATTCAATTCTCCTTGGGCGATCCGTGTCCCCAAAATCGTCCCTACAGGAATCTGAGGAACACGGATTGGGATCTTTACTGTAAGAAGCTGCAGGAGTTTCTTCCTGAGGAACCTCAGGGAAACTTACTCCTGTCGGAAAGTTCGATTGACAGCTTAGTGGAAAAATTCACCGTAGCGTCGAAGGATGCCACGAGTCCTCCAGGCTTAGGCGAGTGCTCGCGAGGGCTCCCGTCCCCGTGGGATGTCTCAGGGACGACTCGGGAAACTGGGCGATGAGCAGTGAGGATTCGCTCAAACTTCTCCTCGATTCCCACTTTCCCAGAAACCCTGAACCATGTGAGACTACAGGCGTGGAACCAGGTGCCATCTATGTCCCTCCCTACGACATGTTAGAAGAGCGTCGCCTACTCTGGGCGTTACGCTCCTTCAAAGCGTTCAAGTCGCCGGGACCTGATGGTATCATTCCTGCCCAGTTGCAGATGTCCGAACGGGTGTCGTGTCGGTGGTTGGCGCCTATTTACGCGAGCTGCATAAGTAGGGGCTATATTCCCAGACTTTGGAGGAATGTGAGGGTTATATTTATTCCCAAGGCGGGTAAGAGCTCTCATGCAACCCCAAAGGACTTTAGGCCTAATAACCTCTCTTCTTTTCTTTTGAATACCCTGGAGAGGCTGATTGATCTTCATATAAGAGATGAAATACCGCGGGAGCGGCTATCGCAGGGTCAGCATGCCTACTCGAAGGGCAGGTCCGTGGATACGGCCCTGCATACGGTTGTTAACGTCAATGAGGAGTCCCTTGAACACAAGGACTTTGCAGTTGGTGCCTTTCTGGATATAGAAGGTGCCTTTAATAACATTCAGCCACAGGCAATAGTCGGATCCTTGGCGGAACTTGGGGTTGAGCCGGGTCTGGTAAGGCTCATCAATCACCTTCTCCGGGACAGAACTGTCGTTTCGGAATGGGGCAGCGCCTCCATCCAGCGAAGGGTGAGTAGAGGCACTCTACAAGGAGGGGTTCTCTCGCCACTTCTTTGGGTCGTTGCTATCAATGGCGTACTGAAGGGGCTGGAAAGGGAAGGCTGCACGGTTATTGCCTATGCTGACGATGTTGCTCTCATTGTCAGGGGTAAGTTTTTGAGCACCCTTTTTGATATCATGCAGGGGTACCTTAATTTGATCGTGAAATGGTCTGCAGGGTGTGGACTCGCGATAAATCCTAGCAAGACAGAGCTTGTATTATTTACCAGGAGGTACAAAGTACCGGTCGCCCATCCTCCTTCAATAGGTGGCGCCCCGTTGATGCTTTCTGCCCGGGTCAAGTATCTTGGTTTGATTCTGGACAGGAAGCTCTCCTGGGGGCCAAATATTGAGGAAAGGGTGAAAAAGGCTTCGGGTGCGGTGTACTGTTGTCGGGGTGCTATTGGGAAGAGATGGGGCCTCTCTCCCAAGGTAAACTATTGGCTTTATGAGACTATAATAAGGCCTATAATGTTTTACGGAGTGGTGGTCTGGTGGAACTCACTAGATAGGCTATCTAAAGTTAAGCAGCTAGAGCGGGTGCAGCGGTCCGCGCTCATTGGGATCAGTGGGGCGCTTAGGACCACACCCACTCTCGCGCTCAATGTTATGCTTAACGTGCTACCTGTGGACACTGCAGGCAGGGTTGCAGAAGCCCATGCCGCAGCCCGGCTAGAGTGCAATGGATACAGATTCAGCTCGGCCTTTGGGCATTCTAGAATTCTTGCCAGTTTCGACTTTGTCCCTCCGGAAACTGATTACTGTCTGCCGGCCCCAGCTCGGAGTTGCTCCCTATCCACTTATATCCCACGTAGGGAGGAGTGGAAGGCGGGTGGCTTGTGGGGCGGTGGGACGCAGAACTTTTTCACGGATGGCTCGAAGCTGGATGGTAAGGTAGGGGGAGGGGTCTTCTGAGATGAGTTCTCCCTCAGCCGTAAATTTAGGCTTCCGGACTATTGCAGTGTATTTCAAGCAGAGGTGGCCGCAATAAAGGAGGCAGCCGATTGGCTACTTACCAATGTAATGCCCTCTAGACGGGCCAACATTTATTCGGATAGTCAGGCCGCTATTAAGGCCTTAGGATCGCTAATGGTGAGATCAAAACTGGTCAGGGAATGCCTGACTTCCCTCGCAGCCGCCTCGGAATATCTCGACGTTAGACTAATTTGGGTACCGGGCCATAGCGGCATTGCAGGGAACTGCATGGCTGATGAGCTTGCTCGGCAAGGTACCCTGGAAGTCATTTCTCCTTGCAGGGAGGGGGTGGGGGCTCCCTTGACTGCCTACGGGCTTCTCCTGGACAGATGGGCTTTATGTCGTCTCAGCGAGCGCTGGGAAATTGCCACGACATGCAGAATTGCAAGGTCCCTCTGGCCGAGAGTGGATCGTGGGCGCTCAAGGGAGCTGATGTCGCTTACTAAGCGGCAGCTCTCGACCCTGGTTGGTGTTTTGACTGGGCATTGTCCGTTGGGTATTCACGCGGTTAGGCTAAAAATAGTCTCTGACCCTTTCTGCCGCAGCTGTATGGAGGAGGATGAGGTGGATTCATCTTGTCATTTTCTGCTCAGCTGCCCTGCATTTGCGAGACTGAGGTTCAAGTACCTAGGCTCGTACTTCTTTAGCTCTCCAGAAGACCTTTCTGGAGTGGAGATTGGTAATTTGCGTGACTTCATTCGGGGCACGCAATGTTTCTCAGGTTAATCTTTCCTGACTTTCCGATTCACGTTACCGTTCGTAAATTAGGTGGTATCACAACGGACTCCTACTATGTCTAAGTGAGTTCCCTTTGGGAACTACCACAGTAACCTAACCTAACCTAACCGGTTAATAAAGAAACTGTAAGTTCATTCCCGTCAAGCAAACGACGAAGGTCGGTGTTCTAATTTTCATGGATCTTATTTACACTTTGACTTTTTTCTTGAGGCCGACAGTTTTTCCTTTGGTCGCTTTACTCCACCCGCTTGGGATTGAAACTCACTGCCATGATCAAACGCTGATTTGAAAATATAATATTTTTTATACACTCTCCAGACAGATCAACATCCATTGGATCTGGCTTTGGGGAATTATTTCGTTAAGGCCACCGTAAATTATTATTTGAGTAAATCTGTTTTACCCCCAATTTCATTCGTTTGCGATATTTTGTGCAAAACGAACTCTTTGGTTGTTCGACTGAAGCTCTTAAGCCTTTGCCACAGCAAATTAAATGTATAAGTCCGGAGGATTCCCTCTGCGGTGCTGAATCGCGGATTGAATATATTTTGTTATGTGCCTGTAAGTAAAAAGTAACGAAATAAATAAAAAAAATACATATTTTTCTAAAAAATATCGTTTTTATATCCTAAGACAGTTCAATAATCCTAATCAGCAGCGGAAAAGCATTATAGCCGAATTCATAAAGAAGCATTCTCATTTGGCAAAAAATATGCTGCCAAATTTTACGCAGAGCAAAGCAACAGCTTTAAGACTTTCCAAGTAATTTTATAATTTTGTGTACAAACATTGAGATGACATTCTCTTGACAGAGTTTGTATTATAATTAATTTAGAATCTAGAGCACCCTGTGACAGGCCCGTGCGCAGATGACTGTCTTCAAGGGGGGATGGGGGTTTTTGAACTTTTGGATGCTCAGAGAATATTATTATTTTTGATAACGAATGCTTTTGACAAGGTGTATGCAAAACTGACACTAAAGATAACCATTGATTGTAAAAAGCATTCGTTATCGACAAGTCTTGCTGAATGAAATTTATGGCATTTGGGAATAAATATCAAAATAGTAACGGTAAGCAAATAATGAAAGACTTTTAATAGTGAAAAATTGCATATTTATTAAAAAAACAAAAGAAAATTGACGCAAAACTCAAATATTAATTGACATGCAACGCAGCTACAGCACCAAGACTATATACCCTTCCTAAAATATATAAGGAAAACGCTCCTCTCAGACCAATTTGCTCTTCAATTGGTGTACCACGCACAAACTTTCGAAACATATAGGAAAACTACTGAGACAGATAATTTCGAAGGACTACAACATTAATAATTCTTTTCAACTTAAAGAAAGATTACAACATATAACGATCGAAGAGGATGAAATTCTTATTTCATTTGGCGTGGTTTCCCTTCCCACGAACGTACCGACACAACTAGCAATACACACGAATATGCAACATTGGTCCATCCTAGAAGAACATACCACACTCACTAAGAAACAATTTTTGACAATATGTATTACAATTCTGCCTACGGGGAAATAACTATTTCACCTATGATGACACCCACTATCAATACAAGGAATGCCAATGGGCAACCCATTATCACCCACCGTAGCTGACATTGTTTTAGACAAAACACTGGACGACAGCATCGCTGAACTTAAACTAAAGGACATATATATCAAATACATTAACAAATATGTAGATGATATATTCGCTACTGTTAAGATCAAGGACGTGGAAGACATACTAAAAACACTTAACGCACAACATACTAAAATCAATTTTACTACAAAAAAAGAAAACGGGAAAAAGTTAGCCTTCCTAGACATGGAAATACACCGAAACGAAAATAACATTAAACCGAACTAGTATGTCAAATCGATAGCATCGTCAAGGATGATTAATTATCATTCAAACCGCCCGTAGACGCAGAAAAGAAACACAGCTATCAATCTAATTAATAATATACACGATTTAAGCGACCAGGACTTCCAAAAAGACAACACCAAAAAAGTTCAAAATATACTATACAAAAATGTATACCCTAATGCAATAATTTAACGACACAACATTTAATGAATAGCGGACACTCAGCCGATTTCGAAAATACAAAAATATTAGACGTCGAGAAGAAAGAGAGGACAAGATTAACTTTAGAAGGGCTGAGAATACAACAAAAAATACGGAACACGATGAGTTTTAAGGAAGACGTAGACAATGTAAGCTGTGCATACAGAACAACAATAACGAGTGATGGTTAAACAGAGGGAGAAAAAATTAGTGTGTAATTCAATATGTGGAGTTTTATTGTTATATTTTTGTTTGTTTTGATGTTGACTGTTTTCAATGTAAATGCAATAATTGTTGTAAGAAATCACATTGTTATTTTGTTGAATGCTGCGTCCACCAGCATTCAGAAGCTTCATTACGCAGCCAGCATAGAAGTTATCACAAGCCAATCCAACTGAATGTAAAACAGCAACGGTTCCAACAATACCGTGGGATACCGTTTATGCTGACGTGACGCTTCACACCTGCAGCAAAAGTCCACAGCATCATCACAGGCCGCTCGCAGTAAAACCGCAGCGATCACGTTCGCGTTCTCTGCAGCGACCGCGACGTTATCTTTAAGGTTAGCTTAGGCCAGTTGTAGTTTATAAGTTTTAGTTCTAAGATTGGACTCAATAAAGTAAGTCATTTACAATTACTTGTGCAATGAAATCCAGAAAAAAAAGAAACGTTTTGTTTGCTTTTAAAATACCGAAAACCTCCTAAAGCTTCAAAATTAAAAATCATTTATATAATCACGCAAATAAACACGTGCTTACATAAATAAATACAAACGTACATATGTATGTAGCAAGCTCCCCCGTCCCCTTGGCAGACAACATCTAAGATAAAAGCGAAATAGCACTACCAAAATTAACTCAGTTATCACTTTTTTCCTATGAAGCTTAAAATTACAATGTTCCAACCAAGTATTCTAATGGATAGCCAAGCTAAGCTATGGTTTAGCAGGTTATCTTGGTAAAAGTTAAAATAAAAATATTAATATTAATATAAAAATAATAATATTTTTGCGCGGAAGATCGCAATTTATTGATTTTAAAACAAATATTCTAAGCCCAAATGAGACGTCTTGTCAAAACTCCACACAAGTAGCGGCTTCTGCTCGCAATTCGCACGAAAAACCTGCGTACCGACATGTACCCGACATATTTACATACATAATATATACATACATAAATGTAATAGTGTTTTCTTTTCTCGCAATAATGTTGCATTTATTCTGCCCTGTGCCAGGGCTGTCAAATTTTCGTGTTCTTTTCTCAGCATTTTTTGTGGGTTGTTTGTTCTTTTCTCAACGTGCTGCCCTCTCGCCCGACAAAAGTGCGACATTTTCTACCCGTGCCAAATCGAAAGGGCGAGCGTTGCCCAGCGAATTGTGTGTATCTCTACTCAACAAAAACAGGTTTGAGCTGATCTGTGACAGAGCGGTATTTTTTTGTTCTTTTCTAATTGAGAAAATGCAACCTTTTCGTAGTGCATAGGGGAACAATTCCATCATGTTGCCATACAATCGGGCAACATTTTTTTCGAGAAAAGAAAACGCTATAAATCTTCACCAAAAATGCGACAAATGTTTCTGGGATATGGTACCACATTGCAGTATTGTCTGATATTACGATGTTGTGACTTTTCAATGACCGTCGATGGTTTGTAAAATTTAGGATTTTAGCATTTTTGTGATCGTCGCAAAAAATATTGTTGAGGGAAGATGAAATGCTTGCATTAATGAACGAACGGCACTCGTTCGCAGATATATCTGCGTGCTATTATGAATGACTTCTTTCTTGTTGTATGTAATAGTTGAAGATTTTTCAGCATGTCACGGTGGTGGAGCCATGAAATGAATGCTGGCAAATATTTATATATATTAGTATATGTACATACATACATAAATGCTTATGTAAGTTAACAGTAACAGTGTTACAAATATTTCAATCAAGTAAACTTTACTTGACCAAGGTTATTAACCCGTAGCCAACATTCGGCACGAACTTCCAGTTTAACATTTATTTTCTGAGAATCAAATTGAGCATAATTATGCCAATTCGGATTCTTCATAATTCCCAAAAATCTTGCACTATTGTGCAAATCAGCTATCCCCGTTTCAAAAGAATAGCTTGCACCAATGACCGTGTCAACGCACCTCACGGCAAGCAAGTGCTGTCTGATCGATTTCCGATCAATTGTTAATTCAGTG
The DNA here is from genome assembly GCA_951828415.1 of Anomoia purmunda. Classification (NCBI taxonomy): domain Eukaryota; kingdom Metazoa; phylum Arthropoda; class Insecta; order Diptera; family Tephritidae; genus Anomoia; species Anomoia purmunda. The sequence continues at coordinate 54,275,419 of OX639998.1, forward strand.
GAATTTGACTAAGCAATCTTTCAGGTGCAGCAGCTTAAATTAAGTATATAACTAGCATTTTAAGAACAAGTGTTTTTAGTCTTTACACAACATTGAATAAAGATGAGCATGCTGTCGAATTAAAACAAAATAAAAAATTGTTTTTTTTAAGGTTTTAGTGCGTTATTCCCATTGCGAAGTAATATAAATAGTTAAACTGAAAGCCTTCATAAACAGGGAGTGTTTGATGTAGCAGTGCTAGTACCTTATTCCTTACCTCGGGTGAGGGGTAATATGGATTCACAACTGCTGAAATTCCAGAAAGATTGTTTATTAAATTCTCTACCCCTTACCACTGTTGGGGGAAAGTAGAAGAATAAAAATAACAAGAGAAAGTTATTAGCGGATGTGATTATATTTCAAATCTGATTTTATTTTCCTAAACTGGTCCTTTGTATACAAAATCTTAAAATTATGCTACTCCACTAATTACATATGTTTGTGTGCGTATAGATATGTTATTTATGTTTTGTTTATGTGAGTACATGCATTGTCCCTGCAAGCCAACTACCAGCTAGAAATGTGGTTAACCGGTGGGTTGCGTTCATTTATAAAGTGGTTAAAAAAATGGCTAATTTTGTTCTAGCCGTGTGAAAATATTAGCTACTTTTTCATATACGTGTGATACGGCATCTCTCTTGCACTAATAGAAATGTTCGATTTAACTGAACTATCGCTGCACTCCTCTAATTTCCCTTTCTTCGGCTAAAACTATGGTTAACATGTCGTAAAAGATATCCAGTGAAGAGGTTAATAAACTGGTGAAGATATGGGTAAAAATAGCGGCTAAACCGGCTAATAATATGGTTAACATGTAGTTAAAGATATCCAATGAAGTGGTTAACAACATGGTGAAGATATGGCTAAAAATAGCGGCTAAAGCGGCTAATAATATGGTTAACTATACTACATGTTAACCATATTATTAGCCGTTAACAACCTGGTGAAGATAACGGCTAAAGTGGATAACTCCATGGAGACGATAGCCACCAAATTTTTAATTAAAGGATACAAAAATCAGTTTATTGCGTTATTCATTTATTTATTTCAATGATATATTGTTGCAGGCTCTGTACTTGCGGTACTGGCTCTGTGCTGGCTATACTTGCGGTGCTGGCTATGCTTGCGGTGCTGGCTCTGTGCTGGCTGTGCTGGCTGTGCAGGTTGTGCTGGCTGAACTAAATAAATAAGAAGGCGAAATATGCTGGCGAAATGTGCTGGCTGTGATACTCGTAAATGCAAAAAGCTGGCGAAATCTGCTGGCTGTATGGAGCTTTACGATTGTGCGGAAAATCTATTTTAAAATGGAAAAATATTATAAATGTTATAAGATTTTCTCAACTTACCTCTTTGAAATCTTTATGCAAAAGACGCGGGAATTTCAGGCGTTGCTTTATTTCCCATTTTAGGGATTTTTCTTTTCTTATGATAATCTTGTTGTTTCATTCACTCTCACTCATGAAGACGAATTAAGAACACCAGCGTTTTCTCTTTTTGGGAAATTCGAAATACATTAACCTTAGTACGATGAATTTGTTTTCGGAAGCCCGAACTTTTAAGTAATTTAGAACAATTTGTCTCTTATCGCATTAAGGTTAAAGAAAGAAATGTCCCATAAATGTGCATTGGTATTGGTATATAGAGAAAAAATGCGTGAATGTATTAGAATTTTTGTATAAACTGGTTAGCGTTGGCTTGCAGGGGTGTGTTATTCTTATCATGTATGCTTGTATTAATCTGATGCATATGTATGTTCAAGTGTACAAAGAAAATATAAAATTTTATATTTCCTTTGTCACTATACACATTACAAAATTATGTTCAAAGATATTTGAACATTCTGCCAAAGACCAAAAATGTTATTGTGTATTTTTATTTTTGATTTGCACTTGCTTAGATTTAAGTCACTTAATTTAAAATCATTTATACTTAATCTATTAATTTGCTCCTTTATTTTCTTCAAATCCTTGTCGTTATTGATGGTGTTAATCTGAAGTGGCGCTATTTGGTCTTCGGTAATATCCTGTATGACTGTTACGATGGGATCTTGAATTAAGCTGATTGCATTCTGCGTCTTGAAATTCTGAAATCCTGATAATATAACGCCTTCATATCTTCTGGTCGTCTTCTGCTGCGGTTACCAAAGGACATAATTTTTGGATTGGTCTTTTTATTGTGCTATTTTGAAGTTTCAACGTTGCCACTCGAACACTTGATGGGTTGAGTATTTTCGTCATTTACTATTACTACTGCTGGAGTTTTCCACTTATTTCTTTGCTGAAGTGTGTGTAGATACTCATTTTTCCAACGATTCCAAAAATCTCGTTGAATTTTTTGTACTAACTTCCATTTGTTCAATGTAGAAGTGCTGACATCTGTTTCGGAAGATGGAATTGATATTAATGGTCTTTCAATTAGAAAATGACCTGGTGTTAACCCGTCTATCCCATTATCATCATTTATTGCATAAAGTGGACGTGAGTTCAAAAATGCTTCTATTTGAGCTAAAACTGTCGACATCTCTTCAAAAGTTAATTTCACGTCTCCAATGGCCCTTTTTAAATGGTATTTCATTCCTTATTTGCTCGTAGGCCAAAATTGGCGCTACCTCTGCATTTCGCTCTATTGCTGCTTTAAATTTATTCTCCATATAAATGAGACGCGCCGCAGCCTGTTTGCGAGACTCACCCAAATCTTTATCCTCGTGGAAAGGGATTTCTACAACGAATCGCACATCGCCATTTTGTTTAACCGTTTCCTTAAACTGCCTCAAATGGGTGTCGCCTTCGTCGGTGTTGGCGTCATCAGGTATTTCCTCTAGCTCCCAAAATCGCGTGTCCAGAATAACTTTTGTCGATGCTACTTTTGCAGACATTGATGCTTTATTATCCCCAAACTCCAAATGTAGAAGCTCGTTATGGTTTTTGCTGCAAATTTTGCACTTTATATTGCTATTGCAATTTTGACTCCAATTATGGCTGAGGCATTTGTAGTAAATTTTGCTTTCTTTGGCATATTTACGTCTATCTTCTAGAGACATGTTCTTGAATGCCCTGCAATTAATTATTGTGTGACCTAACATCTTCTACTTGGCTGTTTTGCGTTGAAAGTATGGTTAGCCTTGTATAAGTAAATTAAAACGATAGTTTAATTTTTTAAATTATATTTATTTCCCTACAGAGTAGGGCAGCCGTTGCCGACGATCGAGTAATTACAACTGACTTTTCGGTGCCTGCACCTGAATACCTAACACCTGCCAAAATCTATCAGCCAAAGCCTCACGTGGATTGCCGCATGACTCCAGAATGCTGATTCGGCAATTCCCACGATGTGGACTGCTTGTGCTGGTTACCACTGGCTATCGTTTCCGTTGTTATGTCTGTCCGCAACATGAGTATGTCCGTAACATGAGCAGCGCGTTTTGCATGTTGTTGTTTGCGCTGCAATCACAGGTATAGCTGTACTTGTTGTTGTTGTCTACTGTGATATGTTAACTACTCCCCCGCTAGAAGAGGAGACGTCCACGGATTCCTTAAGAACGTTGCCCAATATAGCAATATTAACGTTGCGCTTTCGGCGCTTGTTGACTATGTGCGCTAATATGACAACAATAACAAAGGCAACTGTAAACTTTGAGCCACTTAGACGATTGCGCTTTCATAAGTCCTCTCAATGATACGATATGTCGCAGGTTTTTTTGGTTGATATTGTGCAGGTACGGAAGCGATAGAAATGTTGAATTGTTAGTCAGGTTCAAAAATTGAGCAGGAGCGGCTTCCGGATAAGCGTGTACCATCTTCCGCCAGTTAATGTAAGTAGTGCCGTTAATAGTGACATTTTCGGTAAATTTAACCACAAACGTTCCATTCAAAATTTTTGGATGTGAATTTCCTTCACGAACTTCCACCAATTTATCATTTATAACGATTAAGCCGTCGTCAATTTCTTCTATTGATTCGATGTGATCTGCTGAAATGGTCTGACAGCTTGTGGGCTGTTGGCTTAATAGATTTAAAACACAAGAACTCTATTTGATATTTCACAAAATGTCGTTGATACAGAGTTTTTGCAATTATTACAATTCTCGAATTTGAATAACAATTAATACGGTTTATTTGAAATTAAAGAAGCGAAATTACAATTAGTACATTATATAATGATTATGTGTTTAGCCGGTGCCAGTATTCTTCACACTCCCTTTACTTCGATGTTGGGGTTGCAAGTCACTCTGTCCTCAGCCGTGCGCAGGGTTGCACACTCAATGCCCTTTTCCCTACTTATTTGCGGGATGCCAACACCTCCCCTTTTGAGTAGGTAAGCTTTAGCTTAACCAGGAACAAATCTCTCCACTGGTCGGCGTAAGCGCTGAGGGCGATTTATTGGTGTGGCTCTGTTATCTTCGACCAGCGATGGATGGTTATCATTCGGCAGTGTAGCTCTGGCATCTTCGAAGTGCGATGGATATGTTTCACTTGGTTGACATATTCCATGGGATGATCCATTCTCGCAATGCATAGATGCATTGTACTCATTTTCGTAGAGCCCGAATGCGTCGATTAGCATTTCTGGAGAGCTCCTCTCATTGTCCGTAGATTGCTCGTAACTGATGCGAAATCGTTGACGCAATTGATTAGCGTGCGCTCTTATGAGCTTCTGATTGTCGAGTAATACGTTGTACATCACCTTGCCGACACGTTCGATTACCTTTCCAGGTATCCATTGGAAGCTGTTGTTGTTTTTGTGAACGCAGGCAAAAACCGTGTCTTCACTACAGAACGACTTTTGTTTAGCCCCGTGCTTCCGATCGAACTGCTTGCTGCTTCATACGCTGTTGCTGTTGTGCCAACTCGAACTGCGTGTCATTCAACCGATTCGGCTTTAGCAGATCCCAGTTGGTGCGGATATTTCTGCCTAGCAAAACTTCAGCTGGTGATTTACTGTTAATGTTGTTTTTGTTTGGCGAGGCACGATAGCATTGCAAGAAAACTTGTAAATTTCTGTTTGTTGTCCCCTCTCCTTTCAACTTTTTTAAAGCTCGCTTAAAGGTATCAACAAATCTCTCTGCCCGTCCGTTAGACATGGGGTAGTATGGGCTAGAGCGAATATGTGTGATGCCGTTCTCCACTAGAAACTGTTGAAAATGTGCACTGGTAAATTGCGTTCCGTTATCGGATACTATGGTTGACGGAAGACCCAAACGCGAAAAAATTTCATTGAGGATGTCAACTGTGTGCTGTGTAGTTATTGACTTGGTTGGAATTATTTCTGGCCACTTCGAGTAGGCATCAATAATTACCATGAAATAATCGCCGTTGATTGGCCCCGCATAGTCAATATGCAAACGCTGCCACGGAGCTGTGGGCTTTGGCCATGGTTGCAGTGTTGTTTTTGTAGGCATTTTTGCTGCCGAGGCACAATTGTTACAATCTCGAACTAATGTTTCGATATCGGAATCGATATGTGGCCAGTAAACAAAACTCCTAGCGATCGCCTTAGTGCGCTCAACACCTGAATGCCCGCGATGTAGTTGTTTGAGAACTCGCTTGCGCAGTACTTGTGGTACCACTACGCGCTGGCCTAACATAATACATCCATCAATTACGCTTATGTCGTCTCTTCGATTTAAAAATGCTTTTAATTCGACGTTAACGTTAATTGATTCTGGCCAACCTGTTTCCACGTAATCAAATATATGTTTCAGAATCGCATCTTTACCTGATTCGTACTTGATCATCCTGTGCGTAACTGGTAATTTGTCTATCGCGTCTGACAAAATTTGTTTTATTTCCCCTTCAAACTTCACTGAGGCAATGACGTAGTCTTCGGTTGGTTTGCTGCTCTTGTTGATAAGGCGCGAGAGTACGTCGGCATAGCCGAAGCTACTCGTAGATATAAAGCTGATTTCAAAATCATATGCTAATAACTGCACAGCCCATCTTTGTAGTCGGTTTGCTTGATGTGCCGAAATTCCCGTTTTCTTACCAAAAATTGCGAGCAAAGGCTTGTGATCGGTATGAAGCTTAAATGTTCTGCCAAAAATCATTTTATGAAATTTAGTGACCGCAAACACTAGTGCGAGGCCTTCTTTTTCGATCTGGCTGTATGCCTTTTCAGAAGGAGTAAGCGAGCGCGATGCGTGGCTGACAGCTTTGACTGAGCCATCGGGGAACTCGTGAAGAATGCAGGCTCCTAATCCGTAGTTTGACGCATCTGCTGCAACGATGATTTTCTTTTGCGGATCGTAATGCGTCAAAAGCAGATTTGAAGAAAGTACTTCCTTAAGACTGTTGAAGCATTTTCGATGAGTTTGAGTCCATTGCCACTTCGTGTTCGTCTTCAAAAGTTCATCAAGTGGACCTCGCAGTTGACGCATTTTGTTTATGAACTTCCCATAGAAATTGACGGCTCCAAGAAAAGAACGTAGCTCAGGGACGTTGGTTGGCTCTGGCATGTCATTGATTGCTGAGACACGCTCCGGATCTGGTTTAAGCCCATTTTGACTTATTATGTAGCCCAGATACCTGACTTCAGTCACCGAAAACCTACATTTAGCGAATTTGACTTTGAACCCATAATCTTGGATTCGTCGTAAAACTTCGTGTAAATTCCTGTCATGCTCGTTTTTATCCCTTCCTGATACGAAAATGTCATCGATGTACGCTGTGGCGTATTCCAAACCAACGAGCATTTTATCCATAACTTGTTGGAAGATGGCAGGAAAAGTTTTCACGCCAAAGATCATGCGGTTATAACGGAATAACCCCAAGTGAGTATTGATTGTAAGCAGCTCCTTTGAGTCTTCATCGACCTCAATTTGGAGAAAAGCATCAGAAAGGTCTATGTGGCTGAAATATTTGGCGTTCGCTAGCTTTGCAAAAATGTCTTCTGGTAGAGGAAGCGGATACTGATGTGTTTCGAGAGCGGCGTTTAACCCAGTTGAGAAATCAGCGCAAATGCGTATGCTACCATTGGACTTCTTTGTAACGACAATCGGCGCGGCCCAATCGGAGTAATTGACGGGTGAGATTACATTGGTGTCTTGAAGTCTTTGCAGTTCTTCCTCAACGAGATGCTGTATAGCATAGGCTATCGGTCGCTTTGGTCGAAAAACCGGTTTATGGTCGGGTTTAATCACCAAGTACGCTTTAGTTTTACTACACAAGCCAAGTTTTTCATCAAACACACCTGGAAAATATTGTTTAAGCAGTGAAATGTTTTGTAATTGCATATTAGGAGTTACACTTCCCTGCTCATCCATTGCCAACAAGTTGCAAATGGCATTAATAGGCATGTTGTCGAGGTTAAAAGCTGTAATCCAGTCGAGACCTAATACGTTTAAATTTTTGATTGGGGTTACGAAGCATGTTAGCTCTGCTCGCTGTTGTTTGATCTCGACCGTACAATCGAACTGGACTGACAGCGGCAGTACTGTGCCTGTTGCGCTACGAGCTGATTGCTCGACTGCGGATGTGTTTGACACATTTAGCTTATGGAAATTTTGTTCCGATATGATTGTTATGTCCGATGCGGTGTCAAACTGTAGGTCAATTTCCGTACCATTGATTAGAACGCTGACGTGTTTGCGTCGAGCAGATTCGATTTTGTTGGATACGAAAATACTTTTCGATTGGAAGTGGGAACCTTTGACTTTGTTATTGCGCATTTGCTTAGAGCTTTTCACTTTTCTCTTCGAAGAACAGTAGCCCTCTTTGTGACCAACTTTATTACATTGCTCACATTTATGTCTGCTGTATGAGCATTCGCGCGAGTAGTGCATGGCGCCGCAAAACCAGCATGGAGTTTTTGGCACTGATCTTTGCTTTGAATTACTTGTATGCAAGCGCTTTACATGCACTTCATTCTTCGGGTTTTCAACCAGATTTGTATCTGCTTTTAGATTTATAAGCCGCTGACACTCTTTTGACAAAGCATCAAGTGTGAGTGTATCAGCTTCAGTGTCGAGCTTGCTTAACATCCTTGTTCTGATGTCGAACTCCGATTGTGATTTGAGACCCATTATAAATATCAAACACTTGAACTGATCAAGCTTTAGGCTATTCAGCTTGAAATCTTCACAATGCCTGTTCACCATACCTGCGTATGTGATAAAGTCTGACATTGGCTCTTTGGCGAGCTGCAAACAATTATACCTGATGTTGAATAATGACGTTTGGAGCCCGAAAAGTTGTTTGAGCTTTTCTACTGTTTCGGCGAAAGTGAAATCCCGAGGGTGTTTTGGCAAAATATAATTTATGTACTTGCTGTGGACCACCGTATTTAGTTTACGCAGTAGAAGTCTGACTTTAGCTGCGTCATCTAACTTAGCAGCGTCGACTTCGAAGAGATCTTCATATCGCGTGAACCACATGTCGAAAGTTAGGTTATGTTCTGGGTCGTAGCAGAACTCACTTATGCTAGATGCAAGTGCTTCAATGATGAATTCCGCACCTTTATCTTCCCTAATTGAAGATGTGCTTGGCTGGAGTTGGCTAGAAAGAAGTTGCTTCACCAGATTCTGCATAGCTTGGTTGTCACGTTCATGTTGTTCCTGCATTTGTGCAAATAAATTGCGGACATCATTTGCGTCCATTGCGGCAATTTGTGCAAAAATTCAGGTTCCGAAATCCTCGTCGCCACTATTACAATTCTCGAATTTGAATAACAATTAATACGGTTTATTTGAAATTAAAGAAGCGAAATTACAATTAGTACATTATATAATGATTATGTGTTTAGCCGGTGCCAGTATTCTTCACACTCCCTTTACTTGGATGTTGGGGTTGCAAGTCACTCTGTCCTCAGCCGTGCGCAGGGTTGCACACTCAATGCCCTTTTCCCTACTTATTTGCGGGATGCCAACAGCAATTAATAAGCTGTTGATATCTATTATTACATTTAGATACAATACTAGTTTCTACCATAATTACTTTACAATTTTTTATTACAGGTTTCATTCTGATTTTTTTACAAGTTTGTTCCACTATTGGATATTTAATTATAAAATAAATGTTGTCAAAATTTTGCAACATTTTTAATTTAGAAACTGTTAGTAAATCGCTTATAGTTATGTTTGTTGAGTGCTCGTTTGTTAATAATTTCTTGATTTCATTACTATTTAACAAAATGGGGTTAATTAATTGAACCTTACCCAAAGTGACGGAATATATAGCTGATTCTATTTCGTCTATCAATGCTCTGTTTCTAGCTGATATCAAATCATATAAATATTCGTTGTCTCGTTCGTGTGCTTTTGTTGTGCTAATTATTTTGTTTACGGTGTCAGTTAGTTGATTTATTTTTACCTGGAGCTGGCTATTAATATATGTATATCTGTTCGTTATTTGCTTCGATTAAAGATTCTGTTCGTGTTTGAGGTTGGTTAAAGTCGTCAAAATCAGGAGTTCCCGCTATATATTTGAGAGCGTAGCCTAGAAGATTAATGCTACGAGAATGTCGGTGGTGAATTCTTAATGAGTCCAATAGTCGTAATATGCGGTCTATGCCCAATTGCAATGTCTTCCTTATGTGAGATTTTGGAAAGTTGTCGAGAAGGTCATACGTTTGTTCGGCGATATTTTCATAGTCGGTTAAATTTAAGTGGTGAATTAAGTGTTTGTATTTGTGGTAGATGGCAACATCTCCCTCCGATACTGGTATATATATTGAGTTGGTATAATTTAAAATTCCCGACTGCGCAAATGCGGTCAGTATCAGGATCAGGAGCCTAATGAGAGAGAAAAAAATTATCTTAGATTACTTTTATGGATTTTTTACCGTTAATTAGAACAGTGGTGCCCAAATCCCTCTCTACTATTTTTTCAGTGTACAACTTGCTTAATTTGTTGCCCAGTCTTCTGTTAGATTTTAGAAAAACTTTTTCACCCGGTTTAAAAATTTTAGTTTGCCTATTTCTATTATGGTAGTTAAGTTCAGAATTTTGTGCTTTTATCAAACGGTTTTTAATTTCATCCAAGTATTTTGATGAAGCGGAATGAATTACATCTATAGGTCGTTGCCCTGTTACTGAATGTATTGTCCTGTTGTATTTGTAAGCTGCGAGAAGAATAAGGTCGTTCGTGTCGTTAAGTCCCTGGCTTAGTTTAATACAACGACTAATCTCGGAAAGAGTTCCATGAAATCTTTCTACCTGTCCATTCGTTGTACTATGATGTGGGGGTGTCGTAAATATTGAAATATTAAAATGATCATTAAGCAAAGTTTTAATTGTTATAGAATTCAGTGATTTTTCGTTGTCACAAACAAGGCCTTTAGTGTCTTTGAAAACTTATCTATACAAGTTAGATAATGTTTATTATCTGTGGAAAAAATATCCACATGCAGAATTTCACCGGGTTTAGTAGGTATTGGGGTGTTTCCAATTTCAGGATTTGGTGGGTGACGTTTATACTTTGCTCCTTGGCAAATTTTATAGTTGAGTATAATTTCTTTTAATATTTTTCGCATATTTGGGAAATTATTTGCGTAATATTTTCTTTAAGAGACCGGTGAGCTCTATTGTGCTCCGTATGAAGGATTTCTTCCTGATTATCCTTATTAAAGATGTCAGTGACAAAAATGTTGGTGTGAACGAATTTCACTGCCGGAAAATTAGTTTTAATTTTATGTTGAATTTTTTCTAATACAGACAGATCGCATAGCAAACCATTTGTGACATTAGGGTTAACAGAGCTCTTTAATTGGTCAATTATTTTGTCAACGTTTTGAAAAATTATATGATGCCTGATTCGAGATTGAAAAATAATTTTAGCTGTCTTTGAATTCATATCCCCACTTTCGAGAATAATCTGGTTAAAAAATGAATTTTTCGGATATATCACGGTGGATATTACATCTGTGGATGAGTTTTCGCTGTGGACAGTTTCGTCGTCAGAACTGGGCATATCATTGTTTTCCTTGGAATGTCCTGCTAACATACGGTAGCAGGGATCTACCACTAAAAAATTAATCTCGTCTGAAATTTCATTATTTTTAAAATCATTATTGTCATTTACAAAATCACCATATTCATCTTGCTGGTAGGAGTAATCGTTCTCGCAAACTTCAGTTGAAGGATATTGGTCTAAGTGATTTATTCGTTGAAGCTTATTATTGAAGCGGTCGCTGTCGCGATGTCTTTTCTGCGCTAGCTGACCGGAGCCCCTTGGGTATTGGTTCCCAAAGGCAGTTCTACCAGAGGGGAAAGTCTGGGATTAAAGGAAGTAGGATGTGTTGGGGTAGGGTTAAATTGAGTTACCTGTGGCGTGTGATCATTTGATCGATCATTCCCTTGGGGAGCTCGGAATCTGGAGAGACTAGGATCAACATCCATTGGTGTTGGTCGCTGTTGCGGATGTCCGCTTTGTTGTTTAGGGAATGGCACACTGTTTCTAATTAGAGGCATTCTGTTTAAATTGCGTGTTTTCATACTATAATCTTGAAGTCTGTTATCTGAAAATCTGCAGGCGAACAGCGAACGCGCCTGGTTGGACTCTAGCTCCTGTGCTAGTGCTAAAGCTGACGCCATATCCGATGGCCTTGATGAAAACAAAATATCGCAAAGTGGGCGATTTAATCCGGATATAAATACTCGTAATGCATCTTGGCGATACTTTGTGTTTAGTGATTCTAAGACATCCTTATTCTGATAGGACATTAATGTTTTATTAATAATTGCTGTTAATTTTATTTCGACTTCGTCATAAAATTCTGTGATTGTCCTCTTTCCTTGTTGGAGAGTGGACATTTCCTGTTCTAATATGTAGACAGGTTTTTTATCTGCATATGTAAAATCAAGCCTGGCTATAATGGCATCAAAGTTAAGGATAGTGTTAAAGGAAGACAGGATCGAATCTGCAGATCTCACTATCTTATTCCTAATGATAGCCACCGCCTGATAGTGTTTGGAACTTCCTTGAGCATTTTTGAAAATTTTGTAGGCAGTATGTGCTGCCTGACGCCATGATACGTATCGCGACTGATCGCCAGTGAATTCCGGTAAGGACTTCACTACGTCCAAGGATTCTTCACACCTAACTGTCGGGTCAATTGTAACTTTATTATATTTTTCAACTTGAGATGGTCTTTCCATCTGTGTGAGCCTATTCGTCAGTGAGTCTATTGTCGCTTGAAATTCTCGTCTAGTTTGTTCAGTTGCTGTCCGAACAGCGGCATTCATTAAAATTCGAATTGTATTTTCGTCCATCTTCGTCAATATTTTCTTGACGCTATTATTTTTTCTATATTATCCCTGGTTGCTTTGTTACAATTTACAATTTTCTATTTTTGTATTTTATCACTTTTAATATTCTTAATACTAGTGAGCACTCTACTTACAGTTTCATTATTTTCACTATTAGTACAGTGTCCTGGTTCAAGTTCCTCTAAATGATTTCAGCTTCCGATATCTGTCACTGCTTCCCTCGTTGAGGTGGATTTAGTGGTGATCCTTCGTATGCTGGCGTTTCAATTAACCTTTCAAAGTCACATAAAACGAGTAACTCCTCACTTGGGGTACGCCACACAATTCACAAAGAGTTTTGTTCGATGAATATTAATCAATGCAAATTTTGTACTCAGCTTAACTGATTTATTGTTGATTTCACATTGATTATTCGGCTTTATGCGTTTTTTAAATGGTTCGGTTTTTCAGCACTATAACTTTTGTCGCAACACCGTTGTCAAAAATACTTATAGAGTTCAGAATTTAATTGATTGATTACGAAACCAAAAGCGAACAAACCGGAAAAAATTCAAACAAGAATTTTGCAATTGTTTAAAAAGCTTTGTTTAAAATGGGTTCGAACCCACGGCCACTATAGCTAATCCTTTTATAAGGATATTTATCGCGTGGCCCCACGTTGGGCGCCAGTGAATTAAAACGATAGTTTAATTTTTTAAATTATATTTATTTCCCTACAGAGTAGGGCAGCCGTTGCCGACGATCGAGTAATTACAACTGACTTTTCGGTGCCTGCACCTGAATACCTAACACCTGCCAAAATCTATCAGCCAAAGCCTCACGTGGATTGCCGCATGACCCCAGAATGCTGATTCGGCAATTCCCACGATGTGGACTGCTTGTGCTGTTTACCACTGGCTATCGTTTCCGTTGTTATGTCTGTCCGCAACATGAGTATGTCCGTAACATGAACAGCGCGTTTTGCATGTTGTTGTTTGCGCTGCAATCACAGGTATAGATGCACTTGTTGTTGTAGTCTACTGTGATATGTTAACTTGCATAGGACATTTGACTTAAATAAGAAAAATTAATTTGCGATTTCAAATAGTTTTTATTTATTTATGTATACTGGTATGTAGGAAGTACAACTATATGAATTAACTTAATTGAGAACAAAAACAAATACTAGAAAAAAATTGTAATGCAATTTATGCCATATATGCTGCTCACACTCAAAATGAGACAGTTAGAATTCGCGAGCTAGGTACCGTTATAAGTTGAGTTCAAATCGCAAATTACTTATTTTCATTAGTGTTTCAGTGACTGTTGACGAATTTACATCATTTAACAAAAATGCGTCAAACAACAATTGAAGAACGGGCTTTTATTATAAAAAAACTACAAAGACAAGAAGTCGATTCGCGAAATCAGTGAAATTGTTGGCAAAAAAAGTCTACAGTGCATAATATTATTAAAAGGTATAAAGAAAGGGGAAACGTAAGTAATAAAAAGCGTAATCTGAGGAACAGAGCGAAAGTCAATGATCGCAACTGTAGATATATTCTTCGTTTAATAAAGCAAAATCCTAAGTTATCTGCTGTAGACTCGCAAAAACAATTAAAAGAGCAAAATAATCATTTTCTTATTTAAGTCAAAGGCCCTATGCATGCAGTGTCCAATTTTGAGTGTGGCTGACTGTATGTAAATAAAATAGAAATAATTATGTACATATGTGCATGTGTTTGTTCACATGCGCGCACATTCAACCGAACTCTAAGTCTGTGCGCAAAGTTTGACAAAATATCTTATCTACAGGTGGACTTTAATATTATCATGTCAAAAATATCAATGTTCTAATGAAATATTTATACAAATAGTTAAACACAGCTATACTTCAACAGACCATCGAGGTAAAAGTTTAATTTGAATATTAAGTTTTATATGTCGAAGATCGAAATTTATTGATTTGAAAATATAAACTCGAAAGCCAAATAGCTGTTTTGTCAAAACTCCACAGAAATAGTTACTTCTGACCGCAATTCACACGAAAAAGCTGCGTCGCAAAGCCGCCATCATTAATCTGGGTTGAGTTGAACTATTTTGGATTTGAAGTAGGTAGGTTCTCCTAAAGTGGAGTATAATACAAATATGATTTACTAGATCGAATAGAGGAAGATCTGAAAGAAAATACTTGCATATAGATACATACATAAGATGACGTTAAGTTATCCGCCACAGAATTAAATTTACAACATTATACTGGTGCCTTATAACCTCTCAGAATAAAAATAGTTCATTTGCAATTCTATTGTTGAAAGTCTTTTGTATAGGTCATTGACCTAGATTGTTGGTTCAGGAAGAAGCAAAAGTAGTATGATTAATTAAACGTCCCACAAAATACAATTAATTATAGCAATGTTTGCGTTTAATTAGACAATTGTAGAAAAATTTGTTAAAAGGTAGTAGATTTTCGATTCCTAAATATATTATTTTGCTACTTGTGCTACATTTGTGATAAGACGTAAGCACTGACATAAATGCGACCAAAATTTAGACTACATACTTATATGTAATGTACATATGCATGGAAGTAGGCGTAGCGGTAAGGCCGGACTAAGAGTTTGTTGACGCCGATTTGGTATAATTAGGAGTTTAAATGACATATGTATATAGCAGGATTTCGTGCATAACACGTTTATAAAGATAAGCAAACATTATAGATTAATATTAATAGATGAAGAAATTCATCTGGCAGAGGGATGAGCTAATGCTGTATATATGTACATATGTATCTACATAACAACAAATACATACATATGTATTAGATGATGATAGATATAATGCATATGAATGCATGTGCACTTGTTGACATTTTTTAGTACATATATACATACATGTATGTACATACATGTGCATGAACATGTAAATATGCATATATACATACATACATACATACGTACATATATATGAATATTTATATAAGTATCTACTACATATTATCTATATACATATTTACATACGAATGTATACTTAGTATGATAACGATTGATAGGCTTATAATATAAGTACATTGATATATTATATTGACATATGTATGTATGTTTGAATGCATATAAACAAAGTTGGCACACTCCGATCATGCACATATTTAAGTAAAACCAAATTTCACGTCAATTTAAATATTTAGATGTTTATATCAATTTGTTGATATATTTGCAAAATCTAAAATTCGAACCAAAACAATTAAAATTTATCAGATCATAATCTGTTAAACAAATTTTGTCTTCGCTCAGTTGTGCGCCCGGTTGTGATAGTAGAAATAATGATAGATTTTTTTTATTTCCCCAAAGATCCTGCAACGTTGGAGAAATGGATGGAAAACCTGAAGATCCCGGCTCACCAGGACCTGCCATGCCGTAATGTATTTGTTTGCATTCGGCATTTTGAGGCGGATTCTGTGGGGAGCAAATACCTTAAGAGTGGTGGTTGGTGGTGGTTCCCACCCTAAACTTGGGTGAGTGTTATATATTACGTAAGTATGTATGTATGTACATATGCATGTATGTGAATATGTGTGTGCTTATGCACAAGTCGGTTTTGGTGGTAAACCCAGTAGGGAAGTGTTTGTATATCACTTTGATTTTGAAATGCGAAATAGTTTGCGTTAATTTTGAAGCAATTAATTATTAAACTTAAGCGGTTAATTATGTATAAATGTTTTACTTTGTCTTTTAAATGTAAAAACCAAAAATAAAGTACGATTAAAAAGTTTAAATTTGTGAGTAAATAATTACATTACCGTCTAGATTGGTGCAACATTAATATTACTTATTTATTTATTTGTTTATTAGGAGAAATATACAAGATATTAAACCTAATCTTAAATGAGAGTACTAGCTGCTACGGCCATCGACTCTAAAAGTCTTAAATCTAGGCTAGTGTTATATCTTAGAGTGTAAGTTACATTCTACTAAAAAATTATATATACATACATGAAATATTTGCGTATGTAGGATTTTTTAGTAATTCTTCGTATGTTGAAGTAATATGCTTTTGCCTAATAATCGCTAAAGGTGAGCATTCCTTGAATATGTGGTCCAGTGATATTGTGTTAGTGCAGAAAGGACATGAAGCTATTTGATTACCAGTGAGAAGGTGCTGATGTGTCATAAATTACAATAAATTGTGACCAATCCTTAGACGTGTGAAAATGGAACCTTGAGGTCGAGTTATGTTACTTGGGTATAACATATTTGTCCGTGTTGGGTTGAAAGTTTTGTACCGGTAGTTAAAACTGATCCATTCCATTTGTCTCCTTTCATAAATGTGGCGATTAAGCATCTTTCGAAGGTCGTTTTTGTCACCCGGATCATATTGAAAAGTAGGAGCTGACTCAAAATACCTAGTTGGATTACCTGCATGCTCATTTCCTGTGATACCAACATGCCCTGGTACCCAGAGTAGTGATATTTTTTTGCTGTATTTAATGCATAAGTCGCGAATTATAGAAATTAGCGTAGTGGTATTGCGAATATTGCGAACAGCATTTAAGCAAGAAATGCTATCTGAGCATACAACATATGTATCTGCCTTTTTTTGAATGGCATATTCTAAGGCTTTCAAAATAGCGAAAGATGGAACAATACCACCTGCTATAATTTTCCCATCTGGAGTAGTAACAGCGAATGCGGTGTTTGTCATTTTGGATCCATCCGTATAAATTGCAATCCAGTTTTTATCTTCGTAGGTTTTCATTATTTCTAAGAAATGCTGTTGAAATATTTCCTTATTGGTGCTAGACTTCTTAAAAGTGTGAAGAGACCTATTGATTATGTTTTGATTTAACAGCCAGACTGGTTTTCCGTTTATTTGTTTACACTTTGGAGGAAGATGGATGTCTAAAACTTTTCCATACTCAATGCAACGACGTAATGTGGATTTGAGCCTGAAATTCCTTTTGTGTCGAGATGCGTATACCAAGGTTTTATGCAATTGGGCGTTGGGAGAATATAGCAGTTTTGGAGTCAGTTGCATGGTTGTCTCATAAACTCTTTCCTTTACAGATAGTAAGCCGCATTCTGCTAGGATACTTTTAATTGGTGATGTAGGAAAAGCGTTGATACTACGTCGACACGCTGTAATCTTTTTACAAGTGTTTTTCTTATGTAAAGACATTGAAATCGAAAATTAAACCTTTTGTCAAAAAATACTCCTAAAATTTGTAAAGTGTTTACGCTCTCTATAATTATGTCATCGAAAATTAACTGAGGATAATTACAATTAGTCTTTTTGCAAATATGCAATAGTTTACATTTTGAAATTGAGATTGTTACTCCATACTTTAGACCCCAATTCTTAAAATCTGTAAGAATTTGTGTAAAATATTGTTTACAGTTTGTGGATCTTTTATATTTGTATATATGATAGCATCATCTGCGTACATTGTTAGTTTAACATCTTTAATATTAAGGCATATTTCAGAGAGTTTATCAAAAGCTATAATAAACAACACTACCGATAATGGGGAACCCTGAGGTATACCATTTCTGAGTGGCTGCAAACTGGATGAAATATTATTAAAACGAACCCGAAATTTTCGATGTACCATAAAAGCTTTTATTATATTAAAAGCTTTCGGACCCACTTTCCAAGCTTCTAGTTGGCTTAATACAGCATGGATTCCCACGCGATCAAAGGGTTTCTCGAAGTCAGTGGCCAAGATAGTGGCATGATTTTTGGTGGAGAGAGCGTCAGATACATTGTGTTGGAGCAAGGTCAGTGAATCCATGGTACTGTGCTGATGTTTGAAGGCCGTTTGGTTGTGTTTTATAAAATTGTTTTTTGTTACGAACCATGCAAGCCTCCTAGCTATTATTTTTTCAAAAAGTTTACTCAGACAGGAAAGCAAGGAAATGGGCCTGTAAGAAGAGATGGAATTTGTGGGTTTATCGGGCTTGATAATCGGAACAACGGTCGCTATGCGCCACTGATGAGGGTATAATCCTTCGTTGAAAATGGTATTATAAAGGGAAAGTAGCCTTTGTTTGGCAGCTGTGGGTAGGTTGGCAATCATCGGGTAAGATATCCTGTCATTGCCAGGTGTTTTACCTTTGGCATGCTGTAGAGCGGATTCTAGTTCGCAGAAACTGATTATCGTTTCTAAATTTTTTGCTGATGGAGTAAGATTTGTCGGGGAGTAGTTCTTGGAACTCCAGAGCTCTTTTTCCGTGATGTATGCTGTGGAGAAGCTACTGTCGTCTGAATATCTTGCCCAAAATTTGGCGAATGCCTGCGATTTCTACAGAACTGGTAAGTATATTATGCTGTGTTCGGATGAATTTAACAGGGCTATAACGGGCGCCAGTTAAGCGTTTAATATCTGACCAAATCTTTTTTGTAGTCGAAGAAGGAGAGATTTTAGAAGAGAAAGTTTCAAAACATTTTCGTTTGGCTTCCTTAACAGCTTTTTTAAAATGAGCGTTAGATTTTTTATAACAAATTAGATTACGTTCAGTCATTGATCTTTTGAAAGTTTTCCAGTGCTGGATTTTTTGATCACGCAGATTTTGAACGTCTTTGTTCCACCAAATCAGACAGTTTTTTGAAACCCTACGTTGGGTTTGGGGGATAGATTTATTTGCTGCAGAACGGATAATTTTTGTTAAAGCAGAGATTTATTTATTAATATTAACGATTGGACCACTGTATATACTTATACTATTTAAAATTTCTCTTTGAAACAAGTCCCAGTTGTCGTGGGAGGTTATGCATTTGGGGCGATGATTGTGGTTTTCAAATTGAAAGTTTATTTGAAGGGTAATTGATATAGGAAAATGATCACTACCTCTGGGGATAGAAGAAATTTCGCATTTAATTCTAGGGAAAAGTTGGGGAGAGGATAAAGATCAACGTTTGTGTAGGAACAGTGTGTAGAAAAGTGTGTTGGGGAACCATTATTGAGTAGGATCAGATTATTATTTAATATGAAGTTTTCAATTATTAAGCCCCTTTTATTAGGTTTAAACAACCCCCAAAGAGGGTTCCACGCATTGAAATCACCTGTCCACAAAATAGGGGCAGGGAATTGAGAAAATAGGTAATTTAATTAACTTTCATTAAAAATTTGATGCGGGGGTATGTATGTACTTATTTGCGATGCAAAAGCTAAAATTTAGGTTGATGTTTAAGCATATTGTTGAAAGTGAGGAATTCACCTCAATAACTTCATGTGGTATATTATTTTTTATAAGTATACAAATGCCTTGTTTATTGGTTTGGATATTCTGTAGGTTGGAAAAATACCCACAGTATTGCTTAGGATGATAGATGCTGTTGTAGTTGGTAGTTGAGGAAATATGGGTCTCTTGAATGCAAATCACATCTTGGTTTTTCTCTTTTATAAGCAATAAAACTTCGTGGTAATTATTCATAAAGCCGTTTACATTCCACTGCACAATTTTTAAAGTCATTGTATATGTCAAAGAGAAAGAGATGATAATGTGTATTCAAGCTTCATTTTTTTAAATTATGTTACATATCTTCTTCAGACGCCTATTTTTGTTGAGTGAGAGCGAGTACTTGAGAGAGAGAAGGTAGTGGTTGGAAAGGTGGGAATTGGAATTGGAGAGATCGGGAACATGGTGAGATTGCTTGTGAGTATGATGAGGTTGTTGGAGATGTAGAATTGTGCTGAGAGATTGGAGAGCTGGTATTAGATGTGTTGCTGACAGGCTTTTTATTTGTCAACGCCACTTTGATGTTCAATATATCACTAAATATAGGCTATTAGATAGGGCTTTCCCCTCTTTAAATTTAGAGTCAGTACATATAAGTCGCTCCCCTAGTGTTGGCTCTGAACGGGTTTGCCCGCCCGTTACAAAAATATATTCACAAACACTTAAAACTGAAGATGATATAGCCTTGCAAGAATTTGAAAAATATTCAGTTTTGGATGAATGAAGTCGCGTAAATTTTGACGAAAATTTCGAAGACTCTGAAGCCACAACCAGCCGCGAACGATTTGCTCAGGCTGCTCGCTATTATCAGAGCCACGCGATAAAATTCAACAGAAAAATTGATGATATCGAGGACGAAAATAAAAATCTGGAAAAAAAAATATTTTGATTTGTGGTCTCGTGCGATCATTGCAGACGAATCTTCCAGCAGAGGTGCTATTAATTTCGCCAAAATGATCGTTAATACTAAGCAGTATCCATATAGCGAAGAAGAGAAGACATTGGCGCAAAACATTAATTATGTTTCCTCAAAAGCTTATACGTTTATGCGTGAAGATCTCAGTTTTTGTTTGCCACATAAAACTTCCCTATTGCGTTGGCGCCCCATTCGGTACGTTGTACCAGGTTTTGACGCCAATGTTATTCAAAACTTAGCCCGAATGGTGCACAAAATGTCACCGACTGAACGTCTTTGTGTATTATTATCTGACGAAATAACCGTCAAATATCGAGATCTAGTTGATGGGTTTGAAGACCTTGGAGAAAACCAACCCGACAAACAAATTGGAAATAAATGTTGTTTTTTCATGGCGAAAGGTCTATGTTCGAAATGGAAATATGTGTATTCGTACTATATTTCCAAAAGCGGTCTCAATATGAACATCTTATCACCGATCGTCAAAAAAAATATTACTACACTTAAGAATATCGGACTAAACGCCAAAGCCTTGACTTGTGACCAAGGACCCTCTAACACAAGTATTTTCAACACGTTACAAATTTCAGAAAGCACACCCTTTTTCATACACGATAACAGTAAAATATTTTGCATGTATGACTATTGGCACCTTATTAAGTCCATTCGTAATACTTTGTTAAAACACGATATTCTTACAGCTAATGGCATAGCTAGTTTTAAAGTTATCGAAACATTTTTTTATATAGATCAGTTGAGTCCTAATTTTAAAATTTGACCTAAATTGAGTGAGGCCCATATTCGTCCCCATTCGTTCGAGAACATGAGCGTTTCACACGCAACGCAAGTACTGAGCAATTCAGTAGCTGCTGGTATAGAAATGGCATCAAGACAAAATTTATTTGCCAACTCTGAATACGTGGTAAAGTGTGCTGAGCCGACACAAATTTTCGTCAAAACTTGTAACGATTAATTTGATGAGTTAGACTGTAAAAGTTTTAAAACAAATTACCCTCTTACATAGATGCGCTATAAAACGCGGAGATAACGCAAAATTTTCAAGATTAAATGCCCATGTAGAGTATTTGGGAACCCTAAAACTTCCCAATCATGAGCGCGTAAGATGTATTGATAGCAGGATTTCGTGCATAACACGTTTATAAAGATAAGCAAACATAATAGATTAATAATAATGGATGAAGAAATTCATTATTATGATAAGCATACATAATAGATTCATAATAGATGAATTTCTTCATGAAATATTTTAGGGGCACAAGCGGGCCAAAATAATACCTACATTGCCATCTGTAATTGTGAGCATTTTTACCAAAATTATAAAAATCTTCAATTTATGATTTTTAGATTTTTGTCTTCGTCGCGAAAAATGTGATTGATGAAGAGCGCATGTGTTTGTGGGGAGATGAAATGTTCACGTTTATGAATGAACGGAAATTTGCGCGTGCGTTTATGAATTAATAGTTTGTTGCTGTACTGCAGTTGCGCTGCGGTTGAAAACAGACATGCTGGCGGAGGGATGAACTAATGCTGTATATATGTAACTACATAACAACAAATACATATGTATTAGATGATGATAGACAATTGTTGACATTTTTTAGTACATATGTATTGTATGTACATACATGTGCATGAACATACATACACACGTACATGACATACGTACATATATATGAATATTTATATAAGTATTTACTACATATTATCGATATACATATTTACATATGAATGTATACTTAGTATGATAACGATTGCTAGGCTTATAATATAAGTACATAGATATATTATATTGTTATATGTATGTATGTTTGAATGCATATAATCAAAGTTGGCACACTCCTATCATGCACATATTTAAGTAAAACCAAATTTCACGTCAAATTAAATATTTAGATGTTTATATCAATTTGTTGATATATTTGCAAAATCTAAAATTCGAACCAAAACAATTAAAATTTATCAGATCATAGTCTGTTAAACAAATTTTGTCTTCGCTCAGCTCTGTTAACTCGACACTCTCACAATTTCCCCTGTCGGCCATTGGAATGGTGAGTTGGACGAGAAATATTGATGGATTTTGACAATTCACACCGTCATCCTAACTTAATCGTTCTCTGTCTAATATAAGTTCTCTGCGAAAGCAAAAGAAGAAAAATAAATAAATAACGAAGAAAAAACTCTTTCTCTATCCCGAGGGGCAACTTGAGACGGCAGAGGAGTTATTCAACAAGTGTTCAGAGAACTTATATTAGGCAGAAAAGTAACATCTCACTTCATTCCTTGTCTCGTACCGCGGATTTGAGGGGAACTGTATATTTTGGCTTATCCCACCATCCGATAATTTTCACCACCCGTCAGCAAAAGTTAACAGCGGTTAAGCAAAAATACAATTTTAGAGAGAATGAATGTAAAGTAAATATGTTATTAAGCACTTTGAGTGGTTGCAGGTGTTTTTTGTATAAACTTTCGTTTTTGTTTTGATTAGTAATTTTACCAATTGATTTCTAATTAGAGTTTTAGAATAATTACGGTAAACATGAATAAGAGAAAAGAAAGAAGTCAACGGACGTTTAGTTCTTTGAGAATTTTTTACGAGCGTGTCGAATTTTGTCCGTGATTTTTGAAATATAATTATAAAAAAGAAATTTTGATTAAAAAAATGCCGACTCCGCGAAAGTGTCGTGCGCCCGGTTGTGATAGTGGAAATAATAATAGATTTCTTTATTTCCATAAAGATCCTGCAACGTTGGAGAAACGGATGGAAAACCCGAATATCCCGGCTCACCAGGACCTGCCATGCCGTAATGCATTTGTTTACTTATGCACAAGTCGGTTTTGGTGGTAAACCCAGTAGGAAAGTGTTTGTATATCAATTTGATTTTGAAATGCGAAATAGTTTGCGTTAATTTTGAAGCAATTAATTATTAAACTCCTCAACGTCGTTGGTCTCCTTGGCGTGGGTATGACGCTTAAGTGTTGGCATGGCTGCTCCTCGCGGATTTCGATGACACCACGAACTAAGAGGGAAGCTCCATATATGAATCAATGTAGGACTCGAACTTGCACGGCTTCTTATGTGGAGATTACCGCACCAACATCTCGCAATTCCGCATACCCTGCATCCCTCCTAGTGTCTCCCAGTTCTCCTTCCTCACTAGTCAATCCTCCCCCTAAGCCAGGGTGTTAAGCGTCACCGTGTGGTCGTACGACCAAGATTAATACAACTAAAATTAAAGCACAAAAAAACTTATATTCCCCATCTCGGAGTAAGACTATGCAGGCGCGAGCGCCTAGCATAAAAACTTCTTCTTCCCCATCTCGGAACAAGAAGGCGCAGGCGCAAGCGCCTAATGCGCCGCTTCGCTCCGATAGGAGCTCTTCCGGGCTCGAGGTGGGTGTTGCACGCCGGCCCGTGAATATGGGTGTTATGGCGGGGTCTAGCACCAGCAAAGCTGCTGGGATTGTGCTGGAGACGGCAGATCGTTCCGTGGCGGTAGGCACTAGGGGCCCGCCAAACACCGGCGTGGCTGCGAAACCTAATCTTGCGAAGGCAGGGGTCTCACGGCCTGGCCCGAGCGGATTAAGGCGGCAGGCAGCTACGCACGATAATATGGAGGGCGTGGAAGCGACGGAAACTACGAGCCTAAACGACAGAGATCGGCGGAGGAACAAACTCCGGCGACGAAGAGATTCCGACCGTACTCCTGGGTGAGCAGGCCTAGCTTTGCCGAGGTTGTGAAGGACCGGATCCTTATTGGAGTCCTGGACCGAGGCAACGAGCTCGGGTCCTTACCAAAGGGCCAGTGGAGGTGGGTGAAGGCAGCTCTTACGAACGTCATCTTTGACGTTCTGCTGGAGAACTCCGGAACCCCCCGGCCAGTAAGGACGCTGGCTGGTACCAGGGCCATATTAAGGTGGTAGCCTGTGAGGACCAGAGATCGGTGGCGCTGAATAATTCCGCCGTTGCATAGGTGGGCCCTGTCTACCTAGGGGCTAAGTTGGAGGTGGTGGACTGGAAGGACATTCCAGTTAGACCACGGGCGAGGGTATGGGTTCCGGTGACACCATCGGCACCGGAAAGCATCGTTAAGATGCTCGAGGTGATGAACCCGTCCCTCCCGACAAGTGGTTGGAGGGTCGTCTGGGTCGAGGACGCGTCTATTGGGCTTCTAGAGAAGAGGCAAGGGCGCGTTTCATATGGCCTCGATGAGTTAATTATCAAAGCGTACCGCGGCGACGCTCAGCGTGCCTCTGGGTCTGGTGAAGCAATGGATGTGGACATTGAGGCACCCGAACCGGAACCGGAACCGGAACTCTGCGACGCTGAAGGCAGCGTCTCCTCCCAGACAAACCTTGCACCAACAATGCATATAATGTTTGCGGAGGAGGAGTTGATTCTCAGTGACGGGGAGGGTGAAGCTGACGTCACCGTCGTAGACGGAAGGTAGAAAACGGCTGTCTCGTATGAGGGTGCTGCAAATAAACCTCCATCGCTCTAAAGCAGCCTCAGCTGCTCTCGTGGAGCGCGGTAAAGGTAAAATTAGAGCCTGTATTCTGGCTAAAGCTGATTTAAATATCTTTCTTTTACCTAATTACAGCGATGGCGACGTCACGACAATTCTCGCGGAGATAGGGGGTATGCCGATCGTGCTGGCATCGGCTTACATGGCGTACGAAGCCGAGTACCCTCCTCCCTATATGGTTCGGAAGTTGGTGTCCAAGTATGAGAGCGGACACATGTTGGTCGGCAGCGACGCAAATACTCACCATGTCAACTGGGGGAGCACGGACATCAATGATCGAGGTGAGTTACTTTTCAACTACCTTTTAACTACCAACTTACTTATATGCAACAAAGGTAGAGATCGCACCTTCATTACTAGGAATCGTAAAGAAGTTTTAGATACAAATCTATGTAGTGTTAGTCTATCTGAACTGATCGAAAGTAGGCGGGTTCTAGACGAACACTCCTTTTCTGATCATCGTTATATTGAAATCGTATTGAACTTTTCTTTTACCAGCCCAAAAGTGCGCAAAAACCTAAAAAACACGGATTGGCGCTCTTATAAAAGGTTATTTGAGGATAGGCCAACCAGCGAACCTCTTATTGAACCTAACTGCATCGGGGATCTAGAGAACATGGTGAACGTTTTTACGATGACCTGCTCAAATGCCCTAGATCAGGCTTGCCCTGAACCTAAAAAATGGGGCAAACTTAAACCCCATTGGTGGTCACGTGAGTTGGACTCACTACGTAAATATTGTAGGAAAAATTTCAACAAATCCAAGAGACTTAGTCTCGAGCTGGTATGGCAAGAGTACAAAAAGTCTCTCCAGACCTATAAAATAGCTTTAAGGGCGGCAAAGAGATCTTCGTGGAGAGACTTCTGCGGCGGCATCGAGGGTGTTTCCGAGACAGCCAGGCTAAGGAAGGTTCTCTCAGGATCCTCTAGCTCGACAAGTTTCTTGCGGAAGCAAGACGGTTCCTGGACCTCAACGGGAAAGGAAACCCCTGAACTGCTACTAGGCACCCATTTCCCTGGGAACACAACTGCGGAGAAAAGAATTCCTCCTTTTATTTCTTCCAACCCCGTCAACATACCGGTTTCGGAAGAAAAGGTTAAATGGGCCATCCAAAGCTTTAAACCAGACAAATCTGCAGGGCCGGATGGGATTATACCTGCTCAGCTAATTAAGACACTGGAGGTGTCTGCAAAATGGCTCTCTACTACTTTCAGGGCCTGTTTCAAACTAAATCACATACCGTTGGCATGGAGAAATGTCACGAATGTTTTTATTCCTAAAACTGGTAAGGGCTCATACACTTATCCAAAGGATCTTAGGCCTATCAGTCTATCACCATTTGCTCTTAAGGCACTTGAAAGGATTGTTAGTAGCTACCTGTCCGATACCATCGACAGTCGACTACTGTCTAATGACCAGCATGCCTACCGCAAAGGCAAATCTACTGAGACTGCACTCCATAGCTTGGTCAGCTATATTGAGAAGTCTCTCAGTGTCACAGGTTGAGTTTATCGGCCAGCTACTCTGTTGCAGAGTAGGAAGGGCTAAGCTGGGTGCGAACGAATTGTCGCGGCACGTGTCGAGGGGGACGCCACAAGGAGGTGTCCTATCCCCACTTCTGTGGAACCTCACCGTTAATACGCTACTGCGAGATACGGTATGGGGTGGCGAAAAAGTTGTCGCGTACGCTGATGACATCGCGATCGAAAGTTTCCGCAGACATGGGCTGGTAAAAGGAAAGTTTCCGCAGACATTATGCGAGCTGATGCAACGAGCGCTTCGGGAGGTATCCAAGTGGGGTCAGGGTCAGCTCAAGTAAAGTGGATCTCGCACTCTTCACGAGAAGGTATAAAGTGCCTTCGGCGACTCCACCGGTACTAAATGGTATCCTGTTAAGTATTTCTACAAGAGCCAAATTTCTAGGCGTTGTTTTATATAGGAAGTTGAACTGGAAAGAGAACCTGGTTCAACGTCATGAAAAGGCTTCCATAGCCCTCTACACATATAAGAGAGCCATAGGCAGGAAATGGGGTCTTAATCTCCGGATCTGTCGGTGGATTTTCACAGCGGTCGTCAGACCAATTCTCCTATATGGGGTGATCGTATGGAGGCCTGCATTAGACAAAGAGGTTAACCTCAGGCTACTCACCAAGGTGCAAAATCTAGTATGATCTGCATAAGTGGGGCGCTCAGAACCACGCAAAATGAGGCTTTGAACGCCATTTTAGACCTCCTTCATTTAGATTTGGTCGGACAACAGACGGCAGCGATGACTGCTTTGCGACTAAGAGAGACATCCCAGTGGCACCCTGAAAGCCAAGGGCACTCTAGTATTTTGAACAAGTTCTGCTCTATTCCGAGAGCACGGACCGGTGTGCTTCGACATCGGTAAATGAAAGTAACTTTATTACACGAATTCCAAGCAGGGAGGAAAGGAAACCTGAGTTTCATACTCCACCTGATAACATTGTCATCTATACAGATTGCTCGAAACTCGATAATAAGGTAGGAGGGGGCGTTTTCTCACGAAACCCTCTCCTACAAATTTCCTTTAGGTTACCAGATCACTGCAGCGTCTTCCAGGCTGAGGTCTCAGCTATCATGGAAGCGGTGAAGAAGATAGGGACCGGGATTATAAGAAGAGACATCTTCATTTTTAGTGACAGCCAGCCTGCAATCAGAGCTCTGAGCTCTTTCACGTTTAACTCGAATATCACGCTGGACTGCCGCCGATCTCTACAGGAGAAGGCTAAGCAGAACAGACTGTACCTCATTGGGGTCCCTGGTCACCGGGACATAGAGGGAAACTGCATGGCAGATGAACTTGCAAGACAAGATACGACCAAGCAGATTCTTCAGGATAAAGAGCGCATTGGTATGCCGTTTGCCACTTGCAAACTGCTACTCAGAGATTGTACATATATGCAAGCTGACAATAGATGGAGGCAAAATACGGCCTGTCGAACCTCAAGGCAGACGTGGCCCAAGTGGGATCGGAAACGGTCGCGCAGCGTTCTCTCTCTAAGAAGGGAAAACATTTCGAATGTGATCGGGGCTCTAACAGGGCACTGTCTGATAGGTATACATGCTGAAAGGCTGGGAGTGCCCTTCCGAAGATGCTGTAGGAGCTGCAAGAATGACGAGGAGGAGGAAACGATCTTGCATTTACTGTGTAAATGCCCTGCACTGTGCAAAAGCAGAATGCGATATCTGGGATCACCGTTTCTGGATGACCTTAGTAAGGTTTCAAGCACCGAGGTAAATTGTCTGTTGAAGTTTGTCAATGAGGCAAACTGGTTTAGTAAGGGGTAATTTCTTTTTGGGATGGTACAAAAACTTTTCTTTGTGGTAACACAATGGGCCTAATACTGGCCTAAGTGAGCTGCTGCAGGCGGCTGCCACTCCAACCTAACCTAACCTAATTATTAAACTTAAGCGGTTAATTATGTATAAATGTTTTACTTTGTGTTTTAAATGTAAAAACCAAAAATAAAGTACGATTAAAAAGTTTAAATTTGTGAGTAAATAATTACATTACCGTCTCGATTAGTGCAACTTTAATATTACTTAATACGTACTAATGTAAAAATTACTCGAACATGAGCAAATACAAAACATACGTAGTACATATACATATATCCCATTTCTATTATACACATTTCTCTGGGAATTTATCAAAATAACTTCTCGAGTTATCGCTTTTTTTCTGTCAAGTCGAAAATATTAATGTTACAATTTTATTAGTTTGGATTATGGTGAACTTCCGCAGCACGAATGGTCAGGGATCACAAAAGAGCGGAAATGCTGCGTGAATAGCTGCGTTTCGGACGATAAACGCATTTTGTATGCATTCCCCAGAAATGAGGATGCCCGAAAGAGTTGGGCCCTAGCATGCAAAGTGCCGCCGCCGTCAAATTCTGACAGGCTTTTTATTTGTCAACGCCACTTTGATGTTCAATATATCACTAAATATAGGCTATTAGATAGGGCTTTTCCCTCTTTAAATTTAGAGTCAGTACATATAAGTCGCTCCCCTAGTGTTGGCTCTGAACGGGTTTGCCCACCCGTTACAAAAACATATGCAAAAACACTTAAAACTGAAGATGATATAGCCTTGCAAGAATTTGAAAAATATTCAGTTTTGGATGAATGAAGTCGCGTAAATTTTGACGAAAATTTCGAAGACTCTGAAGCCACAACCAGCCGCGAACGATTTGCTCAGGCTGCTCGCTATTATCAGAGCCACGCGATAAAATTCAACAGAAAAATTGATGATATCGAGGACGAAAATAAAAATCTGGAAAAAAAAATATTTTGATTTGTGGTCTCGTGCGATCATTGCAGACGAATCTTCCAGCAGAGGTGCTATTAATTTCGCCAAAATGATCGTTAATACTAAGCAGTATCCATATAGCGAAGAAGAGAAGACATTGGCGCAAAACATTAATTATGTTTCCTCGGTACGTTGTACCAGGTTTTGACGCCAATGTTATTCAAAACTTAGCCCGAATGGTGCACAAAATGTCACCGACTGAACGTCTTTGTGTATTATTATCTGACGAAATAACCGTCAAATATCGAGATCTAGTTGATGGGTTTGAAGACCTTGGAGAAAACCAACCCGACAAACAAATTGGAAATAAATGTTGTTTTTTCATGGCGAAAGGTCTATGTTCGAAATGGAAATATGTGTATTCGTACTATATTTCCAAAAGCGGTCT
Source organism: Anomoia purmunda (assembly GCA_951828415.1). NCBI lineage: Eukaryota > Metazoa > Arthropoda > Insecta > Diptera > Tephritidae > Anomoia > Anomoia purmunda. Next base: position 54,305,053 of record OX639998.1, read on the forward strand.
CAATATGAACATCTTATCACCGATCGTCAAAAAAAATATTACTACACTTAAGAATATCGGACTAAACGCCAAAGCCTTGACTTGTGACCAAGGACCCTCTAACACAAGTATTTTCAACACGTTACAAATTTCAGAAAGCACACCCTTTTTCATACACGATAACAGTAAAATATTTTGCATGTATGACTATTGGCACCTTATTAAGTCCATTCGTAATACTTTGTTAAAACACGATATTCTTACAGCTAATGGCATAGCTAGTTTTAAAGTTATCGAAACATTTTTTTATATAGATCAGTTGAGTCCTAATTTTAAAATTTGACCTAAATTGAGTGAGGCCCATATTCGTCCCCATTCGTTCGAGAACATGAGCGTTTCACACGCAACGCAAGTACTGAGCAATTCAGTAGCTGCTGGTATAGAAATGGCATCAAGACAAAATTTATTTGCCAACTCTGAATACGTGGTAAAGTGTGCTGAGCCGACACAAATTTTCGTCAAAACTTGTAACGATTAATTTGATGAGTTAGACTGTAAAAGTTTTAAAACAAATTACCCTCTTACATAGATGCGCTATAAAACGCGGAGATAACGCAAAATTTTCAAGATTAAATGCCCATGTAGAGTATTTGGGAACCCTAAAACTTCCCAATCATGAGCGCGTAAGATGTATTGATAGCAGGATTTCGTGCATAACACGTTTATAAAGATAAGCAAACATAATAGATTAATAATAATGGATGAAGAAATTCATTATTATGATAAGCATACATAATAGATTCATAATAGATGAATTTCTTCATGAAATATTTTAGGGGCACAAGCGGGCCAAAATAAAACCTACATTGCCATCTGTAATTGTGAGCATTTTTACCAAAATTATAAAAATCTTCAATTTATGATTTTTAGATTTTTGTCTTCGTCGCGAAAAATGTGATTGATGAAGAGCGCATGTGTTTGTGGGGAGATGAAATGTTCACGTTTATGAATGAACGGAAATTTGCGCGTGCGTTTATGAATTAATAGTTTGTTGCTGTACTGCAGTTGCGCTGCGGTTGAAAACAGACATGCTGGCGGAGGGATGAACTAATGCTGTATATATGTAACTACATAACAACAAATACATATGTATTAGATGATGATAGACAATTGTTGACATTTTTTAGTACATATGTATTGTATGTACATACATGTGCATGAACATACATACACACGTACATGACATACGTACATATATATGAATATTTATATAAGTATTTACTACATATTATCGATATACATATTTACATATGAATGTATACTTAGTATGATAACGATTGCTAGGCTTATAATATAAGTACATAGATATATTATATTGTTATATGTATGTATGTTTGAATGCATATAATCAAAGTTGGCACACTCCTATCATGCACATATTTAAGTAAAACCAAATTTCACGTCAAATTAAATATTTAGATGTTTATATCAATTTGTTGATATATTTGCAAAATCTAAAATTCGAACCAAAACAATTAAAATTTATCAGATCATAGTCTGTTAAACAAATTTTGTCTTCGCTCAGCTCTGTTAACTCGACACTCTCACAATTTCCCCTGTCGGCCATTGGAATGGTGAGTTGGACGAGAAATATTGATGGATTTTGACAATTCACACCGTCATCCTAACTTAATCGTTCTCTGTCTAATATAAGTTCTCTGCGAAAGCAAAAGAAGAAAAATAAATAAATAACGAAGAAAAAACTCTTTCTCTATCCCGAGGGGCAACTTGAGACGGCAGAGGAGTTATTCAACAAGTGTTCAGAGAACTTATATTAGGCAGAAAAGTAACATCTCACTTCATTCCTTGTCTCGTACCGCGGATTTGAGGGGAACTGTATATTTTGGCTTATCCCACCATCCGATAATTTTCACCACCCGTCAGCAAAAGTTAACAGCGGTTAAGCAAAAATACAATTTTAGAGAGAATGAATGTAAAGTAAATATGTTATTAAGCACTTTGAGTGGTTGCAGGTGTTTTTTGTATAAACTTTCGTTTTTGTTTTGATTAGTAATTTTACCAATTGATTTCTAATTAGAGTTTTAGAATAATTACGGTAAACATGAATAAGAGAAAAGAAAGAAGTCAACGGACGTTTAGTTCTTTGAGAATTTTTTACGAGCGTGTCGAATTTTGTCCGTGATTTTTGAAATATAATTATAAAAAAGAAATTTTGATTAAAAAAATGCCGACTCCGCGAAAGTGTCGTGCGCCCGGTTGTGATAGTGGAAATAATAATAGATTTCTTTATTTCCATAAAGATCCTGCAACGTTGGAGAAACGGATGGAAAACCCGAATATCCCGGCTCACCAGGACCTGCCATGCCGTAATGCATTTGTTTACTTATGCACAAGTCGGTTTTGGTGGTAAACCCAGTAGGAAAGTGTTTGTATATCAATTTGATTTTGAAATGCGAAATAGTTTGCGTTAATTTTGAAGCAATTAATTATTAAACTCCTCAACGTCGTTGGTCTCCTTGGCGTGGGTATGACGCTTAAGTGTTGGCATGGCTGCTCCTCGCGGATTTCGATGACACCACGAACTAAGAGGGAAGCTCCATATATGAATCAATGTAGGACTCGAACTTGCACGGCTTCTTATGTGGAGATTACCGCACCAACATCTCGCAATTCCGCATACCCTGCATCCCTCCTAGTGTCTCCCAGTTCTCCTTCCTCACTAGTCAATCCTCCCCCTAAGCCAGGGTGTTAAGCGTCACCGTGTGGTCGTACGACCAAGATTAATACAACTAAAATTAAAGCACAAAAAAACTTATATTCCCCATCTCGGAGTAAGACTATGCAGGCGCGAGCGCCTAGCATAAAAACTTCTTCTTCCCCATCTCGGAACAAGAAGGCGCAGGCGCAAGCGCCTAATGCGCCGCTTCGCTCCGATAGGAGCTCTTCCGGGCTCGAGGTGGGTGTTGCACGCCGGCCCGTGAATATGGGTGTTATGGCGGGGTCTAGCACCAGCAAAGCTGCTGGGATTGTGCTGGAGACGGCAGATCGTTCCGTGGCGGTAGGCACTAGGGGCCCGCCAAACACCGGCGTGGCTGCGAAACCTAATCTTGCGAAGGCAGGGGTCTCACGGCCTGGCCCGAGCGGATTAAGGCGGCAGGCAGCTACGCACGATAATATGGAGGGCGTGGAAGCGACGGAAACTACGAGCCTAAACGACAGAGATCGGCGGAGGAACAAACTCCGGCGACGAAGAGATTCCGACCGTACTCCTGGGTGAGCAGGCCTAGCTTTGCCGAGGTTGTGAAGGACCGGATCCTTATTGGAGTCCTGGACCGAGGCAACGAGCTCGGGTCCTTACCAAAGGGCCAGTGGAGGTGGGTGAAGGCAGCTCTTACGAACGTCATCTTTGACGTTCTGCTGGAGAACTCCGGAACCCCCCGGCCAGTAAGGACGCTGGCTGGTACCAGGGCCATATTAAGGTGGTAGCCTGTGAGGACCAGAGATCGGTGGCGCTGAATAATTCCGCCGTTGCATAGGTGGGCCCTGTCTACCTAGGGGCTAAGTTGGAGGTGGTGGACTGGAAGGACATTCCAGTTAGACCACGGGCGAGGGTATGGGTTCCGGTGACACCATCGGCACCGGAAAGCATCGTTAAGATGCTCGAGGTGATGAACCCGTCCCTCCCGACAAGTGATTGGAGGGTCGTCTGGGTCGAGGACGCGTCTATTGGGCTTCTAGAGAAGAGGCAAGGGCGCGTTTCATATGGCCTCGATGAGTTAATTATCAAAGCGTACCGCGGCGACGCTCAGCGTGCCTCTGGGTCTGGTGAAGCAATGGATGTGGACATTGAGGCACCCGAACCGGAACCGGAACCGGAACTCTGCGACGCTGAAGGCAGCGTCTCCTCCCAGACAAACCTTGCACCAACAATGCATATAATGTTTGCGGAGGAGGAGTTGATTCTCAGTGACGGGGAGGGTGAAGCTGACGTCACCGTCGTAGACGGAAGGTAGAAAACGGCTGTCTCGTATGAGGGTGCTGCAAATAAACCTCCATCGCTCTAAAGCAGCCTCAGCTGCTCTCGTGGAGCGCGGTAAAGGTAAAATTAGAGCCTGTATTCTGGCTAAAGCTGATTTAAATATCTTTCTTTTACCTAATTACAGCGATGGCGACGTCACGACAATTCTCGCGGAGATAGGGGGTATGCCGATCGTGCTGGCATCGGCTTACATGGCGTACGAAGCCGAGTACCCTCCTCCCTATATGGTTCGGAAGTTGGTGTCCAAGTATGAGAGCGGACACATGTTGGTCGGCAGCGACGCAAATACTCACCATGTCAACTGGGGGAGCACGGACATCAATGATCGAGGTGAGTTACTTTTCAACTACCTTTTAACTACCAACTTACTTATATGCAACAAAGGTAGAGATCGCACCTTCATTACTAGGAATCGTAAAGAAGTTTTAGATACAAATCTATGTAGTGTTAGTCTATCTGAACTGATCGAAAGTAGGCGGGTTCTAGACGAACACTCCTTTTCTGATCATCGTTATATTGAAATCGTATTGAACTTTTCTTTTACCAGCCCAAAAGTGCGCAAAAACCTAAAAAACACGGATTGGCGCTCTTATAAAAGGTTATTTGAGGATAGGCCAACCAGCGAACCTCTTATTGAACCTAACTGCATCGGGGATCTAGAGAACATGGTGAACGTTTTTACGATGACCTGCTCAAATGCCCTAGATCAGGCTTGCCCTGAACCTAAAAAATGGGGCAAACTTAAACCCCATTGGTGGTCACGTGAGTTGGACTCACTACGTAAATATTGTAGGAAAAATTTCAACAAATCCAAGAGACTTAGTCTCGAGCTGGTATGGCAAGAGTACAAAAAGTCTCTCCAGACCTATAAAATAGCTTTAAGGGCGGCAAAGAGATCTTCGTGGAGAGACTTCTGCGGCGGCATCGAGGGTGTTTCCGAGACAGCCAGGCTAAGGAAGGTTCTCTCAGGATCCTCTAGCTCGACAAGTTTCTTGCGGAAGCAAGACGGTTCCTGGACCTCAACGGGAAAGGAAACCCCTGAACTGCTACTAGGCACCCATTTCCCTGGGAACACAACTGCGGAGAAAAGAATTCCTCCTTTTATTTCTTCCAACCCCGTCAACATACCGGTTTCGGAAGAAAAGGTTAAATGGGCCATCCAAAGCTTTAAACCAGACAAATCTGCAGGGCCGGATGGGATTATACCTGCTCAGCTAATTAAGACACTGGAGGTGTCTGCAAAATGGCTCTCTACTACTTTCAGGGCCTGTTTCAAACTAAATCACATACCGTTGGCATGGAGAAATGTCACGAATGTTTTTATTCCTAAAACTGGTAAGGCCTCATACACTTATCCAAAGGATCTTAGGCCTATCAGTCTATCACCATTTGCTCTTAAGGCACTTGAAAGGATTGTTAGTAGCTACCTGTCCGATACCATCGACAGTCGACTACTGTCTAATGACCAGCATGCCTACCGCAAAGGCAAATCTACTGAGACTGCACTCCATAGCTTGGTCAGCTATATTGAGAAGTCTCTCAGTGTCACAGGTTGAGTTTATCGGCCAGCTACTCTGTTGCAGAGTAGGAAGGGCTAAGCTGGGTGCGAACGAATTGTCGCGGCACGTGTCGAGGGGGACGCCACAAGGAGGTGTCCTATCCCCACTTCTGTGGAACCTCACCGTTAATACGCTACTGCGAGATACGGTATGGGGTGGCGAAAAAGTTGTCGCGTACGCTGATGACATCGCGATCGAAAGTTTCCGCAGACATGGGCTGGTAAAAGGAAAGTTTCCGCAGACATTATGCGAGCTGATGCAACGAGCGCTTCGGGAGGTATCCAAGTGGGGTCAGGGTCAGCTCAAGTAAAGTGGATCTCGCACTCTTCACGAGAAGGTATAAAGTGCCTTCGGCGACTCCACCGGTACTAAATGGTATCCTGTTAAGTATTTCTACAAGAGCCAAATTTCTAGGCGTTGTTTTATATAGGAAGTTGAACTGGAAAGAGAACCTGGTTCAACGTCATGAAAAGGCTTCCATAGCCCTCTACACATATAAGAGAGCCATAGGCAGGAAATGGGGTCTTAATCTCCGGATCTGTCGGTGGATTTTCACAGCGGTCGTCAGACCAATTCTCCTATATGGGGTGATCGTATGGAGGCCTGCATTAGACAAAGAGGTTAACCTCAGGCTACTCACCAAGGTGCAAAATCTAGTATGATCTGCATAAGTGGGGCGCTCAGAACCACGCAAAATGAGGCTTTGAACGCCATTTTAGACCTCCTTCATTTAGATTTGGTCGGACAACAGACGGCAGCGATGACTGCTTTGCGACTAAGAGAGACATCCCAGTGGCACCCTGAAAGCCAAGGGCACTCTAGTATTTTGAACAAGTTCTGCTCTATTCCGAGAGCACGGACCGGTGTGCTTCGACATCGGTAAATGAAAGTAACTTTATTACACGAATTCCAAGCAGGGAGGAAAGGAAACCTGAGTTTCATACTCCACCTGATAACATTGTCATCTATACAGATTGCTCGAAACTCGATAATAAGGTAGGAGGGGGCGTTTTCTCACGAAACCCTCTCCTACAAATTTCCTTTAGGTTACCAGATCACTGCAGCGTCTTCCAGGCTGAGGTCTCAGCTATCATGGAAGCGGTGAAGAAGATAGGGACCGGGATTATAAGAAGAGACATCTTCATTTTTAGTGACAGCCAGCCTGCAATCAGAGCTCTGAGCTCTTTCACGTTTAACTCGAATATCACGCTGGACTGCCGCCGATCTCTACAGGAGAAGGCTAAGCAGAACAGACTGTACCTCATTGGGGTCCCTGGTCACCGGGACATAGAGGGAAACTGCATGGCAGATGAACTTGCAAGACAAGATACGACCAAGCAGATTCTTCAGGATAAAGAGCGCATTGGTATGCCGTTTGCCACTTGCAAACTGCTACTCAGAGATTGTACATATATGCAAGCTGACAATAGATGGAGGCAAAATACGGCCTGTCGAACCTCAAGGCAGACGTGGCCCAAGTGGGATCGGAAACGGTCGCGCAGCGTTCTCTCTCTAAGAAGGGAAAACATTTCGAATGTGATCGGGGCTCTAACAGGGCACTGTCTGATAGGTATACATGCTGAAAGGCTGGGAGTGCCCTTCCGAAGATGCTGTAGGAGCTGCAAGAATGACGAGGAGGAGGAAACGATCTTGCATTTACTGTGTAAATGCCCTGCACTGTGCAAAAGCAGAATGCGATATCTGGGATCACCGTTTCTGGATGACCTTAGTAAGGTTTCAAGCACCGAGGTAAATTGTCTGTTGAAGTTTGTCAATGAGGCAAACTGGTTTAGTAAGGGGTAATTTCTTTTTGGGATGGTACAAAAACTTTTCTTTGTGGTAACACAATGGGCCTAATACTGGCCTAAGTGAGCTGCTGCAGGCGGCTGCCACTCCAACCTAACCTAACCTAATTATTAAACTTAAGCGGTTAATTATGTATAAAGGTTTTACTTTGTGTTTTAAATGTAAAAACCAAAAATAAAGTACGATTAAAAAGTTTAAATTTGTGAGTAAATAATTACATTACCGTCTCGATTAGTGCAACTTTAATATTACTTAATACGTACTAATGTAAAAATTACTCGAACATGAGCAAATACAAAACATACGTAGTACATATACATATATCCCATTTCTATTATACACATTTCTCTGGGAATTTATCAAAATAACTTCTCGAGTTATCGCTTTTTTTCTGTCAAGTCGAAAATATTAATGTTACAATTTTATTAGTTTGGATTATGGTGAACTTCCGCAGCACGAATGGTCAGGGATCACAAAAGAGCGGAAATGCTGCGTGAATAGCTGCGTTTCGGACGATAAACGCATTTTGTATGCATTCCCCAGAAATGAGGATGCCCGAAAGAGTTGGGCCCTAGCATGCAAAGTGCCGCCGCCGTCAAATTCTGACAGGCTTTTTATTTGTCAACGCCACTTTGATGTTCAATATATCACTAAATATAGGCTATTAGATAGGGCTTTTCCCTCTTTAAATTTAGAGTCAGTACATATAAGTCGCTCCCCTAGTGTTGGCTCTGAACGGGTTTGCCCACCCGTTACAAAAACATATGCAAAAACACTTAAAACTGAAGATGATATAGCCTTGCAAGAATTTGAAAAATATTCAGTTTTGGATGAATGAAGTCGCGTAAATTTTGACGAAAATTTCGAAGACTCTGAAGCCACAACCAGCCGCGAACGATTTGCTCAGGCTGCTCGCTATTATCAGAGCCACGCGATAAAATTCAACAGAAAAATTGATGATATCGAGGACGAAAATAAAAATCTGGAAAAAAAAATATTTTGATTTGTGGTCTCGTGCGATCATTGCAGACGAATCTTCCAGCAGAGGTGCTATTAATTTCGCCAAAATGATCGTTAATACTAAGCAGTATCCATATAGCGAAGAAGAGAAGACATTGGCGCAAAACATTAATTATGTTTCCTCGGTACGTTGTACCAGGTTTTGACGCCAATGTTATTCAAAACTTAGCCCGAATGGTGCACAAAATGTCCCCGACTGAACGTCTTTGTGTATTATTATTTGACGAAATAACCGTCAAATATCGAGATCTAGTTGATGGGTTTGAAGACCTTGGAGAAAATCAACGCGACAAAAAAATTGGAAATAAATGTTGTTTTTTCATCGCGAAAGGCCTATGTTCGAAAAGGAAATATGTGTTTTCGTACTATATTTCCAAAAGCGGTCTCAATATGAACATCTTATCACCGATCGTCAAAAAAAATATTACTACACTTAAGAATATCGGACTAAACGCCAAAGCCTTGACTTGTGACCAAGGACCCTCTAACACAAGTATTTTCAACACGTTACAAATTTCAGAGAGCACACCCTTTTTCATACACGATAACAGTAAAATATTTTGCATGTATGACTATTGGCACCTTATTAAGTCCATTCGTAATACTTTGTTAAAACACGATATTCTTACAGCAAATGGCATAGCTAGTTTTAAAGTTATCGAAAAATTTTTTGATATAGATCAGTTGAGTCCTAATTTTAAAATCTGCCCTAAATTGAGTGAGGCCCATATTCATCCCCATTCATTCGAAAACATGAGCGTTTCACGCGCAACGCAAGTACTGATCAATTCAGTAGCTGCTGGTATAGAAATGGCGTCAAGACAAAATTTATTTGCCAACTCTGAATACGTGGTAAAGTGTGCTGAGCCGACACAAATTTTCGTCAAAACTTGTAACGATTAATTTGATGAGTTAGACTGTAAAAGTTTTAAAACAAATTACCCTCTTACATAGATGCGCTATAAAACGCGGAGATAACGCAAAATTTTCAAGATTAAATGCCCATGTAGAGTATTTGGGAACCCTAAAACTTCCCAATCATGAGCGCGTAAGATGTATTGATAGCAGGATTTCGTGCATAACACGTTTATAAAGATAAGCAAACATAATAGATTAATAATAATGGATGAAGAAATTCATTATTATGATAAGCATACATAATAGATTCATAATAGATGAATTTCTTCATGAAATATTTTAGGGGCACAAGCGGGCCAAAATAATACCTACATTGCCATCTGTAATTGTGAGCATTTTTACCAAAATTATAAAAATCTTCAATTTATGATTTTTAGATTTTTGTCTTCGTCGCGAAAAATGTGATTGATGAAGAGCGCATGTGTTTGTGGGGAGATGAAATGTTCACGTTTATGAATGAACGGAAATTTGCGCGTGCGTTTATGAATTAATAGTTTGTTGCTGTACTGCAGTTGCGCTGCGGTTGAAAACAGACATGCTGGCGGAGGGATGAACTAATGCTGTATATATGTAACTACATAACAACAAATACATATGTATTAGATGATGATAGACAATTGTTGACATTTTTTAGTACATATGTATTGTATGTACATACATGTGCATGAACATACATACACACGTACATGACATACGTACATATATATGAATATTTATATAAGTATTTACTACATATTATCGATATACATATTTACATATGAATGTATACTTAGTATGATAACGATTGCTAGGCTTATAATATAAGTACATAGATATATTATATTGTTATATGTATGTATGTTTGAATGCATATAATCAAAGTTGGCACACTCCTATCATGCACATATTTAAGTAAAACCAAATTTCACGTCAAATTAAATATTTAGATGTTTATATCAATTTGTTGATATATTTGCAAAATCTAAAATTCGAACCAAAACAATTAAAATTTATCAGATCATAGTCTGTTAAACAAATTTTGTCTTCGCTCAGCTCTGTTAACTCGACACTCTCACAATTTCCCCTGTCGGCCATTGGAATGGTGAGTTGGACGAGAAATATTGATGGATTTTGACAATTCACACCGTCATCCTAACTTAATCGTTCTCTGTCTAATATAAGTTCTCTGCGAAAGCAAAAGAAGAAAAATAAATAAATAACGAAGAAAAAACTCTTTCTCTATCCCGAGGGGCAACTTGAGACGGCAGAGGAGTTATTCAACAAGTGTTCAGAGAACTTATATTAGGCAGAAAAGTAACATCTCACTTCATTCCTTGTCTCGTACCGCGGATTTGAGGGGAACTGTATATTTTGGCTTATCCCACCATCCGATAATTTTCACCACCCGTCAGCAAAAGTTAACAGCGGTTAAGCAAAAATACAATTTTAGAGAGAATGAATGTAAAGTAAATATGTTATTAAGCACTTTGAGTGGTTGCAGGTGTTTTTTGTATAAACTTTCGTTTTTGTTTTGATTAGTAATTTTACCAATTGATTTCTAATTAGAGTTTTAGAATAATTACGGTAAACATGAATAAGAGAAAAGAAAGAAGTCAACGGACGTTTAGTTCTTTGAGAATTTTTTACGAGCGTGTCGAATTTTGTCCGTGATTTTTGAAATATAATTATAAAAAAGAAATTTTGATTAAAAAAATGCCGACTCCGCGAAAGTGTCGTGCGCCCGGTTGTGATAGTGGAAATAATAATAGATTTCTTTATTTCCATAAAGATCCTGCAACGTTGGAGAAACGGATGGAAAACCCGAATATCCCGGCTCACCAGGACCTGCCATGCCGTAATGCATTTGTTTACTTATGCACAAGTCGGTTTTGGTGGTAAACCCAGTAGGAAAGTGTTTGTATATCAATTTGATTTTGAAATGCGAAATAGTTTGCGTTAATTTTGAAGCAATTAATTATTAAACTCCTCAACGTCGTTGGTCTCCTTGGCGTGGGTATGACGCTTAAGTGTTGGCATGGCTGCTCCTCGCGGATTTCGATGACACCACGAACTAAGAGGGAAGCTCCATATATGAATCAATGTAGGACTCGAACTTGCACGGCTTCTTATGTGGAGATTACCGCACCAACATCTCGCAATTCCGCATACCCTGCATCCCTCCTAGTGTCTCCCAGTTCTCCTTCCTCACTAGTCAATCCTCCCCCTAAGCCAGGGTGTTAAGCGTCACCGTGTGGTCGTACGACCAAGATTAATACAACTAAAATTAAAGCACAAAAAAACGTATATTCCCCATCTCGGAGTAAGACTATGCAGGCGCGAGCGCCTAGCATAAAAACTTCTTCTTCCCCATCTCGGAACAAGAAGGCGCAGGCGCAAGCGCCTAATGCGCCGCTTCGCTCCGATAGGAGCTCTTCCGGGCTCGAGGTGGGTGTTGCACGCCGGCCCGTGAATATGGGTGTTATGGCGGGGTCTAGCACCAGCAAAGCTGCTGGGATTGTGCTGGAGACGGCAGATCGTTCCGTGGCGGTAGGCACTAGGGGCCCGCCAAACACCGGCGTGGCTGCGAAACCTAATCTTGCGAAGGCAGGGGTCTCACGGCCTGGCCCGAGCGGATTAAGGCGGCAGGCAGCTACGCACGATAATATGGAGGGCGTGGAAGCGACGGAAACTACGAGCCTAAACGACAGAGATCGGCGGAGGAACAAACTCCGGCGACGAAGAGATTCCGACCGTACTCCTGGGTGAGCAGGCCTAGCTTTGCCGAGGTTGTGAAGGACCGGATCCTTATTGGAGTCCTGGACCGAGGCAACGAGCTCGGGTCCTTACCAAAGGGCCAGTGGAGGTGGGTGAAGGCAGCTCTTACGAACGTCATCTTTGACGTTCTGCTGGAGAACTCCGGAACCCCCCGGCCAGTAAGGACGCTGGCTGGTACCAGGGCCATATTAAGGTGGTAGCCTGTGAGGACCAGAGATCGGTGGCGCTGAATAATTCCGCCGTTGCATAGGTGGGCCCTGTCTACCTAGGGGCTAAGTTGGAGGTGGTGGACTGGAAGGACATTCCAGTTAGACCACGGGCGAGGGTATGGGTTCCGGTGACACCATCGGCACCGGAAAGCATCGTTAAGATGCTCGAGGTGATGAACCCGTCCCTCCCGACAAGTGATTGGAGGGTCGTCTGGGTCGAGGACGCGTCTATTGGGCTTCTAGAGAAGAGGCAAGGGCGCGTTTCATATGGCCTCGATGAGTTAATTATCAAAGCGTACCGCGGCGACGCTCAGCGTGCCTCTGGGTCTGGTGAAGCAATGGATGTGGACATTGAGGCACCCGAACCGGAACCGGAACCGGAACTCTGCGACGCTGAAGGCAGCGTCTCCTCCCAGACAAACCTTGCACCAACAATGCATATAATGTTTGCGGAGGAGGAGTTGATTCTCAGTGACGGGGAGGGTGAAGCTGACGTCACCGTCGTAGACGGAAGGTAGAAAACGGCTGTCTCGTATGAGGGTGCTGCAAATAAACCTCCATCGCTCTAAAGCAGCCTCAGCTGCTCTCGTGGAGCGCGGTAAAGGTAAAATTAGAGCCTGTATTCTGGCTAAAGCTGATTTAAATATCTTTCTTTTACCTAATTACAGCGATGGCGACGTCACGACAATTCTCGCGGAGATAGGGGGTATGCCGATCGTGCTGGCATCGGCTTACATGGCGTACGAAGCCGAGTACCCTCCTCCCTATATGGTTCGGAAGTTGGTGTCCAAGTATGAGAGCGGACACATGTTGGTCGGCAGCGACGCAAATACTCACCATGTCAACTGGGGGAGCACGGACATCAATGATCGAGGTGAGTTACTTTTCAACTACCTTTTAACTACCAACTTACTTATATGCAACAAAGGTAGAGATCGCACCTTCATTACTAGGAATCGTAAAGAAGTTTTAGATACAAATCTATGTAGTGTTAGTCTATCTGAACTGATCGAAAGTAGGCGGGTTCTAGACGAACACTCCTTTTCTGATCATCGTTATATTGAAATCGTATTGAACTTTTCTTTTACCAGCCCAAAAGTGCGCAAAAACCTAAAAAACACGGATTGGCGCTCTTATAAAAGGTTATTTGAGGATAGGCCAACCAGCGAACCTCTTATTGAACCTAACTGCATCGGGGATCTAGAGAACATGGTGAACGTTTTTACGATGACCTGCTCAAATGCCCTAGATCAGGCTTGCCCTGAACCTAAAAAATGGGGCAAACTTAAACCCCATTGGTGGTCACGTGAGTTGGACTCACTACGTAAATATTGTAGGAAAAATTTCAACAAATCCAAGAGACTTAGTCTCGAGCTGGTATGGCAAGAGTACAAAAAGTCTCTCCAGACCTATAAAATAGCTTTAAGGGCGGCAAAGAGATCTTCGTGGAGAGACTTCTGCGGCGGCATCGAGGGTGTTTCCGAGACAGCCAGGCTAAGGAAGGTTCTCTCAGGATCCTCTAGCTCGACAAGTTTCTTGCGGAAGCAAGACGGTTCCTGGACCTCAACGGGAAAGGAAACCCCTGAACTGCTACTAGGCACCCATTTCCCTGGGAACACAACTGCGGAGAAAAGAATTCCTCCTTTTATTTCTTCCAACCCCGTCAACATACCGGTTTCGGAAGAAAAGGTTAAATGGGCCATCCAAAGCTTTAAACCAGACAAATCTGCAGGGCCGGATGGGATTATACCTGCTCAGCTAATTAAGACACTGGAGGTGTCTGCAAAATGGCTCTCTACTACTTTCAGGGCCTGTTTCAAACTAAATCACATACCGTTGGCATGGAGAAATGTCACGAATGTTTTTATTCCTAAAACTGGTAAGGCCTCATACACTTATCCAAAGGATCTTAGGCCTATCAGTCTATCACCATTTGCTCTTAAGGCACTTGAAAGGATTGTTAGTAGCTACCTGTCCGATACCATCGACAGTCGACTACTGTCTAATGACCAGCATGCCTACCGCAAAGGCAAATCTACTGAGACTGCACTCCATAGCTTGGTCAGCTATATTGAGAAGTCTCTCAGTGTCACAGGTTGAGTTTATCGGCCAGCTACTCTGTTGCAGAGTAGGAAGGGCTAAGCTGGGTGCGAACGAATTGTCGCGGCACGTGTCGAGGGGGACGCCACAAGGAGGTGTCCTATCCCCACTTCTGTGGAACCTCACCGTTAATACGCTACTGCGAGATACGGTATGGGGTGGCGAAAAAGTTGTCGCGTACGCTGATGACATCGCGATCGAAAGTTTCCGCAGACATGGGCTGGTAAAAGGAAAGTTTCCGCAGACATTATGCGAGCTGATGCAACGAGCGCTTCGGGAGGTATCCAAGTGGGGTCAGGGTCAGCTCAAGTAAAGTGGATCTCGCACTCTTCACGAGAAGGTATAAAGTGCCTTCGGCGACTCCACCGGTACTAAATGGTATCCTGTTAAGTATTTCTACAAGAGCCAAATTTCTAGGCGTTGTTTTATATAGGAAGTTGAACTGGAAAGAGAACCTGGTTCAACGTCATGAAAAGGCTTCCATAGCCCTCTACACATATAAGAGAGCCATAGGCAGGAAATGGGGTCTTAATCTCCGGATCTGTCGGTGGATTTTCACAGCGGTCGTCAGACCAATTCTCCTATATGGGGTGATCGTATGGAGGCCTGCATTAGACAAAGAGGTTAACCTCAGGCTACTCACCAAGGTGCAAAATCTAGTATGATCTGCATAAGTGGGGCGCTCAGAACCACGCAAAATGAGGCTTTGAACGCCATTTTAGACCTCCTTCATTTAGATTTGGTCGGACAACAGACGGCAGCGATGACTGCTTTGCGACTAAGAGAGACATCCCAGTGGCACCCTGAAAGCCAAGGGCACTCTAGTATTTTGAACAAGTTCTGCTCTATTCCGAGAGCACGGACCGGTGTGCTTCGACATCGGTAAATGAAAGTAACTTTATTACACGAATTCCAAGCAGGGAGGAAAGGAAACCTGAGTTTCATACTCCACCTGATAACATTGTCATCTATACAGATTGCTCGAAACTCGATAATAAGGTAGGAGGGGGCGTTTTCTCACGAAACCCTCTCCTACAAATTTCCTTTAGGTTACCAGATCACTGCAGCGTCTTCCAGGCTGAGGTCTCAGCTATCATGGAAGCGGTGAAGAAGATAGGGACCGGGATTATAAGAAGAGACATCTTCATTTTTAGTGACAGCCAGCCTGCAATCAGAGCTCTGAGCTCTTTCACGTTTAACTCGAATATCACGCTGGACTGCCGCCGATCTCTACAGGAGAAGGCTAAGCAGAACAGACTGTACCTCATTGGGGTCCCTGGTCACCGGGACATAGAGGGAAACTGCATGGCAGATGAACTTGCAAGACAAGATACGACCAAGCAGATTCTTCAGGATAAAGAGCGCATTGGTATGCCGTTTGCCACTTGCAAACTGCTACTCAGAGATTGTACATATATGCAAGCTGACAATAGATGGAGGCAAAATACGGCCTGTCGAACCTCAAGGCAGACGTGGCCCAAGTGGGATCGGAAACGGTCGCGCAGCGTTCTCTCTCTAAGAAGGGAAAACATTTCGAATGTGATCGGGGCTCTAACAGGGCACTGTCTGATAGGTATACATGCTGAAAGGCTGGGAGTGCCCTTCCGAAGATGCTGTAGGAGCTGCAAGAATGACGAGGAGGAGGAAACGATCTTGCATTTACTGTGTAAATGCCCTGCACTGTGCAAAAGCAGAATGCGATATCTGGGATCACCGTTTCTGGATGACCTTAGTAAGGTTTCAAGCACCGAGGTAAATTGTCTGTTGAAGTTTGTCAATGAGGCAAACTGGTTTAGTAAGGGGTAATTTCTTTTTGGGATGGTACAAAAACTTTTCTTTGTGGTAACACAATGGGCCTAATACTGGCCTAAGTGAGCTGCTGCAGGCGGCTGCCACTCCAACCTAACCTAACCTAATTATTAAACTTAAGCGGTTAATTATGTATAAAGGTTTTACTTTGTGTTTTAAATGTAAAAACCAAAAATAAAGTACGATTAAAAAGTTTAAATTTGTGAGTAAATAATTACATTACCGTCTCGATTAGTGCAACTTTAATATTACTTAATACGTACTAATGTAAAAATTACTCGAACATGAGCAAATACAAAACATACGTAGTACATATACATATATCCCATTTCTATTATACACATTTCTCTGGGAATTTATCAAAATAACTTCTCGAGTTATCGCTTTTTTTCTGTCAAGTCGAAAATATTAATGTTACAATTTTATTAGTTTGGATTATGGTGAACTTCCGCAGCACGAATGGTCAGGGATCACAAAAGAGCGGAAATGCTGCGTGAATAGCTGCGTTTCGGACGATAAACGCATTTTGTATGCATTCCCCAGAAATGAGGATGCCCGAAAGAGTTGGGCCCTAGCATGCAAAGTGCCGCCGCCGTCAAATTCTGACAGGCTTTTTATTTGTCAACGCCACTTTGATGTTCAATATATCACTAAATATAGGCTATTAGATAGGGCTTTTCCCTCTTTAAATTTAGAGTCAGTACATATAAGTCGCTCCCCTAGTGTTGGCTCTGAACGGGTTTGCCCACCCGTTACAAAAACATATGCAAAAACACTTAAAACTGAAGATGATATAGCCTTGCAAGAATTTGAAAAATATTCAGTTTTGGATGAATGAAGTCGCGTAAATTTTGACGAAAATTTCGAAGACTCTGAAGCCACAACCAGCCGCGAACGATTTGCTCAGGCTGCTCGCTATTATCAGAGCCACGCGATAAAATTCAACAGAAAAATTGATGATATCGAGGACGAAAATAAAAATCTGGAAAAAAAAATATTTTGATTTGTGGTCTCGTGCGATCATTGCAGACGAATCTTCCAGCAGAGGTGCTATTAATTTCGCCAAAATGATCGTTAATACTAAGCAGTATCCATATAGCGAAGAAGAGAAGACATTGGCGCAAAACATTAATTATGTTTCCTCGGTACGTTGTACCAGGTTTTGACGCCAATGTTATTCAAAACTTAGCCCGAATGGTGCACAAAATGTCCCCGACTGAACGTCTTTGTGTATTATTATTTGACGAAATAACCGTCAAATATCGAGATCTAGTTGATGGGTTTGAAGACCTTGGAGAAAATCAACGCGACAAAAAAATTGGAAATAAATGTTGTTTTTTCATCGCGAAAGGCCTATGTTCGAAAAGGAAATATGTGTTTTCGTACTATATTTCCAAAAGCGGTCTCAATATGAACATCTTATCACCGATCGTCAAAAAAAATATTACTACACTTAAGAATATCGGACTAAACGCCAAAGCCTTGACTTGTGACCAAGGACCCTCTAACACAAGTATTTTCAACACGTTACAAATTTCAGAGAGCACACCCTTTTTCATACACGATAACAGTAAAATATTTTGCATGTATGACTATTGGCACCTTATTAAGTCCATTCGTAATACTTTGTTAAAACACGATATTCTTACAGCAAATGGCATAGCTAGTTTTAAAGTTATCGAAAAATTTTTTGATATAGATCAGTTGAGTCCTAATTTTAAAATCTGCCCTAAATTGAGTGAGGCCCATATTCATCCCCATTCATTCGAAAACATGAGCGTTTCACGCGCAACGCAAGTACTGATCAATTCAGTAGCTGCTGGTATAGAAATGGCGTCAAGACAAAATTTATTTGCCAACTCTGAATACGTGGTAAAGTGTGCTGAGCCGACACAAATTTTCGTCAAAACTTGTAACGATTAATTTGATGAGTTAGACTGTAAACGTTTTAAAACAATTTACCCTCTTACATAGATGCGCTATAAAACGCGGAGATAACGCAAAATTTTCAAGATTAAATGCCTATGTAGAGTATTTGGGAACCCTAAAACTTCCAAATAATGCGCGTGTAAGATGTATTGAAGGCTTTTACATTACAATTCGTTCAATTGAATTCCTTTCAGAAGATATGTTTGCCGAAAACACGGATTTACAATTTATTTTTTCGCGTAAACTTATTTCGCGTTAGAGATTTTTTTTATAAAATAAGAGCCAGTCAGGGTATTAATACCCACCCGTCAGTACATGACGTACAATATATTGTAGCGCGGTTAATTTCAATGAATATTTTACGCCAGAGATTCGAAAATAAAGGTAGTAATTGCGAAGATGATGATGATATTAAATTAGATTGAAATTTAGCCCCCGCAGATTGTCATCTTGTGCAGGTAGTTAGCGAACCAGAAGCGGAAAGACTTGTCTTGGATGACACTGAAATATCTGAAGAAAATGTTGCCGAAGTAGTAGAAGAAAGGGCGGAGGTACAAGTGCAGCAGTATTACACTGGATATGGTATTTACTAGAAAGTTCTGTGTAAACTGAAATGCGAAAAATACGCCAAGGTCATGATGAAAACTCAAGGAGATCTGAAACAACACTCCGAAGCCCTGATTAGAGCAAAAAACTTCGCGGAAGACAGCGATTTAAGGTTTGTCAATCCTGAAGACAGGGGTTTCGAAGTGTGTCGTCTCCAGATGATCTGGTACCGTCATCTCTTCGAAAAATACGCGCATATAACTGGAATAAAATGCCTAATGTTGTTCACCATAATAGAGAAAACAGAGAAAGACTTTCCCGACTGGTTCCAAGTCACTGGCGAGTATAGAGAACACAGATTTAAACTTTTAGATTTTTTAATAACTGTCCTTTTATTTAAAAACTCCGTAAATCTTAATTAAAACATAATCAAGCCTGGTCTGAATTCCTCTATTGATTAGGTCGTGTGAGAAAATGTTGTTATACTAATGACAGTTTCGTAACTCTGATTTAAATTATATATATATTTTGTTATACCTTTTTTTGTTACATATCTAATATTTTTTCTCTTTTCCGTTTAGTTTTTCATACAAAATATAAAACGGCAAAACAGCAAGTGAATAAAGCTATTTATTGCATATATTTGCATACATATAAACTTATAATCACAATTGACTATGTTTTATTATGTGCATATTTAAGTAAAGCCGAATTGCACACCCAATCAATTATTTAAAAGTTTCCATCAAGTTAAATTTATATCTTAGCAAAATCTAAAATTCGAGCCAAAACAATTAACATCTATTAGAAATCATATTCTGTTAAACAAATTTTGTCTTCTCTCAGCTCTGTTAACTTCCGACACTCGGATTTCCCCATTCGCCATTGCAATGGTGAACTAAGCCGAAAAATATTGATGCATTTTGACAATTCACACCGTCATCCTAACTTAGGCCTTCTCTGTCTAATATAAGTTCTCTGAAGTGTTCATAAGAGAAGGGTGGAAAGGGAACGGAGGAATCGTCAAAAGAATATTCTATTGAGTTTTCGACAATATTTGTGCCTTTCGCCGTCAGCGCAAATATTGATTGTTATGAATATGTAAAATTATTAAGATATTGCATATGTATGTATGTATGTAGGTATGTATATTATTTTAGATTTTAATATCTACTATATGCATGAATGTACTTACATACATAGGATGTCCGAATATATTAAACGATTTAATAATTAATTTTTGACGATTTCGTAAATTCATTTGTAACGCAATATAACCAAAAAAGAAATTTAATTGAAACGGGTTTACAGATACCTTTAGAAGCCTGTCAGATTAAAGCACTAAAAGACAGTGCTGTTTGCACTGCACTTGTCGTGCAGAAGGAAATTTATGAAGAGTACAGGATGGATGCTGTGCGCGTATTTATTTCAGGAATTAAAATGCCACTTTGTGATTTGATGTTTTCGGCACGACCTAGCTTCCTCCTATCTGATTTAGCACTAGATCAGGATGTAGAATGAAACCCTGAGCGATACTTGTTTGCGAGTGCTCTCGCTATGAGTTTAGCAGATAAAGCTCAAAAATTTGAGGTGAGGCAACAGTTTAGAGAAAGGGGTCCTGGTGGAAAAATCCAAGTCGAGGATGTTTATCCTTCATAGAACCCTCATTTTCAGGGCCTAATAATAAGCCTCCAAAAAAGATAGAACCAGTGCAACGAATGGAGATAGATTCTTCACTTCGCTAGAGGTATAGCACGCGGCATCAACCTAACAATGGTCTTCCATCCCGGACCTGTGTGCAGCTTCCGGCAAATCAGAACCAAGTATATGGCCAGGCTCCCAAGGGGGTAGTTTCACTAGTTTTAATAGCATACATTTCAAAAAACATTGAACCGATTTCAGGAATATGTGGCTGTAAAGGTAATTAAGAGATCTTTCACCTGATATGTATATTCGTATATATATAATATATTTATTTCGACAAAATCAAAAAAATTGAGAAGTAGCGTTTTTTTCAAAAAAATATTTTTTTCTTTAAAAAGTACGTAAATAACTGTACATAAAAATATGTTTGTCAAAAAGTGCATACAAATACCTTTCATTTGATATATAACTTTTTATAGTTTGGTTGAAATACTATTAGATATTTTGCCTTTTTGTGTTGCTGGCGAGGGGGAGATCATAGAATTTTGCGTGTAACACCATTTGCGTAGATGGCCTTCGGTCGCGATTCAAAAAAATAACCCTGGCCAATCCAACACCGGCTACGCTGACCACAGGTTTTTTGGGTGTAACATCTTTCCGCGTAAGCAGCCTTCGGTCACGCTTTAAAAAAATAGCCCAGTCCGATCCAACACCGGCTACCCTGACCACAGTATTTTTGCGTGTAACACCTTTCTGCGTAGACGGCCTTCGACCGCGCTTCAAAAAAAAACCCAGGCCGATCCAACACCGGCTACGCTGACCACAGTATTTTCGCGTGCAACACCTTTCTGCGTAGGCGGCCTTCGATCACGCTTAAAAAAAATAGCGCTGGCCGATTCAACTCAAGAAGCTTTCGGTCGCTCAGGATCATAACCCTCAATATGACCAGTTCTCCCTCCACACAAATTAATCAAAATGACTGATAGTTTTTAAATATTACTACATATATAAAATTAAATATCAAATGAAAGGTATTTTTATGGGCTATTTCACAAATATATTTTTTTATATAGTTAATAACGTATTTAAAAAAAAAATTGTTTATCTGAAAAAATGGGCATAATTTTTTTAATTTTGGAAATCGGTGTAATATTTTTTGAAATATAAGCTATTAAAAATATTGAAAATACCCCCTTTACCCCGCCATAACACCCCACTCTTCGTTTGAGCAAAAAAAGTTGAACACCATAAGAATCAGTAGAAGAAGGCGCACCGCGCCCACTTTTTTATTTTTTTCTAGCTCAGTGCACCCTATTCTTTTCTTATGCCATCAGTTCTTAGTAAAGTCAATCTATGGCTTTAATGATATTAAGAAAAAAAGCATAGTGAACTTTTTTGGCACAAACAGCCTTTTTTTCCTCCCCATGCTCTCCAGTTTCAATGGAATATTGGGGCTTAATCTTCTGACGCAGGAAAAGGCTCCATTAGATTTTATGAATAAAAGAATAACAACGAGTTCTGGCTCTGAGGAGCTTAAATTATTTAAGTGTGGTAATGTAAATTTCACCCAAGTAGAAGACATAGAGGTTCCGCATGTTGTGAGAACCAAATTTCATAAAATTATCAAACATTTAATGAGGGTTTTTTTTAGACCCAAATGAAGCTGTCTCATATAATACGAACATATTTGCCACTATTCGCACTGAGAGCAACGACCCAGTATACTCTATACCCAATGATACGGCCATACTATCAAACTTGGGAAGGGCCAGGTATTTCACAACAGTTGACCACAGATTAGGTTTTCACCAAATAGCACTTGCTGTCAAGGATAGAGAAAATACCGCTTTTTCAGTCGGTCATGGGAAGTATGAATTTTGTAGGCTACCTTTTGGACTGAAGAATGCGCCTAGCATTTTTCAAAGAGCGATCGATGACGTGCTCCGCGAACAGACAGGGAAGTGTTGTTATGCTTATGTTGATGACGTGATTTTTGTTTCTGAAAACGAGAAACGACATGTGTGGCACATTGAATGGGGTTTGGCAAATTGTATGAGGCTAATATGAGGATCTCATGAGAAAAATCGCACTTCTTGAAAGAGAGTGTGGAGTATTTGGGCTTCGTTGTGTCTACGGATGGTATTAAGACAAGTCCTAGTAAGATCGAGGTAATTCGAAATTACGAGAAGCCCTCTGCATTGTTTAATATCAGGGGCTTTTTTGACTCGCAAGTTATTATAGGTGCTTTATTAGGGATTTTGTCGATAGCAAAGCCTTTGACCGATATCCTCAGCGGTGAAAACGAAAAAGTTAAAGCCACGCAATCCAAAAAAATAAAATTAAACCTAGACAAAAAACAGTTGCAGGCCTTCAACAAACTAAAAGAGGTACTGGCATTTGAAGATGTTATATTACCCAACCCAGATTTTAAGAAGCCATTCGATCTAATGACGGCAGTTTCTTCTATGGGCATAGGGGTGGTGTTATCTCAGGGTGAAAAGCCGATCACTATGATCTCTACGACCCTGAAAGATCGAGAACAGAACTTCGATACTAACGAGCTTGAGCTACTAGCGATTGTCTGGCCTCTCAGGAGCCTTAGGAATTACCTTAACTGCTATATAATTTATATGAACCATTGGGCGCCAGAAATAGAGTTTTAGTGTCCGAAATTGAAACCTTTATTTCAGCCGTTGTCCTTGCGAGGATTATCGTCACTAATCCTTCAATATTCAATGTTGATGATGTTAAGAATATAATTAACATGCACGCTACAAATACAACCATAACAGACTTAATGGAAGTATCTAGTAGTAGGGTTCTATTAGACAAAATTTTGTAATAAAGTATCCTTAAACTATTTTTGTATGTACGAGAGCTATCCTGTTTCCCGTTCAACACAATGAAACTGTCCTGCATTTTGGAAACGATAACAACGTCGCTGATTGCGACAATCAAATTTTGGCTATTGGGAACTGTATTACAGTACTTCCATATTCTGCAAAAAGCTACAGAATACAACATGCGCTAAACAACTTCATTCGGGAAATGTGGTTCACAGCAGCACACCCTCAAGCCACCTTCAACCAATTACAGATATTGATAAAAGGTATCGTAGTTATCAACGACAATACTCCTGTGAGCACATCAACCGATGGTTCTGAGAAAACCGTTAGCGGTACTATCCTGCTCAATATTGAAGACGAGGTTCAAATCAACGGATCTTACTTTAAAAACGAAAATGGCATACTGACGAAATTACCAAATTCGGCGACGACCACACTTGCCAATATCACCAACCATCAAGAAAAATTGCGCTCATCATATCTCCAGAGAATAAGTGTGGAAAACCTAAGATACATTGCCAAAATAGAGGAAAGAACTGTGTGTGGCCACTACTATCAGGTCTAGCTAGCATAGCCATCCTAATTGGCTGCTACTCCCCCCTCAAACTGCGGCAAAAGCAAAACAGAAGACGTCAGAAACATTATGTATATCCAGGCTGTCATCGATAGCTTTAAAAAGTCCGGGGACGGCATTCATTTAGAAAGGGGGAGGAGCTAAGATGTGCAGCTCAAGACCAACAGTAAAGTCTCACAAATGGCTTGAGCCAGCGTATTTCCGTTGCCACGATAGCAGGCAACGATCGATATAAATAGTCTCCTCGAATTTGCAACATAACTCCAACCGGTAGCTGCAATGTAGTAGCATATCGAAGTCCAGCAATTGTGGTGATTACCACAAATACGTGAGAGTGAATTTACTCTAAGGGGGTGTCTAAATGAACAACTGCGATTCCTCGAAAACATCACAATCCACTCACAGCGCAGCCAACGGCGTTCTGAACAGCAATACTGCAGCGTCTGTGGAATATTTAGATATAAGTAATAGAATTAAGAGAGTATGTTTTAGTTTTTAAGTTAAAGCTCACCGACTCAGCCAATGGTTACCGGAAATAAATATATATTTTTGAAATATAACCTATAATTCTTGACCGTTCTTATAAATTATACATATGCTCAAACGCTCATTTCAACATTGTGATATTTGCATTATATTCATTCCATTGCAAATTCACTCATGCTCTCTCACCATTTGTATTAAATATAACTTAGCATATGTATATATTTATATGAGTTTTTGGAACAAAATTAGTCCATCGACGCGGGCGCATCGCGTTTCTATTTTAATTTAAGTTTACAGCCTATATGACAGCCGCTCGTATGTATGTACATACATACATATATACATCAGCTATAGACTTTTGGCTATAATTTTGGATATTTCGCGGTTGTGAAAAACGCTCCCAACCCAACAGCCGTTATTCTGTATTTCAGTCTCATCTCAAATGTCAAAATTTAAAACTTTCAGTTAGAGAACGTTTTTGTGCCATAAGACAATTTCGGTATTCAGTAAACGACAGTCTCAAATAACTTCACCAAAGGCTGTGGCGAAAAGCAGCGGAGACAATCTCAATGAAAATGTTTTAATCGACAGCATTGCATGCTCTTTAAAATTGAAAACAGTAAGGTGATTGCAAAATTCATATTAAAATCACCCGATCGAGATTATAATGGCTATATTTAATGTAACCGACAACTAAAAAGTTTCGAGATGTTAAAACTATAAACAATTGATAAATATTTGTAGATACTCATCTACGAATACACGCACTATCGACCACCTTAAGGTAAATAAATGTAAAAATAGTGTTTTATTACAATGTTTATTTTCTCTGAATTTTTTGCTGAATCAATCAAAGCATAGCCCACGACCGGGGAGTTGATCGAGCCCATAATTTCCTTAATTCCTTTGTTTTGGGACCTGCTCGGGCCAGTTGACAAATCAGTTACTTTATTTTGGGGCTAATTACTGAATACCAAGTAGTCTCAAAACCGATCTCACCACAGAGAACTTTCAATTTGTGACTACGGACTGTTTACATAACACGGGTATAAGGCTGATGTATTTAACCATTTGGTATATATGTACGTGGTATTGTATTTCAAGCATTCTACGTATGATATATAGGTACGAAAGATATGGTATATTCGGTTTAATGTTTGTATTTGATTTAAATTTTGGCATTTAAAAAGACTGTTAACGCTCAGGAATAAAACAACTAATGCAAGCTCTAGTTTTTCTTTAATTGAAACTCTTGAATACAAAATCAGACGAAAATTTAGTTTCTTAATTGTTTCAGTATGAGCTTATTATTAAATTAAACTAAAACTAAAGTTTGCTTCATATTTGTACAATAGAATTGTTATAACCAACAACAAGCACATCTTCATATAATAGCGGCAAACTGCCGTACTTGAAATTGTGTTTGGAAATATAGAGAGAGGCAAAAGCAACAAGAGAGTACACGGCTTACTTAATGCAAGTGGCATTGAGCTTATAAAAATTATTGTTTTATGTATGTAAATAAAAAGGCTGAAAAATTAATATACATATGTATGTAATGGAGGAGCACTTCAACCATTATCATTTTTTCTAACAATAATAGGTATAAAATCGAATTGGCTTAACCAACAACAACCAAACATTGTTGTAATAGTGGCAGACTGCCGTACTTTAAATCGTGTTTGCAAAAATAAGAAGATGCAAAAGCAACAACAGGGTGCACGGCTTACTTAGTGCAAGTTGTTAAGGCGTTGTCTGAGGGAAAGTAAGTACGTGTTAGCCATGAAGGTCGTGGGTTCGATCCCCAGAATAAATCTGATGAGGAGATGTGGTGATCTCTGAAATGCCTAATAATTGTGTCGTTGTTGTGTTTTCTATAATTTTGTTAGTAAAAATGGCACTGAGCTTATAAAAATTATTGTTTTATGTAAATAATCAGGCCGAAATATTAATATATGTATTTAGTTTATGAGCATTACCATTACCATTTTTTCTAATAATAACAGGGATAAAATAGAGTTCTTATAACCAACAACAATCACACAACTTTTTAATAGAGACACACTGCCGTACTTCAAATTGTGAATCGTACATGAACCGTCCTTTTCCTTGTAAAAGGGGAGCAAAAGCAGACAGTTTTCCCGGGAAATAGCAAAGATTATTTTGCAGACGCAAATCAGGTAGAAGATGGCAACAACGGTGAGAAGGACTTTCTTTCTGGATACCATCTAACATGCGATACGTTGAATACATGATCCCAAATGGTAGCACTCTCGACTTCCTTATGGACACTGGGGCAAATAAAAACTTTATTAGTGAGGAGAGTAAGAATGCAGTTAAAGTAGAAAATTGCCTTCAACCTTTTCAAGGACATAGCCCATAGCTCCAATATAATGGTCTTTGTGCTCCCTGGACTAAAGTCCTTTGACGGTATCATTGGGGATAATACTCTGAGAATCCTAGGGACCGTGGTCGACAGGTCAATTACTCAGTGGGATAGGACATATGTATCTGCCGCAATTAAAAAACCCATATAGCAACTGATAGGAAAATATGCCGAGTTATTTGTGCCACTTAGTGGTAGCGAACTAGTTGACGTACCTTTACCTCTGATCCAATTTTCAGTGAAAGCTTACCCAGCGTGCATGAGAAATGAAGTTGGTAGACAAATTAACGAGCTCCTTGAGAAAGGTGTGATACGACTACCCAGAAGTTTCTAAAACTCTTAAGGGGGTCTCCTGGTGTGATGCTAAAATAAAGGTGATATTTCGGAATGTTTTTTTTTGTGACAAGGGTGTTACATATATTGTTTATTCAAAGAGTATGTGTGAGACAACTTTTAATTAATATTTTCAAAAAAAAAAACTCGAATAAGGTAGAAAATGGCGGAGTAATCAAATGTGCAGTGCAGCGTGTCGCTTATGAATTGGTCCCATTGTGTACACGATAGCGTTCGTAATTCTCACCAGAAACAGAAATAATTTATATGTCGTTAATTGTACTACTTTTTTACTCTATATGAATCTCAATAAACCGGTAAAAACCCCAATTACATTTTTTTTCTCGTTTTGAATCTAAAAACTAAATTTTGAGAAATAATTAAACTTGGTCCATATAGAACAGTTTGAAATACTCTACAAAATGCAAGTTGAATCAGGTCGATAGGTCAAATAGTTTTCCCGTAATCGTGTCCACAAATTACAAAAATGTGATTTCGAGAAAAAACGTTTTAAAGTTTTGAAACATTGAAATTTTTGTTCGACACGTACACACATTACTGGCAATATCTCAAAAATACGTGGAATTCAGGGCTGTAAAGGGTATGTTAAAAGATAGCTATAGAACAGATTAGGCAAAAAGAAAAAAAATCGATTTTGTTTTCGAATCACACCAGGAGACCCCCTTAAATATGGGTGTGACAAAAAAACCAAGGCCAAATGTAAAAGCAATATCGAATGGTGATCGATTATAAAAGACTGAATGCAGTTACAATTGCTGACACATATCCCATTCCTGACATCAACGTGACTCTTTGCAGATTAGGGCAAGCTAACTGTTACACGACGATTGACTTGACATCTGGATTTCACCAGATACCAATGAAGGACTTCGAAATCCCTCAGACAGCATTTTCCACAATAAATGGAAAATAAGAACTCCTCCGTTTACCCTTTGGCCTGAAAAATGCGCCCTGCATTTCCCAAAGGATGATCGACGACATATTAAACCAATACATAGGAAAAATATGACTTCATATTACAGAAAATTTATCCACGACTATGCCAAAGTTGCAAAACCGTTCACTCTAATATAACTGTCGCTGATAGAGTGCTCGAAATTATTGAGAACGAGCACAAAAGAGCTCATAAAAATCCTCGTGAAAATAAGTACTACTTTCGCGCAATGGCTAGGCAAATAATGGACTATGCTAAACAGTGTAGTATCTGCTAATTGAATAAGTACGAGATGCGTCCTTCAAAACCTTTTCTCCAGCCAACCCCTATCCCAAGCTTTCCTTACGAAATAGAGCATATTAACATTTTGGAGATCGACAGGCATAAGTACCTTAGTGGAATCGACACTATTTTTTCATGCCAAAGGTATTAGTAATGAACATTGAGAGAGGACTGCAAATCCATTAGTCCTGAATTATATTCGTTTATTGGGCATAGAAATTTATCAAATTCCAAGGCATCGCAACGAGGTCAATGGTCATGTTGAGCTTTTCCACTTTACACTAATAGAGATATATCGTTGCATTGCGGACAACAACCGGAACAAAAATACAATCCATTCCGTTATAAATAGGAAACCAACAGACTTTTTTTCAATAGGTCCGGTGAGATAAACTAGGTAAACTTTAGGGAGACACCTCAGAAAATATAAAAGCAATCTTGCAAAAAGAGCAGGAAGTTAGTAATACGAGAATTAATGCTCGACGCACAGCACCACACAATTTTAATAAATAATTTGTTTATCGCAAATAAGCAAATAAAAGGCAAACATAAGCCGGTATAGAAACAAAAAACAGTCGCCGAAGATAGAACTGTAACTATTGCCACAGGAAGTGGAAAAAAATCCACAAAACCGACGTGAAAAACGACTGAGATAACACTGGTCAGAAAGGGTACTCCTACATAGATCCTTGCGTCTCAGCGGTCTGTGTGCATATTTATTTTTATAGTCGATACGTCAGAGATTCAATTCCAGTTAACTCGGTAGCCCGAATGACGACAATCGACGTGATTCAACTCCACCAGGAAGTCTATGGCTTTAATTGACGTGAAGTCACTCGTGCCAAGAGTAGGCTATTTGCAACTATAAACGCTTATCGTTAAAAGGGTCCAAGGGCCTTCCAATGTCATCTGAGGTAGTGCCTATATTCCGATGCAAAAACAAACCAATGCTTGCTACATATGCAAACTGCGCAATATTAAAGTGTGAACCAATTTATGAAAATATATTTTATCAGAAAATAGAAGACATTTAATAAAACTTAAATATTAATTTCGCGAACACACTTAAATAATTCAAAATCTCAAAAGGAAGGGAGAGTATTCCCAAAAAGGAAAATATCTAATACTAATTACTAATACAAAAAAAAACTACTAAGCGCACGTTATAAGCAATTACTAATACTAATTACTAAAACAAAAAATCTATTAATAAGCAATTACTAATATTGGCTTAGTTAATAAACCACTTACACCTCTGGGTCCCAATGAATCCTTTTCTTAATTCCTTGTAACGGCCTAACTAACTCACTTAGTGTCATAATAAAGAGTAGTAGGTTCAGTATAAGCAATAACAATTTTATATTTTTTAAACAAGCCACTACCCACATCACTAGAAAGTAAGTTAACTTAGGGTAAGTTAATACCACCCAAGCTGCTTGACAGATGACTCGCCGTCACATATCAAACACTCCAAGCAGATACGTTAGAACCACCCATGAAGACAACATAAATTAAAACCCGAAACCAACCACTTCCACAAGATGTCGTAAATTAGTTACTTATAATATACCCGCATTCCAGAGAATCAAATAACGCATTCATATTCCGTTATTTGATCACTTATCATAAACTGGCTACATTAAGTTGACCCACATCAATAATCAACTTAAGAAAGTCAATATTGCACATGTTGCCCGAATTATGACCACCCATCACAAATTCGGCCGCATCAACAAACGCATAGCAAGACGACAATGCTAAGTGGCGCACAGCTATGTAGAACGGAAATCAACAAACAATCGACTCAGCCGAACCGCACTTGTAAAACCAAGTACATGATTTACTCAACAAACAAACATGTGGGGCACAGACGGAGTCAGCACAAATGTGACCGAAATTAATGTTGTAAACATTACCAGTACAACAACACATGGGAACCACGCTAAATTCAGCGTCAGCACGCGATCGCAGCGAAGCAGCATGAATCTACCACGCAGCAAAATACAGACGTTACGCAGCAGAATGCAGTTGCAGCACAGGCATAGCTAGGTATAAATAGTCAAATTATTGTAACTTAGCTTTAGATTCAATTCTCATATTAATAAACGCGGTTATGCTGTCTTCTATACAGCCCGCAATAAATAAAATATAATTTGTTTCATTCAATTAACGCGGAGTTGCTGTCTTCTATACAGCCCGCTTAAGAAATAAACTTACATTTATTTAACTGGCGCCCGAGCAAAAGTCTCGAGCCACGTGAACGTAAAAGGTCCTGAAAATTAAAAAGTAAGGACTAAAGAACTAAAAGTGCCGTGGAAAGAAAAATACGTCCCGAAAATAAAAAATTAAGGATTCCGCGACGCGAGTGAAATTTAGTGAGAGGCCCCTCAGTAGCTTAGGCAAACCGGCGGTATAACGTACCAGCCTACACTATAGACTCAAAAAAATAAAAAAATAAAACATTAAAAGCAGCACTTTTTGTGA
This sequence comes from Anomoia purmunda, assembly GCA_951828415.1. Taxonomy (NCBI): domain Eukaryota; kingdom Metazoa; phylum Arthropoda; class Insecta; order Diptera; family Tephritidae; genus Anomoia; species Anomoia purmunda. Next base: position 54,335,732 of record OX639998.1, read on the forward strand.
TCTTCACTTTCCCCCACCAGTGGTAAGAGGTGAAGTTGATCAAATATAATTGTGCGCTTGATAAACGTAAAAAGTGAATAAATTCCTCACGATTATATCGATAGGGCCCTTAGTAGCTAAGGCAAGCCGGTGGTAATATACATATGTACCAGCCTACGATATAAGAAACTATTAAAAGAAGAAAAACACTGAAAGACAAGATAAACTATTTCCAAAAAAAGATGCGATAGTGAAAAAACAAAAGCATTTTCGGAAAAAAAACAAACAAAATATACCCTAAAGGTGATAAACATTTATAATAAAGTGCAAAAATCTTTTGAAAAAAAAATTTTAAAACAGAGAAGAATAAAGTGCAGATATACTCCTTGAAAGGAAAAAGTGAGAAAAAATTAAAATAATCAACTTTAGACAGCAACTGGAAGCAACCGGAGCATCTAACAACAGTACTACAATCAACATCTCCATCGCAGCCAACAGTAGCCGTAAGAGTAAGAATTTATACTAAGAATATATGTATATACTTTTATTAAGTATAAAAAGAAATTGTAATTAGATATTATTATAAATACCCCACTAACAACACCATAAATTTAAATGGACGCTCTACCAGTCGATTTCGACTACGACGGATTAGACAAAATTATAGAGCAGGTGGACAGAGATATTGAGGTAGAAAAATATAAACCCCTTATAATTACAGGTATTAGTAATCAGGAAAAAGCTAGGGCTATGCAATTGGTATTTAGTTTTATAAGAGAAAATAAAGTAGCTACTTATTTTGACTTTGACAATAGGGATAATATCGAAAAAGAAGCAGTTCGACTTAATCTATATTTTAAGAATTCAAATTTATAAATAAAGGGAAAAAGAGTATTCAAAAACAAAAATTAAAATTTTTTCAAAATGGCACACCCTAATAATTTAATTAGGCCCGCATTACTTAACCAAAATCCTCTAGCTCCTCAAGTATCAACTAATGCTCAATTAAGCATGACTGACTTGACGGCCCTCATATCTGAAATAGCGGCCAATGTTTTAATGCAGCAAGGACCACAAGTCGTCCAAAATGTAATTAATCCAAATGCTAGTTTGGCCACAGCAGTTGATCAGGTAATTGAAACAGGGGAAAGGGGAAATTTGAATGAATTAGATAGAATACCTGATGTGGTAAAGTGCTTGAAAGAATTTTCAGGTCGTCCAGGAGAATTTAACTTCTGGAAGAAAAGCGTAGACCGTATACTTAACGTATACGAGTCATTAAAAGGATCTCCTAAATATTATGGGATCTTAAGTGTAATTAGAAATAAAATTACAGGCCACGCTGATACAGCACTGGAATCTTACAATACACCATTGGATTGGCCAGCTATAACAAAATGCTTGTCAATGCATTACGCCGATAGACGCGATCTATCAACTTTAGATTACCAAATGACTACATTGGTACAAGGTAATAGGTCAATTGATGAATTTTATCAACAGGTGTATAAACACCTCTCGTTGATCTTGAATAAATTAGGTTGCGAAGGGATGAGCAATGAGACTTTACGCATGTTAACGCAATCTTACAGAAGCAAAGCGTTGGACACATTTATAAGGGGATTAAATGGAGATCTACCGAGATTATTGGGTATGAAAGAGCCAGTCGATTTACCGCAAGCTCTTCACCTGTGCCAAAAATTGGACAACCAAAATTTTAGGACGAACCATGCCTATAACGTAGGGCAATCGTACCAAAGACCAAATAAAGGCAAAAACAATAAATACACTGCAGGACCACAAGACTTCTACCCGCAGTTAGCTTATAATCCGCAATCAAGTCAACAAGCATGGCAAAGCCGGCGCTCGCAACATAATTTTGATGCGAACGCCAATGCACCAACAAGGCCACCGAAGCCTCAGCCAAAGCCAGAGCCCATGGATGTCGATCAGACCATGCACTCACGTAGGGTAAACTACATGAATAAACCTACCCAAAAAAAATTATTATCAAGGAAAAAGACCTCTGGAGGCTCCCCAACACAATAATAATAAGACACAAAGGACTTTCCACATAGCGGAACAAAAGGAAAGCGAAAATACGGATGATTCAGCTAACATTAATTTTTTAGTATGCTGAGCTCTTCACTACCATACTTTGAAATTAAAGTGGAGGGCGGTCAAGCTTTAAAGTTTCTTGTAGACACAGGATCAAGTAAAAACTACGTTAAACCCGATTTGGTAAAGAAATGTATACCAAACGAAACTCCATTTCACGCTAAATCAATAGCGGGAGAAATTGAAATTAGTGAGCATACTTATGCGGAATTTTTTAATATTAAAGAAAAAATAAAATTATATTTAATGCCAGCATTAAAAGTGTTTGATGGCATATTAGGAAATGATACTCTTAGAAGTATGAAAGCGGTGATACATACAGCCGAAAGTTGTATGATATTAGGAAATGGCTGTAAAGTCCACCTAAAACAACTCCCCACGCAATGCGTTAATGCAATTAACGAAAACAATCTGTTATATAAACAGAAAAGCATCGTGGAGGAGATAACTACAAAGCATCCTAAGCTTTTTTCCGAGCCTAATGAAAAGCTCACATACACAACAAAAGTTGTTGGTCAAATTAGGACAACAACAGATACACCAGTGTACTCGAAATTTTACCCTTACCCGGTAGCATTAAAATCCGAAGTAGAAAAACAGGTAAAACAGCCTCTGGACGATGGCATAATACGACAATCCAGATCGCCATATAATTCTCCTGTATGGATTGTCCCAAAGAAGGCAGATCCCGCAGGAAATAAACAATACCGTATGGTTATTGATTACAGGCTGACCTGTGAAAATTTGATTCGAATTAGAAATCAATTAGATTAGCAAAAAAAATCAATCTAATCGATTAGTTATGATTAGTTGATCATTTTTAACTAATTCTAATTGATTAGAATTAGTGCTAATCAAAAATCCAATCACGATTAGTGACGATTAGCAATTCTAATCAAAACTAATCAAAACTAATCAAAAAAAAAATTGATTAGATTTCTTGATTAGTTTTGATTAGTTTCAGTAATTTAATAGAATTTAATAAAAAATTTCATTTTCAGGTTGTTTGATATTTGATATTTGAGAATTAAACATATTAAACATTTAAGCCTACAAGTAACTATGAACAAGAAAAAGAACATAATTAACATAGTAAATGTACTACAAATAATTGACATTGGCCTTCATTAAAACTAATTTTTCAAAAGAAAAATCAGCCAACGAATTCCGCCTGGGTGAATTTATAATGCCCGCAAAAGAAAAAAGGCGTTCAACTGGAGCTGATGATGTGAGCGGGGTGTTAAAAACTATGGATGCCTCTTTCAAGGCACCATATTTTGTCCAAATGTCAGCACCAACGATCGGGTCATTCAAATAAGCATGAAGCTCATTGCTTATTAAGCTTTTGAACCCGGTGGACATGGTTTGTAACTGGCGTTTTCGGACAGTATTCCTCATCTTCATCTTCTGTAACGAAAATGGTGTTAATAAAAAAAAAAAAATTATATGTTTTTACCATCTTCGTTGAAGTCATAGAACTTATTCCCATTATTTTCCGGCATCTGGAGCGGCTTAAACGTAGATGAATCAGTTGCAAAAAATTTGCATATGACCTCTATCACCCTTTTACTGATCTGCTCCTCAGTACAGTCAGGTTTGTTTTTTGGATAACCCGTAACCAATTCATTTTCACACCTGGAGTCAGTACAGCTGCTACTAATGCCATGTCTACCTCTGGAGATAATGTGAAATACGCTTCAAACCTTTCTCTCAATCGTTCGTCCAATTTCACTGCGATTGAGCACATATTGCCCAAAATGCGGGGTTTTTTTGATAATTTTCGCTGTAGTTAGGATCCGCGAACACATCATCTGATGAAAAATCTTCGTCCACATAAATATCTGACATATCCATTACTAAAATGCAGCAAATATTTGTTAATATTTTTTATAATAGGTATGCGTTTATTGAAATATTTATAATGAATAATTTTTTTATATTGTATAAAAATTACAATAACAACTTTTGCCTAAAGCAAAACCAATCTCACTAATATATCACACTTTCAAAAAACATGCCGTATATCAATTTTAACACTTTCATATATTACTTACCAGTTATTTTAAACAATTTTAATATATTTTTAAACAAAAATACAAAAAAACCGAAGAAATTTAACCTCCGAAACGAAACTAATAACACGTTGTACAAAATGTAAACAATATGCAAATGACAGCTGTATGTATCATTTTTGCAACAGGGTGACTCACGCATTCGCAGATTGCAATTGCCTACATTATGTAGAACTGTTTACATTACGTATAATTGCTTACACATACATATATTCAACCTGAAAATGAAATTTTTTATTAAATTCTATTAAATTACTGAAACTAATCAAAACTAATCAAAACTAATCAAGAAATCTAATCAATTTTTTTTTTGATTAGTTTTGATTAGAATTGCTAATCGTCACTAATCGTGATTAGATTTTTGATTAGCACTAATTCTAATCAATTAGAATTAGTTAAAAATGATCAACTAATCATAACTAATCGATTAGTTTGCAAAATAAGAACATCTAATCGATTAGCTAATCATTAGGTCTTCTAATCATTAGTACCCAGATATGATTACAGGAAATTGAACGCAGTTACAATTTCAGACAGGTATCCAATTCCTGAAATATCTGAGGTAATATCACAATTAGGTGAAAGTAATTACTTCTCAGTATTGGATTTAAAAATTGGTTTTCATCAGATACCATTAAGGAAATCGGACATAGAAAAACCGCATTTTCTATCAATAACGGTAAATATGAATTTACACGTTTGCCATTTGGCCTAAAAAATGCGCCATCAATTTTTCAACGCGCATTAGACGATATATTAAGAGAACACATTGGCAAATGTTGCTATGTGTATATCGATGATATAATTATCTTTAGCAAAACCGAAAAGGATCATTGCAAAGATATTGAAAAAATATTTAAAACACTAGAAGACGCCAACATGAAGGTTCAGTTGGATAAGTGCGATTTTTTTAAATCAGAAACCAAATTTTTAGGGTTTGTGATTACTCCGGTTGGCATAGGAACCAATTCAAAGAAAGTGGAAGCCATTGCAAGCTTTCCTAAAGGAACTCCGAAGCTTCCTAGGACTATCAGGATATTATCGCAAATTTGCAAAAGATTATGCAAAAATTGCTGAACCGATGACTTCACTCTTAGGAGGGGAAGAAGGTAGAATATCAAAGAACAAATCCTCAAAAGTAAGGATAGATTTAAATTCTGAAGCAAAAGAATCCTTCAGGAAAATTAAGAATTCATTAATTTCCGAAGACATTATCCTTGCTTATCCAGATTTTAAAAAAGAATTTGAATTAGCAACGGATGCTTCAAACTTCGCTATAGGCGCAGTATTATCACAAAGTGATAGACCGATAGCTTTTATATCGAGGACATTAAGCAAAGCTGAAGAACATTATGCCGCCAACGAAAAAGAATTCTAAGCAATAATTTGGGCATTAAATACCTTCAGAAATTATTTATATGGTTCCAGGAAAGTAAAAATTACAACGGATCACCAACCTTTAACTTATGCCTTAAGCAATAAGAATAACAACAGTAAAATGAAAAGGTGGAAGTCAATTCTGGAGGAATATGACTATGAATTAGCATATAAGCCCGGCAAAGCACAGCGACAAATTCAGACGAAAGCTCATCACACAACTCAATATACAGTGTCGAACAGCCGATTAACGTGTTTAAAAATCAAATTTTTTTAAATAAGGACTTAGTATCCAACTATCAATTTCAAATAATATTTCCAACATATCACCGACATATTATAACAGAATTAAGTTATACCCATGAAATTTTACTGCAGATTTTAAAAAAATATTTAAACCCATCGGTAATAAACTGCATCAAAGCAGAAGAAGACATAATGGGAGTAATACAAGAATTGTATCCCATACACTTTAGTAAATACAAAATACGATTTTCGCAGATACAAGTAGAGGATATAATAGATATTCAACAACAGCAGGAAATCATAATTAGGGAACATAACAGAGCACATAGAAATTGTAAAGAAAATAAATTACAAATTTTGAGAAAATATTATTTTCCAGGAATGGCTGGCAAAATTAAGAAACTAATTAGAATTTGCCTTACATGCAAAGAAAATAAATATGACCGACATCCGGCGAAACCGAAAATTCAGCCAACACCAATTCCTACATTTCCAGGTCAAATAGTTCATATTGATATACTGCACATGGGAAAGCAGTTAATTTTAACAGCAGTGGACAAATTTTCTAAATACGCGATTGTGAGAACTATCCAATCCAAAGCAGCCGAGGATATCAGGCAACCGTTGAGAGACATTCTTTTCTCTCTCGTACCAGAAACTCTAGTAATGGACAATGAAAAATCGTTTAAATCCGAAACGATAAATTTCATGATAGAAAATGAATTCGGCATAGAAATTCACCGAACAGCTCCATATACAAGTTGTTCGAATGGGCAAGTGGAACGTTTTCACTCCACATTGCAGGAAATAATGAGATGCCTACGTTGTGAGAATACGCACCAATCTTTCCTAGAACTTTTAGAAAGATCGGTCAAAGAGTATTAATAGAAAAACATAGATTAGAAATTGCTAAAAAAATTAAGGATAAGCAAGCTGTTGATCTAGCTTATCACAACAGAAATAGAATAGCATTAAAACAATACGAGCCAGGAAACGAAATTTCCGTTAAAATAAATAAGAGGTTAGGAAATAAACTGACATCTAGGTATAAAAAGGAAATCGTAGCACAAAATTACAACACTACAATAAAGACACAGTCAGGAAGAATAGTTCATAAAAATAATATTAAACAAAATTGAATATATTTTTTTTTAGGGTTTACAATGGCCAAAATAAAGATGAACTTAATAAACCAAACGCTATTGTTAGCATTTGCTACCATTGCCGCACAACAAATTGACATACAGGTAGCAGTAGTTTTTTATAATGACAACATTTTTATAACCTTACTAATACCCCAATATTCCTCCAATATCCTATCCAAAATTATTTTTGAACCTATTCCCGACCAAAAAAATTTATCATTAGTTTTAGATGAATATGACATACTTACGGATGAAAATAATAATTTGTATAAAAAAATTGTTAAGGACAACCTAAAAAAAAATTTAATCAAATTAGATAACAATTGTTTAATAAATATCATTAAATTTAAAGAAGCAAATTGTAATTTAGTACCATCAATAAAAACAGAAATTAAAGAAGTATTACCGGGAATATTAATATTCAAAAATTTTTATCTGAATATATCTCACAATTGTAACAAATTAGAAATTAAACAAACAGGAACTTTTTTAATAAAATTTGAAAATTGTAAAGTCATAGCTACAAACAAAACTTTTGAAAATATTAAAATCAAAATGTACGATTCATTTATATTACCAAATAAGATTACAAAAATTAAAGAAAATAAAAATATTACAGAAACAGAGTTAAAATTAGAAAAATTGTACTTAAAGCAAATTAGGCAACAAGAACACATTGAACTATTGTTTAAAAATAATAAAAGTGTTCATTTAATTAGTTTAAGTTCAGATTTATTAATTGTATTATCTATTTTTGTAGTAATTTTTATTTTAATATGTATTAATAAATATAAAAGGAAATTATATGAAACGCCTGAACTGCACTCACATAATCAAAATACTGCAAAAACAACAGAAGGCCCATTTCTTCAATTATCTTCAATGGCTTAACTCATCCACAGCAACAATACCGATTGAGGACAATCGATTTAAGAGGGGAAGAGTTAACTTAGGGTAAGTTAATACCACCCAAGCTGCTTGGCAGATGACTCGCCGTCACATATCAAACACTCCAAGCCGATACGTTAGAACCACCCATGAAGACAACATAAATTAAAACCCGAAACCAACCACTTCCACAAGATGTCGTAAATTGGTTACTTATAATATACCCGCATTCCAGAGAATCAAATAACGCATTCATATTCCGTTATTTGATCACTAATCATAAACTGGCTACATTAAGTTGACCCACATCAATAATCAACTTAAGAAAGTCAATATTGCACATGTTGCCCGAATTATGACCACCCATCACAAATTCGGCCGCATCAACAAACGCATAGCAAGACGACAATGCTAAGTGGCGCACAGCTATGTAGAACGGAAATCAACAAACAATCGACTCAGCCGAACCGCACTTGTAAAACCAAGTACATGATTTACTCAACAAACAAACATGTGGGGCACAGACGGAGTCAGCACAAATGTGACCGAAATTAATGTTGTAAACATTACCAGTACAACAACACATGGGAACCACGCTAAATTCAGCGTCAGCACGCGATCAAAATACGGACGTTACGCAGCAGAATGCAGTTGCAGCACAGGCATAGCTAGGTATAAATAGTCAAATTATTGTAACTTAGCTTTAGATTCAATTCTCATATTAATAAACGCGGTTATGCTGTCTTCTATACAGCCCGCAATAAATAAAATATAATTTGTTTCATTCAATTAACGCGGAGTTGCTGTCTTCTATACAGCCCGCTTAAGAAATAAACTTACATTTATTTAACTAGTATAACTAATTGTGTGAATTGTACTGTAAGCTAGAACAATTTAAGATGAAATAGTTCCTTCATATGAATTGCATGCTAGTTTGTAGCTTAATTTATTGCATAGCAGTTAAATGTAGGTAAATAAAATTTATTGAACACAATATATACTTATCATAAAATGAACTTAATTCAATTTACTTTCCCAGAGTTAAGCATAAATAAATAAGATTTAATGAATTCAATACATACTTATTAAAAAATTAGCATAATACTTTATAATAGTTAGACATAAGGATATAAGATATAATGAACACAATCTATATACATACTTATCGCCAAGTTATTTTACCTTAATACACTTCATAATGCTTAACCAAAGATAAATGAGATTTAGTAAAATAATTTTATATCTAAGGGTAATACATAGAATCAAGCGAATCACAAATCCGCCTCTGCGTAGCCGCGCATGGCTTTTATATATTTAAACTTGATTCTTCAATTGTAACCATTCGCAATGGGCATTTTAAGCTGATTCATATATATATATATACTTGGGAAGCTACAGCAAGTTTGAAAGCCGACTAGAACACACACTCACTGAACTAAACAAAACCGCTGTTATAACCGATGTATTAAACTATCAACTGGAAAAAATTGCTAGTCCACGACAAAAAAGACAAAGAAAGAAAAGAAAGACAAAGAAAACAACAGACCAAGACGCTCTATTAACTGGATTGGGTATTATTTAGATTTTCTTGGGATAAGATGATGAGATGCTTCAGAAGCAAGAAATTCTAATGAAGAATTTTGACCAATAAAATCAGGTAAACTCTGAAATTTTCAGAACCTCCCACGAACTTTTGCAGGCAGTCAATGGAATCGTTGCCGTTACCAATGATGTTCAAAGCCACAGTGGATGTGGTTTATGAACAGGTTCGCGCCTACCAAATGCCCATTGCAAGCGTTGTTAGCAGCATCCTGCTAAACAATGAAGAAATGAATCGGCTTATCAGGGAAATCGAAGTCCTTCTTTACAGCAACTTCTTAGAGGCAATTGATTATAGTAAGCCATCGATTTATAATAATGGTTCTCTTTTACTCTGTATGCCATCCTTACCGAATTTGATGGAAGCCAAATACAATCACCTTATTGTTCAAACTATCATACAAAACGGTCAGCATGTGGATATTAAATACGCAACAATCCGGGTTAATATAAATCAGACATACGGCATCAAGGACCGATGTTTACAGTTTACATCTGTAGTTTGATTCACTAGCTTATTTTAACGATATTCGCATGGTTAACTCATCATAACGAAAATTTTAACAATGTTGAGTATCGAAAACTAAACGACAACATATTTGATGTTGTTTGCTCAACCGGGGAAGAAAAAATTCAAATAAAATAAAATAAAATAAAAGAGGAACATTAAATAATGTCTTTTGAATATTTGGCATATACTTTATCACGAGATGACGAAGAAGTAAAGGCTTCAACAGTGGATCGACGTTTACTCCGGGATGTGGACAATCCCTTTCATTTGAATGTAACAGAATTTCAGAAGCTGTATCGTTTAGCTCCAGACTTGGCTGGAGCCCTAACGATATTCGCATGGCTAAATCATCACAACAGAAGTTTTAACAAATGTTGCTATTCAGCAGCCATTTTTTAACAATTTTCGCTATCGCTGAATCAGCTGTTATCGTAAGCTAGTCGATTATCGAAAGCTTAACGACAACAAATTTGATGTTGTTAACTCAACCGAGAAATGAAAAATTCAACTTAAATAAAATAAAAATTTAAAGTTCGTTAATTTATTTTCTTGAAATTAAAACATTAAATAATGTCTTTTGAATATTTGGCATATGCTTTATCACGAGGTAACGAAGAAGTAAGGGCTCCAACAGTGGATCGACGTTTACTCCGGGATGTGAACAATCCCTTAAATTTGAATGCAACAGAATTTCAGAAGCTGTATCGGTTAGCTCCAGACTTGGCTGGATACCTAAATTCTCAGCTTGATAGTGGAGCGTCAACCTGCTAAAGAAATATTTGCTTACGTGTCGTCACCTTTTTTTGGAAGGCACTATTGGGACCGTCGATTGAATAATTTATCAACTTTGGTGCCAAAGTGATTCTTTAGGAGGCTTATTTCAACCACCATATCTACCATTCAATTAATGTGCAAATGATAAACGCAATCTGTTATCAAGGATTAAGTATAAAGACAGAAATATAGTTTAGTTTTAATACATATATAAATTATTATAATTAAAAAAATTATTATATTTAAATCCTAAATATCCTAGAGCACAACACGATTCATAATGGAGCGGATTTTGAAAACGAAAACCATGGCATGTGTGCAGGTAATTCCCTAGAGTCGAGTTGATGACTCTTCTACCAAATCACTCAGACGAGATTCCGCTATAATGGAACATTGCAATATATAAAAACAATTATAAATATTTGTAGTTTGAAATAAATTGGTGTCTTATTTCACTTTAATCAAATGTAATTAAAACGCGCTCAAATTTATATTCGGCAGCACGCATTCATTTGTTTTTTTTTTTAAATCCTTTTTGTGTTTTTCGCCCTTTTTGTTATTCTTTTTTAATTACAATTAACATTGATTGCTTATATTTTGATTGCCAAAATCACAATTTTGCAATCATTTAGAAAAAATTGAATGCAGTTAATTTTTGATTGCAATCAATATTGTATCAAAATTGCTAATTGGAGTCTGCCTCAATCAACACTTTTTATAAGTGGTTTTAGAAAATTTATTTTAATAAGTAAGCAACAGCTCGTTTTTGCTAAACTTAGCTTAGGATTTTGCCAAACAGAAATTATTTTTAATAATTTAAGACTCTTATATTAAACCAAAGTTAAACTTCATTTTATTAACAATTCGGAACTAGGAAAACGTTATTAGCTACAACGAATGAGTTTTGTAACTTATCTAATTTTTTCAATAAAAAAGCAAAAAGTTTTAGTTTAAAAAACTATTGGCTTTCAGCAATATTAATTTCTCGAAATTAATATCAGAAAGCGATTCACGTCGTGAAGATTTTAGTAGGTCAGCGAACGAAAACAGACGTTCTACTGCAGCAGAAGAGGTGCGTTTATATTTAATAAAGATAGACTTCAGTCACGCGTATTAATTTAACATGGTAAAAGATGTATTCGAATCCGCTAAATAAGCACAAAACTCTGTGTCACGATATTTGTCTGCTACCAAAGCGCTCGACGTTAAAGTAGCTGAAAAATGTGAAACTTTATTTTAATTATACATTTTATAAATTTTGTTTTTTGTATTGCCTTCAAAATCAAAAAATTGTGTAGCTTCGTCTTCGACGACAGGCTGCAATGTGCAATCAACGCTGCGTTCTACAGCATCTTTTACTACCTGTATAATTTCGTTAACTTTTATCCCACCAAAGCTAGGGTTCAAAGCTGATATCCACATTATTTTCGGTTGTGGACAGAGTACTGATGCTATGATGGCATCATGCACACTCTCAGTCAAGGTAAAATAATTCGAAAACCTATTCTCTATGGCCCTCATTACAGACATAGCCAATTCCGTACAACTTTTGTTGGCTTCAGTTGCTATGATATGCGCGTACTTAGCGCGTGTTCTGGCTAAGGTCGGGAGGAGAAATCCATATACCATACCTGGACTTCTTTGCAGGAAGTCAATGGATTCTGCGATAGGGTTTAACAAATCCAGATATTCTTGCAAGTAATTAAATTCTGACTCGATAAATAATTCTTCGTGAAATATCTGAATCACGTCATTCACCTTAAATGTATGCTTAAGCAGGTCCTTTATTGAATCGTGCATGGAGTTCCATCTTGTAGCCACAGGATATTTCAATTGGCATCCCACAACAGCCCTTGACTTTTCCGATGTACTAGCCCTATTTACTTATTTCCATAGACGAGAGTATTTCTGCATTATCTAGAATAATTTAAGAATAAAATAATAGTAAAAATATACTGCATATTTTAAATCACCTTTCCATGTTTTTCAAACAATATCATGTTTGGTTTCAAAATGTGAAGAAAATCTGTTGAAGCCACTAAATTTTAGATTGAAGATTTCACCGTTTACCTTTGCCTGACCACTTTTTACTTTGTATAATAGTAACTTCTGATTTTAATTGCTGTTGAATTCAAAAACAAAGATTGGAACGGCTTCATTCCGTTGTTTATAACTAGTATTATGAAGCATTCTTGCACATTGAAAAAATTTTAATACAAATACGATTTAGAGAAGAAAGTCTGCAGTCTTTGGATTTCACAAAGTTTCTTCGATTTTCGCGATTTTGTATGAGGTTCCACCTAGTTTTTCAAGTCTTTCAGACAAATGTTTTGAGAAACCATAGAACTTTTTTCCTTAACAATTTACTTTTTTCTACGTTTTTGGAAACATTCAGAGAACCCTCGTAAGAACAAATGGATTGCTATGAATGCGTAGAGACGTATAACTGTAACCTAATTCCAAAGTGATACTGTTTATTTCATATCGTCAATGCATAACAACAATAAAGTGTTTCACAACTTATTGTGTTTTGGGAATGAAAGTTTTTTTTTCAGCAGCAACCACTTTTTGCCAGCAGATGTCAAGCTTAAGCTTGTAAAACAAATAAGATAACTTCATAGCAAATATTGTATAACGTAATAAACGTAAATAAATTATTGCATTTTTCAGATTGCCATAAACATGTTTGATTGAATCAGTGATTTGATTGCAATAGCAATAATTGCAATCAAAACTTCTTACAATCAAAGTGATTGCAATCATGATTTATAATTGATTGCAGATTGTAATTTTATTCAATCACAAAAATGCAATAAATTTTAATTTGCAATCGAACTAATAGTTCAATCATTGATTGCTAAAAAAGCTGATTGCAAATTTTTACAGCTCTGGTTAAGAATAAGTTAGCGAATGTCACAATCGTTTGTGCAAACGACAAATGTTGTCGACAAAATTGCGATTGTCAGATCGTTTAAAGTTAGTGAATCGCACTACTGCTATGGTATTTGAACAGAACTCACTTGATCTACTAAAGGAAGATGACTGCTTGCCACGACTACTCAAAAAGGAGGAGAAACTACCTGCCGGCACTCAATCTCCATTGTAGAAGTTATCAAAGAGGACACCATATTCTCCAGCAATTTCCAGGGCGCTGTATCAACCACTAGTTATCTCTTAGGTTCATTTATAGACAACAACCAAACTTATTGAAGCGTTAGTAGCTCAGAGCTCCAAGTACTACCCATTATCTTGACCAGCAAGAGGAATAAAACTCTCATTGCAAACTTCAACCTCGTTCATCAGACGACAGCAGGAAATGTAAGACTCCTTCGGTACCTAAAAGAGAAAACAATTTTTTATTACTCTTTAACTTGAATGTAATGTATGAGCACACCAACCATTATAATTTTTCTAAAATTAATAAGTAAGAAATAGAATTGTTATAACCAACAACAACCATACATTTATGTAAAAGCGGCGGACTGCCGTACTTGAAATTGTGTTTGCGAAAACAGAAAAATTCAAAAGCAAAAACAGTGTGCACGACTTAATTAGTGCAAGTGGTTAAGACGTTGCCTTAAGGAATACGAGTACGAGTTCGTGAAGGCCGTGGGTTCGACCCCCTGAAGAAGTCTGAGGAGGAGATGTGGTGATCTCTGAAATCCCTATAGCTTCTGCCCTTGTTATGTTTTCTATAGTTTTTCATACTAACAATGGCCTTGAGCTCAAAGAACTATTGTTTGATATAAAAAAATATGCCAACGAACCAATATATGTATGTAATAGATGAGTTCGCCAACCATAACAATTTTGTAACAATAACTAGAATAAACTAGAATTGTTTTAATCACCAGCAACCAAACATTCATGTGTTAGCGGCAGACTACCGTACTGAACTTGTGCTTGCAAAAATAGGACATGCAAAAGCAGCAACAGTGTACACGGCTTACTTAGTGCAAGTGTTAGCCGTGGAGGTCGTGGGCTCGATCCCCGGAAGAAGTCTGATGAGGAGGTGTGGTGATCTCGAAAATAGCTATAACTTCTGCCATTGTCGTTTTTTTATAATATTTCTTATTAAAAATGGTATTGGCTCATAAAAATTATTCATTAATATAAATAAAGATGCGAAAAAATTTATATAGATATATATGTAATGGATGAGCACACCAACCATCTAACAATAGCAAGTATAAAATAAATTGTTTCTTTTTGATCTTCTGTTTTTCCGACAGGTTGAAAATATGATGATGTAACGATTTTCCGTTTTCCCTTCAAGTCTGGTTTTGAGACAAGTCAAGTTTGGTTTTGAGACAAACCGGTTTCGGCGTTGTGCCATCTTTAATGTCATTTTCTGTTCTGTTCAGTCAAAGTCTTCTGCTGCGCATTTATGATGTTGTTGTTAGCAGGTAGTAAGGGTTTGTGTTATGGTCGCCTCATATGTAGGTACCTGAACATTAAATTTGCGCGTATATATTATACAAATTTTGGTTTATTTCGCGGTCGTTTCGTTGGAGTGTTAAGGCAGGTAGAAGTGGGTAAATTAAGCCTTGAGGGTTATTTTGAGTTGGTACTGTATGTTGATTGACCGATATCCAAGGTACACTCAAGTAGTAAGTTTAGCGCTTCTTCACGCTGCTTAATTGTAGTGGCGCGGAAATCATCGAAGATGAAGCACCTGAACCTCCAATCAATGAACGCGGATTCGAAGTACCCGACCTGGACGAAACTCGAACGGTAAAAGCGGCGTGGCACTGGTAAAGTGCATGCACCAGCTCATTTGGAAAATATGATTGGAATTTAAGTGTACTCTGCCCAATCCGCAAAAAGGGAGATCTCCCGTATCTGGACGCATGGATCAGTCTCTTTACATAGTATGCAGATGATATCGATATCATCAGTCTTTTCCAAACTACATAAATAAGCGAATCGTATGGGTCTGGAGTTGAAAGGGGGCAAGACTAAGTACCTCCTGTCATCAAATAAATGCGTCTTGGCTCACGCATAACTGTTGACAATTATAATTTCGAAAAAGTGGAAGACTTTGTTTATCTGGGAACCAACATTAACACCTACAATTCAACGTAGATTCTCTCCTGCCAACAAGGTTACTTTGCGCTGAGTAAAGCCATCTCTCGACGAACCAAAACCTCGCTCTACAAGTGTCTCATCATGTCCGTGCTATTGTATGGCGCTAGAGCATGGGCACTGTCAGCATCGGATGAGACGGCCCATGGAGTGTTCGCGATGGCGAATACCGCAGACAATGGAACGATGAGTTGTATGAACTTTTTCACGTAATACACATAGTCGAGCGAATTAAAAATACAGCGGAAACGTTGGCTGGTGCATATCGAGCAAATTGACGAAAATGCTGTGGCCCTGAAAGTATTCAACGCGGTACTTGACATCACATGTCGCAATTGGCGTCAGTTAGTGAACTCGGCAGAAATCGCTTAGCGGTTATAGCGACAATTAAGTAAGAAGTAGGAATGTTGATAACCGTTGATCTACCAAAGTTCTTTGTATTTCCATAATCTCAAGCGCGTTCAACGGCGGCCTTACTGATGCACATGTAGAATTTTAGCTGTTTTTTAATGTTTGCTGGTGAACATTTATTGTTGCACATATGGTTTGCAAAGTTAGACTCAAGTATAGCAGAGGGTTTCTGTATCTTTTTGTTATAGTCCCGTATGTGTCCGCGAAACCTTTTTGGATTTTCCCTCAGTTATTTACTATTTTAAATACTGTCTGAATGTTGTATGTTTGTTGCATGTAGTTCGCTAACGTATGTGTCCGCGAAACCTTTTTGGATTTTCCCTCAGTTATTTACTATTTTAAATACTGTCTGAATGTTGTATGTTTGTTGCATGTAGTTCGCTAATTTGTATGTCGCTTTTCTTGTGTATGTTATTAACTTGTAAGTCTTTCCGTCTTTATCTTTGCTGCTGTTTTCTAGAGCTTCTAATTTTATCCTCCAGAGTTTTTTTTATATCCATTGTTTTCTACTATATTATTAACTAACTATATCCCGCGGGCGTCGCTACGTTTTAATTTTTTGTTATTTTCCAACACCATTTTTAGCGTTATCCTTCAAGCTACATAAATGGCATAGACGGATTCACCGTTCTTATCCACATATCTGACTTTCATTTTCATTTTGGTCGAAACTCAAAAAGTAAGAAATGAATAAAAAATAAACACCATGATTTTTTTTATTTTACATATCGCCGTGAAAATCCATTGAGTAGTTTCAGATGTTAGTGAGTTCACACAGACAGACAAATAATGATCCTGCAACACCTTCGGCAATTTTTTTAAAGAAATGTTCAATGAACAGACATGACTTTAAGGAGATAGATAGGTAGATAGAAGATAGCTATGGTACTTCGGTACGCTTTAATTTTTCATAATATTTCTTGTCATTATCTTTCATCTCATATATACATATAAATGGTAAATTTTTACATTTCCGTCGCTTATACATGAGTACATAATTTAATCATATAGGAAAGTTACTTTCATTTATTGCATAATGTTACATTCTTATTGTCAGTACCATGAAAAATGAGAAATATTTATAATACTTTAGCTTAGGCAGATGATATACTAGAGAATAAAAATAAATACTTAGGTAGATGTACATAAAACATCATTATACAATTTTATTTCAGTAAGATAATTAGTTTCTCAAGCTTCTTTGTATACAACATTTGATGTAGTGGTATCGGGAACATGAACAAAGTTATCTATATATTACCCTCTTCTTCAGAATATGTATCATTTCTAAATTTGAACAATATATCAGAAGAGATTTGGACATTTCTCTTAATTCCAATTCGTGCACTGTTTACTGATAAGTGCATTCTCGTAATGTGCATCCACAAATTGGAGCTCTTCAAGCATGCTCTTATCTCATCCGCTCTTATATTCTGCGGTGTAACCAGTAGTATCTGCCGGGAATCTCCACAAAAAAGGAAAGTTAGACCACACAACTTTTTAATTTTACTGAATATCTATTAGAGTTCTGTCAACAGTTTCTGCCAGGGTTCGGAAACATTCACTCTCGTTCGTACGCGAACGCGAATGTATACACTTCTTCATTTTTTTTTGCATTCACGTTCGCGAACGAGAGCGTGGAAAAAAATCCATATCGTTCGTATTCGAGAATGATAGGTAGAAAAAATTGCGCTATTGTTCGTTCGCGAATGCATTCGCGAATCGAAGTTCGTACGTTCATAAACGAATCTACAAGTGGCTTCGATGCATTCGCGAACGTTCGCGCTGTCGTTCATCTTCATAAACGAATATTCGCAGAAGGTTAGTGCAGTAGGCAATATGCAGCAATATTAGATGCAAGCAGTGGTAAAAGAGCACATACATATGTACATATGTATTTGTTTGTGTAGACGATGGGCAACGGTTCTATCTTTGTTTAGCAAATGAACGATATGTGCATACACATGTATAGTTGATCCGCTGTTGTTAGATATGATACAAATTTAAAAATTGTTCTTATAGAAGGATGCGTACTTGTAAGAATTCCGCAGTCTGATTAATACCGTATTTGTGGTAAATTTACTCTGAAGACACAACTAAATATTAAGATCTAGTCAAAAAGGCTTTATTTGATTAAAGGTCGAAAATTGGCTGCCAAAATCCTGGATCAGTTGCTCAAGAACGTTGAGAGGTTGACTAGAAGCTCGTAAAAACCATATCGACTTAATTAATAGAATATATGTACTTTTAATGTGAGCATTTTCATAACGTCAAATATGTGTATCAGTTAGGTACGAAACCAGCATTTACATTTTTTCAGATATCTTTTCCTAGATAGAGAGCTGACATTTATTTTTATTTCATGTGAAAATTTTGAACAATACAAAATAATCAACGCTACGTTGGTGTAGTTGAAAAAAAAAAATGTTCAAAAGAAAATAATGCTGAACCATTTATATTAACTTCCATTTATTTTGCTTCTAAGTAGTTTATTTCTTATAATATGTTAATAAAATATACCCTATGTTATTCCAGCCAGCCACTAGTTAAAATCCCATGAAAATCCGTTCAGTAGTTTCTAATCTCCGAAACCACGGCGTTCAAACATGCAAACAGACAAAAATTTTAAAAATGGTCCAGAAGTATCCTATTACATTTATTTTAAATAATTAAATTTTTAAGGAAATTTTTAATGCACAGACAGGACTTTTCTACAGAATTATTATATAAGTAGTATAGATATATTTGTGTTCGGTGGAGTAGAACTAGCTAATTGACAAGATATGGGGCGGGCTAATAATAAAAAAATGTTTGTTGATAACTAGGTGTTATTGATCTAATAATAGTTTCTGCTCATTTTTAAAACATTTTGCTTTTATAGTGAGCTGTGAATTTCCACATGCAGAACTGCTACTATTTGGTGTAGTTATAATAAGAAAAAAACGTTTTCAAAAATTATTTTATTAGGGAATCATTGAGAAAACAACGATTTTTCAAAGTGGTTGAAGTGATAGCTGCTATTTCGGTGAACATTTATTGTTGCACATATGGTTTGCAAAGTTAGACTCAAGTATAGCAGAGGGTTTCTGTATCTTTTTGTTATAGTCCCGTATGTGTCCGCGAAACCTTTTTGGATTTTCCCTCAGTTATTTACTATTTTAAATACTGTCTGAATGTTGTATGTTTGTTGCATGTAGTTCGCTAACGTATGTGTCCGCGAAACCTTTTTGGATTTTCCCTCAGTTATTTACTATTTTAAATACTGTCTGAATGTTGTATGTTTGTTGCATGTAGTTCGCTAACTTGTATGTCGCTTTTCTTGTGTATGTTATTAACTTGTAAGTCTTTCCGTCTTTATCTTTGCTGCTGTTTTCTAGAGCTTCTAATTTTATCCTCCAGAGTTTTTTTATATCCATTGTTTTCTACTATATTATTAACTAACTATATCCCGCAGGCGTCGCTACGTTTTAATTTTTTGTTATTTTCCAACATCATTTTTAGCGTTATCCTTCAAGCTACATAAATGGCATAGACGGATTCACCGTTCTTATCCACATATCTGACTTTCATTTTCATTTTGGTCGAAACTCAAAAAGTAAGAAATGAATAAAAAATAAACACCATGATTTTTTTTATTTTACATATCGCCGTGAAAATCCATTGAGTAGTTTCAGATGTTAGTGAGTTCACACAGACAGACAAATAATGATCCTGCAACACCTTCGGCAATTTTTTTAAAGAAATGTTCAATGAACAGACATGACTTTAAGGAGATAGATAGGTAGATAGAAGATAGCTATGGTACTTCGGTATGCTTTAATTTTTCATAATATTTCTTGTCATTATCGTTCATCTCATATATACATATAAATGGTAAATTTTTACATTTCCGTAGCTTATACATGAGTACATAATTTAATCATATAGGAAAGTTACTTTCATTTATTGCATAATGTTACATTCTTATTGTCAGTACCATGAAAAATGAGAAATATTTATAATACTTTAGCTTAGGCAGATGATATACTAGAGAATAAAAATAAATACTTAGGTAGATGTACATAAAACATCATTATACAATTTTATTTCAGTAAGATAATTAGTTTCTCAAGCTTCTTTGTATACAACATTTGATGTAGTGGTATCGGGAACATGAACAAAGTTATCTATATATTACCCTCTTCTTCAGAATATGTATCATTTCTAAATTTGAACAATATATCAGAAGAGATTTGGACATTTCTCTTAATTCCAATTCGTGCACTGTTTACTGATAAGTGCATTCTCGTAATGTGCATCCACAAATTGGAGCTCTTCAAGCATGCTCTTATCTCATCCGCTCTTATATTCTGCGGTGTAACCAGTAGTATCTGCCGGGAATCTCCACAAAAAAGGAAAGTTAGACCACACAACTTTTTAATTTTACTGAATATCTATTAGAGTTCTGTCAACAGTTTCTGCCAGGGTTCGGAAACATTCACTCTCGTTCGTACGCGAACGCGAATGTATACACTTCTTCATTTTTTTTTGCATTCACGTTCGCGAACGAGAGCGTGGAAAAAAATCCATATCGTTCGTATTCGAGAATGATAGGTAGAAAAAATTGCGCTATTGTTCGTTCGCGAATGCATTCGCGAATCGAAGTTCGTACGTTCATAAACGAATCTACAAGTGGCTTCGATGCATTCGCGAACGTTCGCGCTGTCGTTCATCTTCATAAACGAATATTCGCAGAAGGTTAGTGCAGTAGGCAATATGCAGCAATATTAGATGCAAGCAGTGGTAAAAGAGCACATACATATGTACATATGTATTTGTTTGTGTAGACGATGGGCAACGGTTCTATCTTTGTTTAGCAAATGAACGATATGTGCATACACATGTATAGTTGATCCGCTGTTGTTAGATATGATACAAATTTAAAAATTGTTCTTATAGAAGGATGCGTACTTGTAAGAATTCCGCAGTCTGATTAATACCGTATTTGTGGTAAATTTACTCTGAAGACACAACTAAATATTAAGATCTAGTCAAAAAGGCTTTATTTGATTACAGGTCGAAAATTGGCTGCCAAAATCCTGGATCAGTTGCTCAAGAACGTTGAGAGGTTGACTAGAAGCTCGTAAAAACCATATCGACTTAATTAATAGAATATATGTACTTTTAATGTGAGCATTTTCATAACGTCAAATATGTGTATCAGTTAGGTACGAAACCAGCATTTACATTTTTTCAGATATCTTTTCCTAGATGGAGAGCTGACATTTATTTTTATTTCATGTGAAAATTTTGAACAATAAAAAATAATCAACGCTACGTTGGTGTAGTTGAAAAAAAAAATGTTCAAAAGAAAATAATGCTGAACCATTTATATTAACTTCCATTTATTTTGCTTCTAAGTAGTTTATTTCTTATAATATGTTAATAAAATATACCCTATGTTATTCCAGCCAGCCACTAGTTAAAATCCCATGAAAATCCGTTCAGTAGTTACTAATCTCCGAAACTACGGCGTTCAAACATGCAAACAGACAAAAATTTTAAAAATGGTCCAGAAGTATCCTATTACATTTTTTTTTAAATAATTAAATTTTTAAGGAAATTTTTAATGCACAGACAGGACTTTTCTACAGAATTATTATATAAGTAGTATAGATATATTTGTGTTCGGTGGAGTAGAACTAGCTAATTGACAAGATATGGGGCGGGCTAATAATAAAAAAATGTTTGTTGATAACTAGGTGTTATTGATCTAATAATAGTTTCTGCTCATTTTTAAAACATTTTGCTTTTATAGTGAGCTGTGAATTTCCACATGCAGAACTGCTAACTGTTTGGTGTAGTTATAATAAGAAAAATACGTTTTCAAAAATTATTTTATTAGGGAATCATTGAGAAAACAACGATTTTTCAAAGTGGTTGAAGTGATAGCTGCTATTTCGGAAATCACCTCATCTCCTCATCAGACTTGTTTCCTTCTAGAATTTACCAAGGTTTGAACCATGGTACACGGAGTTGCTAAGCGGGCACTCAACCACTCAGCCTCGCTAAGCGTGAGAAAATCGCTTGCTTTCTCATTATCCTAGTGACGTCGCCACTATGTGCTTAACAGCGTGGTCGGTATTGTTGTTTTACCAATCTATACGTTTTTGTAATACATATAGTTTGCTTTTAGGCGTAGTCGTCCTTATGCCAATTATTATATTATTGTTGGCCTTATATGTTGGAAACAAGTGTAATTTATTGAGGTCGAGGTTTTAATTTAAGGAATAATTGGGAAAACAACGATTTTTCATCAGACTTCTTTCTTTCTAGAATTTACCAGTGATTAGCCATTAATCCTATCTCCAACCATACCGCTATTATGTTCCAAACAGCTTTACAAATCTATAAGTTTTTGTGTTCTAGTTATAGTTTCGTTTTAGGCCTTCACTACTTTCAAACATCGTTGTTTTCTCAAATACTCCCTGATAAAACTTGGCCTCGAGCTCAATATATTATACTTGTTTACAATATATTGTTGTTTTCTCAAATGGAGAAATCTCTTTAAAGTAATGACAAATAAGAAAATATGCGTGAACAAGATGCAAATTTTGCCACTTTTTTTAAAATGGTTCGTGCACTCTTCAACGTGTGCAACCCATGTGCGAGCCGCGGTAATCAAACCGTGTGAAATTTCGTACGAGATCTACCATTTTTGATGACCACCACACGTAATTTATCAAGGACTATTTGTTGGGGGCATGCGCCTGGAGTGATCGAACATAGGACTGACATCACCGCCATCCAAGAAATGAAATGGACGGGCCAAGGTAAGAAAGCCTTGGACGTCTACTATAGCTGCCATGCAAAGGAGCGCAAGTTCGAGGTTGGATTTGCAGTAGGAGAGACTTCTTCGCCAAGTACTGTCGTTCACTCCGATGGACGAGCCTCTCGCCACGATTCGCATCAAAGGGCGATTCTTCAACATCTCGCTGATTTGTGTCCACATCCCGACAGAAGAGAAGGATGATTTGATCAGGGATCACTTCTATGAGGGTCTACAAAGCACCTACAAGCGTGCCCATTTTCTCGATATCAAAATCGTGCTTGGCGACTTCAATGTCATGGTCAATAAGGAAAGGATATTTGGTCACACTGTCGGAAAGTTTAGTCTCCATGATGAAACCTTCGCTAACGAACTGAGACTGCACGACTTTGCTGGGGCTCGGAACATGTAGTTTGTAGCACTAGGTTTCGGCACAATAAAATACGCGAAGCCACGTGGCTGTCTCCAGACTGTTAAACGCAAAACTAAATCAATCAATTTTTCCACTGTGTTAGACGTACGTACACTCCGAAAACTGCTTATCGACTCGGATCATTACCTTGTCGAAGCCAAGATGCTCATACGCTTTTTGCGTGCGTCTACATACGCAAGGAAACGTTGGCTGGTGCATATCGAGCAAATTGACGAAAATGCTGTGGCCCTGAAAGTATTCAACGCGGTACTTGACATCACATGTCGCAATTGGCGTCAGTTAGTGAACTCGGCAGAAATCGCTTAGCGGTTATAGCGACAATTAAGTAAGAAGTAGGAATGTTGATAACCGTTGATCTACCAAAGTTCTTTGTATTTCCATAATCTCAAGCGCGTTCAACGGCGGCCTTACTGATGCACATGTAGAATTTTAGCTGTTTTTTAATGTTTGCTGGTGAACATTTATTGTTGCACATATGGTTTGCAAAGTTAGACTCAAGTATAGCAGAGGGTTTCTGTATCTTTTTGTTATAGTCCCGTATGTGTCCGCGAAACCTTTTTGGATTTTCCCTCAGTTATTTACTATTTTAAATACTGTCTGAATGTTGTATGTTTGTTGCATGTAGTTCGCTAACTTGTATGTCGCTTTTCTTGTGTATGTTATTAACTTGTAAGTCTTTCCGTCTTTATCTTTGCTGCTGTTTTCTAGAGCTTCTAATTTTATCCTCCAGAGTTTTTTTTATATCCATTGTTTTCTACTATATTATTAACTAACTATATCCCGCGGGCGTCGCTACGTTTTAATTTTTTGTTATTTTCCAACACCATTTTTAGCGTTATCCTTCAAGCTACATAAATGGCATAGACGGATTCACCGTTCTTATCCACATATCTGACTTTCATTTTCATTTTGGTCGAAACTCAAAAAGTAAGAAATGAATAAAAAATAAACACCATGATTTTTTTTATTTTACATATCGCCGTGAAAATCCATTGAGTAGTTTCAGATGTTAGTGAGTTCACACAGACAGACAAATAATGATCCTGCAACACCTTCGGCAATTTTTTTAAAGAAATGTTCAATGAACAGACATGACTTTAAGGAGATAGATAGGTAGATAGAAGATAGCTATGGTACTTCGGTACGCTTTAATTTTTCATAATATTTCTTGTCATTATCTTTCATCTCATATATACATATAAATGGTAAATTTTTACATTTCCGTCGCTTATACATGAGTACATAATTTAATCATATAGGAAAGTTACTTTCATTTATTGCATAATGTTACATTCTTATTGTCAGTACCATGAAAAATGAGAAATATTTATAATACTTTAGCTTAGGCAGATGATATACTAGAGAATAAAAATAAATACTTAGGTAGATGTACATAAAACATCATTATACAATTTTATTTCAGTAAGATAATTAGTTTCTCAAGCTTCTTTGTATACAACATTTGATGTAGTGGTATCGGGAACATGAACAAAGTTATCTATATATTACCCTCTTCTTCAGAATATGTATCATTTCTAAATTTGAACAATATATCAGAAGAGATTTGGACATTTCTCTTAATTCCAATTCGTGCACTGTTTACTGATAAGTGCATTCTCGTAATGTGCATCCACAAATTGGAGCTCTTCAAGCATGCTCTTATCTCATCCGCTCTTATATTCTGCGGTGTAACCAGTAGTATCTGCCGGGAATCTCCACAAAAAAGGAAAGTTAGACCACACAACTTTTTAATTTTACTGAATATCTATTAGAGTTCTGTCAACAGTTTCTGCCAGGGTTCGGAAACATTCACTCTCGTTCGTACGCGAACGCGAATGTATACACTTCTTCATTTTTTTTTGCATTCACGTTCGCGAACGAGAGCGTGGAAAAAAATCCATATCGTTCGTATTCGAGAATGATAGGTAGAAAAAATTGCGCTATTGTTCGTTCGCGAATGCATTCGCGAATCGAAGTTCGTACGTTCATAAACGAATCTACAAGTGGCTTCGATGCATTCGCGAACGTTCGCGCTGTCGTTCATCTTCATAAACGAATATTCGCAGAAGGTTAGTGCAGTAGGCAATATGCAGCAATATTAGATGCAAGCAGTGGTAAAAGAGCACATACATATGTACATATGTATTTGTTTGTGTAGACGATGGGCAACGGTTCTATCTTTGTTTAGCAAATGAACGATATGTGCATACACATGTATAGTTGATCCGCTGTTGTTAGATATGATACAAATTTAAAAATTGTTCTTATAGAAGGATGCGTACTTGTAAGAATTCCGCAGTCTGATTAATACCGTATTTGTGGTAAATTTACTCTGAAGACACAACTAAATATTAAGATCTAGTCAAAAAGGCTTTATTTGATTAAAGGTCGAAAATTGGTCGCCAAAATCCTGGATCAGTTGCTCAAGAACGTTGAGAGGTTGACTAGAAGCTCGTAAAAACCATATCGACTTAATTAATAGAATATATGTACTTTTAATGTGAGCATTTTCATAACGTCAAATATGTGTATCAGTTAGGTACGAAACCAGCATTTACATTTTTTCAGATATCTTTTCCTAGATGGAGAGCTGACATTTATTTTTATTTCATGTGAAAATTTTGAACAATAAAAAATAATCAACGCTACGTTGGTGTAGTTGAAAAAAAAAATGTTCAAAAGAAAATAATGCTGAACCATTTATATTAACTTCCATTTATTTTGCTTCTAAGTAGTTTATTTCTTATAATATGTTAATAAAATATACCCTATGTTATTCCAGCCAGCCACTAGTTAAAATCCCATGAAAATCCGTTCAGTAGTTTCTAATCTCCGAAACTACGGCGTTCAAACATGCAAACAGACAAAAATTTTAAAAATGGTCCAGAAGTATCCTATTACATTTTTTTTAAATAATTAAATTTTTAAGGAAATTTTTAATGCACAGACAGGACTTTTCTACAGAATTATTATATAAGTAGTATAGATATATTTGTGTTCGGTGGAGTAGAACTAGCTAATTGACAAGATATGGGGCGGGCTAATAATAAAAAAATGTTTGTTGATAACTAGGTGTTATTGATCTAATAATAGTTTCTGCTCATTTTTAAAACATTTTGCTTTTATAGTGAGCTGTGAATTTCCACATGCAGAACTGCTAACTATTTGGTGTAGTTATAATAAGAAAAAAACGTTTTCAAAAATTATTTTATTAGGGAATCATTGAGAAAACAACGATTTTTCAAAGTGGTTGAAGTGATAGCTGCTATTTCGGAAATCACCTCATCTTCTCATCAGACTTGTTTCCTTCTAGAATTTACCAAGGTTTGAACCATGGTACACGGAGTTGCTAAGCGGGCACTCAACCACTCAGCCACGCTAAGCGTGAGAAAATCGCTTGCTTTCTCATTATCCTAGTGACGTCGCCACTATGTGCTTAACAGCGTGGTCGGTATTGTTGTTTTACCAATCTATACGTTTTTGTAATACATATAGTTTGCTTTTAGGCGTAGTCGTCCTTATGCCAATTATTATATTATTGTTGGCCTTATATGTTGGAAACAAGTGTAATTTATTGAGGTCGAGGTTTTAATTTAAGGAATAATTGGGAAAACAACGATTTTTCATCAGACTTCTTTCTTTCTAGAATTTACCAGTGATTAGCCATTAATCCTATCTCCAACCATACCGCTATTATGTTCCAAACAGCTTTACAAATCTATAAGTTTTTGTGTTCTAGTTATAGTTTCGTTTTAGGCCTTCACTACTTTCAAACATCGTTGTTTTCTCAAATACTCCCTGATAAAACTTGGCCTCGAGCTCAATATATTATACTTGTTTACAATATATTGTTGTTTTCTCAAATGGAGAAATCTCTTTAAAGTAATGACAAATAAGAAAATATGCGTGAACAAGATGCAAATTTTGCCACTTTTTTTAAAATGGTTTAGAAATGGTTCGTGCACTCTTCAACGTGTGCAACCCATGTGCGAGCCGCGGTAATCAAACCGTGTGAAATTTCGTACGAGATCTACCATTTTTGATGACCACCACACGTAATTTATCAAGGACTATTTGTTGGGGGCATGCGCCTGGAGTGATCGAACATAGGACTGACATCACCGCCATCCAAGAAATGAAATGGACGGGCCAAGGTAAGAAAGCCTTGGACGTCTACTATAGCTGCCATGCAAAGGAGCGCAAGTTCGAGGTTGGATTTGCAGTAGGAGAGACTTCTTCGCCAAGTACTGTCGTTCACTCCGATGGACGAGCCTCTCGCCACGATTCGCATCAAAGGGCGATTCTTCAACATCTCGCTGATTTGTGTCCACATCCCGACAGAAGAGAAGGATGATTTGATCAGGGATCACTTGTATGAGGGTCTACAAAGCACCTACAAGCGTGCCCATTTTCTCGATATCAAAATCGTGCTTGGCGACTTCAATGTCATGGTCAATAAGGAAAGGATATTTGGTCACACTGTCGGAAAGTTTAGTCTCCATGATGAAACCTTCGCTAACGAACTGAGACTGCACGACTTTGCTGGGGCTCGGAACATGTAGTTTGTAGCACTAGGTTTCGGCACAATAAAATACGCGAAGCCACGTGGCTGTCTCCAGACTGTTAAACGCAAAACTAAATCAATCAATTTTTCCACTGTGTTAGACGTACGTACACTCCGAAAACTGCTTATCGACTCGGATCATTACCTTGTCGAAGCCAAGATGCTCATACGCTTTTTGCGTGCGTCTACATACGCAAGGAAAGCTCGACGCTGGAAAGCTGCAATCGCAAAATATAGCTACTTACTTCGCTAATCGACTCTCACACCTGATCTCTAACAGCCCTTCGCCCCAAACCGGAATTCGCGAGCTTTGGGAGCACATTTCTCTATTACTACGTACCGCCGCTAAGGAAGTCATTGGGTTTCACTGATCGCGAATGAGGAACGCTGCGCCACTATGGAAAATATAGATGCATTCAACAGGGCCGCGCTGGAATCGGGAACGCTACCAGGAGTCGAGTGAGGAAAAGAGACTCATTGTTCGCCGATATACGGAGAGCCTGACATGCTAGCCAACAGGAAAAGCGCCCGAAATTTTACGGAAGGTTTTAAGACCGGGGCAAATTCCTGTAAGAAGAAGAACGGCGATCTGTTGACTAATGCCCAAAGAACACCGAAATTGTGAAGATAATATTCCTCCACTTTACTAAATATTGAAAGCGAAAGTCTCGCCGGAGAAGGTCACCCAATCTCGATGAAGTTCGACTGAGCTATTCAAGCATGATGACGAAGAGCTAGAAACGCGCATGCATCACCTTATTTTCCGGGTATGGGTGGACGAATACATGCCCGCCCATTGGCATTTAAGTGATTCTGCAATATCTGTCAACTACCGCGTGATTAGCCTCCTTAATATTTCGCACAAGGTTCTATCGAGCGTATTTTGTGAAAGACTTAAGCCAACCATTAACGAATTGTTTGGACCTTATCAATGTGTGGGGCTTTGGACCTGGTAAATCTACTTGCTAAATCTACCATCGACCGCTACTCCAAATATTGGGAAAGACTCGTGGGAAGAGCATCAGCACCATCTATTTATCGACGTAAACTAGCTTTCGATAGCAATAGAAAAAGTTGTATATATGCCGTGATATCTGAATTTAGAATCTCTGCAAAGCTAATACGGCGCCGTAAATGATACTGAGCAACACCACCAGCTAAGTCAAATTTGGGCAGGACCTCCCGAGCCGTTTGATACAAAACGACGTTTTAGACAGGGTTACCCCCTGTCTTATGACTTCTTTAACATTATGTTGGAAAAGATAATTCAAGCTGCAAATTAAACCGCTCAGGCACCATATTCGCGTCTTGGCTCCCGCGTCACTTTTGACAGTTACAATTTTGACAAAGTAGAAAACTAAATTTATCTTGGAACCAGCATTAAAACCGCGAATAATGTCAGCTTCGAAATCCAACGTAGAATTTCTCTTGCCAACAAGTGCGCCTTTGGAATGAGTTGGCAAATGAGCAGTAAAGCCCTCTCTTCGCGAACGAAAACCGCGATCTACAAGCCCCTCTTCATGCCCGTGCTATTATAAGGCGCAGAAGCATGGACACTGTGAACATTAGATGAGATGGCCCCTGGAGAATTCGAAAGAAAGATTATCCAAAATATCTTTAGACCTTTACGTCTTACGTTACTTGCGGTAGCGCTATTGGCAGTGATGATCTCTACTGGTGCGACGGTGATTGAAAATTCATTTTCATGTAAAGTAGTAGCAGCTGCGGTTCTTAACAGATAAAATATGCACAATTCCTTTTGCGACATATATGTATGTATGATGCTAAATTTTTCTGAGACCAGCGGGGCTCCATATATAAGAGACCAATTGATTAATTTGTTGAAGCTTTCAGTGAAAATGTGTTTAACGTAAGTCAGGACGAGTTGACATGAGATAGTAAAAAATCGTATGCATACAGGCAGTATTCTACTGGATATTTAGATAAGGTTTGGCTTATCTCATTGAATGCTGCTATGAATATGACAGCTGATAGAACTGTGAGGTACTCCATTTCCTCGTTGTGCAATTTAACACGAATTTTTTTATTGGACAGGAAATCTTTGATAAAGTAATGTTTGTAAGACTATATGAGCTCTGATGCGGTCGCGCGCCCTTGCTAGAAATGATACACTTTCTTTGGTGCACAGAGAAGTATGCGGCTCTTGGCTGCAAAAAGATAATAATCCGAGTCGATGTTCGGCCCTCGGAGTATACGTAGGTCTTATGTACTGGAAACATGCATTCCGTCTATCGCAATATGATATGGTTTCGCTGAAAGCTGTTAGCGGAGGTTTCGTCGTTGAGACTGAACTTTACGATAGTGTGACTAAAAGTCCCTTCCTTACTTCCTTTAGCATTGAAATTGACAAGCACGATTTTGATATCACGACCGGTAGCGCTCGTAAGAGCGTTCTAGGTGCTCTTAGAAGTGATTTTTGATCACATCGTCATTCTCTTCCGATGTAGCGTGGCCACAAATAAACGAGAGTTAAACCATATCGCTTTGGTGCGTATCGTTGGGTGAACGACAAGACTTGGCGACGAGGTCTCGATGTCAGCCTTTGCTTTTGCGAGGACATCAACCCACCGGGCAACGGCACTTTCCCCAATAAGGTATCGGACATTCCAGTTGCATTTCCTTAGATCATAGTCCCTTTTTCTTTTTATTTTTTTTATTTTTGACTAAGGAAGTTGTATTTTCAGTTAAAATTTAATTACAACAAATAGGGAAGCTATGGCTGCGGTGGCATTAAGCTTAAAAGTACTAACCATGATAAAGTAAAATAAAAATTAAATAAATTGTAATAAAGGTTTTTTGCTAGATTTTGTTGTATATACTACAATATTTTAAGTAGCTGATAAAAGTTTTAAGGTTGTAGAGAGTTGGGTTTATAGGGAGGTCCATTGGTTTTGAATTGGGTGTAGATCTTTTATAGGAATTAAAAAATTTTAATTTTTCTTAAATGTGCTCTATGTTAATTGGAGATCTATTGCTGTAACTACATATATTAGTAGCGTTTTTGTTTATTAAATGTTGGTTTGTCAAAGCGCTATGTCCCAATCGTATTCTTGCAACCTTGAAAAGGTATTTTCCTGTTAGATCTGAGTTGTGGTCGGTTTTGGATATTTCGTTTAGAGTTAACTTTTCCGGGCTATTTTTTTATACCAACTGGTAGTTTTGTCGTACGTAATGTTTTGTTCGAGTGTAAACAGTTTTTTATATGGTTTTGTATGTCACTGGATATGCTGTTGTTGGTCATAATGCGTGGACGTTTCAATGCTTCTTTTGCAATACGATCGGCTAATTCGTTGCCTATGATTTGTACGTGGCTTGGAACCCAGGCCAGTTTTAGTTTGTTTTCGGCATCTGCATAAATGTTCTCAGTTTTTAGGTTTTTTATTGCTTCGAGAGATGAAAGTGAGTCTGTAGCAATTGCGAATTTACCTCGAGTTTGGATGGCAAATTTTATAGCTTAAAATATGGCTATGATTTCTGTAGTGTAATTCGCGCTATAGGATGGTACATGCCCAACAAAAATTCATCTTTGTGTACTGCACTAAAATTTACACAATTTTTTGTTTTTGAACGGTCTGTGTAGATGAATTTAAATTTTTTAAACTTATTTGTGAGTTCGGGGAAATACTTATTGTTAATTTGTAGGGATGTTTAATTTTTGATGAAATCATGTAAGGATGCGTTTATGGTGGTTGATGCCAATTGGGGGACTTTGGATACGGTATTTGTTTATTGTTTATTGGAATACCATAATGGTTTAAAAAGCTTATAATTCTATTTATTACTGACGGGATATTTTTCAGTCTTTTAGTTTTATTTATTTTTGTTGTTAACCAGGATAATGGGAAGTGATCATTTGTAATGACCGTAGCCGAGTGTGTAGCGTGTGCAAGTACAGTTTTTTCTAATAGAAGCAGGCATTGATAAACCTCCGATAGTATTTCTGCCATAAAACAACTTTTCACAAAACACATTCGCTGTTCGGAGTCGGCGTAAAACTGTAGACCCCTCAATTTGTTTTACAATATCGAGACGCACACCACAAATTCTAGGAGAAGTTCGGCCAAACATCAAGCTTATGCGTAAGAGGCAAACTTTTTTTTATTATTATTACATTATATTATATTATTCAAACAGGTAACAACCCTCTCCCAAGTACAAAATATACTTTATGACCTATCAAATATTCGTACAAAGTTTCATAAAAATCGGTAGAGCGGTTTCAGAAGAGTGCGAACCAAAAAAACAGTAACACGTGTTTTTATATGTAAGGGTTTTTTTATTTACTTACTAAAATAAAGTATAATTATAAGTTATCATACTACAAGAAGTTAAGCAGCTCTAGCTACAAGGTCTTCTGTTTAGGCTAATGTTTATTGACATATTAAAGTTTTCTATTTTGGTTGTTTTTTTATATAGAACTGGTTATGTGTATATATGTATGTATATAAAGAGAGTATATTTCCAGCATATAAATTTGATGTATTACGTTAGATAAGATGCTTAATTTCGCTTTGGAAATAAATTTGTAGACTTTCATTTTATTATACATACGTTGTTGCTTATCTGAAAAGTAGGAGCAAAGATGTCTTCCCTGATATCTCGGTAGGCAGGAATTGCTCCAAAATGTGTTCTGTAGATAAAATTCATTACCTTGAATTCCGCAGTGACCTGGGATCCAGCTTGTCTCGCGGGCTAACATTTGGCGGGCTGAAGTAACGTGTATTCTTACGGCTGTAATTGTTACGAGGTTGTCGGTACATATGACATACATATTTGCATTTAGATGACGAGGTCCACTAGGTTGCTGCTTTTACGGCATATGCTTCGGCGGTAAAGACAAGTAGACAAAAGTAGTAAATTTTTTATAGTTTTCGAGTTCTGACCTCAGTTCGCTTTCGTGGTGCATATTGAGTTGTCTTAATGAAGCGTTACTTGTAAAGGCTTTGTTGTGGCTCGTTAATTTGTCTTTTGTGACAGACGTCACTAGAGCCCATGGTGGACGTTTGTTTGTCAACGAATATTCAGGTTTAAGGTTGATGTCGAGTTCATTTGCGTATTCCAAAACTATATGTATAGTTTATGGGTTCTTTAATATTCATTTGCGTCGCATGGCTAAACGTATACCCGTTGTGCAAAGCCGCATTCGAGGTATGGTATGCCTTTGGAATAAGCCCCATTGAATTAATCTTGAGCCCTTCAACAATATGGTCCCCAGATTCACTGAGAATGTTTTTGATTCTTGAAGCTCGGAATGCTGCTAAACTGCGTCTAACTGCCGTATGGTGTAACGCGTAGAGTGTTTTTAATTCGCTTCGTGCGCGAAGTCCAAAGATTGAAGCCTATAGTCTATAAAAGACGGTAGCAACGATCTCAGAATATTGATAAATACACTGGTTCTTAAATCTTAGCATAGAATCGAACATAAATCAGTGCTAATATGATTTATATTAGAACGATTTCCCGTCATCCATTGTCATGTTTTGTTTGCAGACAAACGGGGTTTGACGTTGTGCCATCTTCTGTTTCATTTTTCGTTCTCAACTTTTCACCCGGTCGGAAAAACAAAAGATTAAAAAGAAAGAAGTTGTAATACCTTAAGTCTGTTTGCAGTATGTATTTGTATATTGTTTATCGGAAATCTAGAATAAGCACATTTCCATTTGCGACATATATGTATGATACTACATTTTTCTAAGGACAGTTTGGCTTCGGATGTAAGAGACCAATTGAATAATTCGTTGAATATTTCACTGAAAATGTGTTTAATGTACACTTTCTTGTGTGCACTTTGCTGCACATAGGTATATGCGAATCTTGGGTGCGACAAGATAATGATACGAGTCGATGTTCGGTCCTCGGAGCGTACGTACGTCTAATAGACTGGAAGCATGCCTTCCGGCTACGGCCATATGATCGATTTGGCTTCGCGTTTTTCGATCTAAAGATAGCCACGTGACTTGGTCGAACAATCTCAGTCCGTTAGCGAAAGTTCGTCATGGAGACTGAATTTTCCGACAGTTTGATCACTTTCATCACATCGTCTTACTCTTCCGTCGGAGCGTGGGGGCAAATCAGCGAGATGTTAAAAAACCTTTTCATTCCATGTGCATGCCCTCACATCGCTCTTTATATGTTTACATTGTTCCATACCAATTAACGACAGAAATACAGAGAACCTTTGACTGCGAAGAGAATGTAATATGCACCTTTGTGGACATAGAGGAAACCTTCGACAACGCCTTGCACTCAGGAGTATGTTTGGTATTGACGAAGAGGGGCACTCAAATGGATAGAAGCACTGCTGAAGTCCAGAACAGCGGAGATAGCTGTAGCAGATAACTCTATACAGCTTAAACCCAGTAAGGGATGACCACAAGGGGGAGTTCTATTACCTCAACTGGAGTCTTGTAGTGGACGAACTTCTTCAAACGCTATCCGATAATGGAATTCGCCGCCAAGGCAATGTAGATGACAATGCTTTTAAAGCTAGGGGGAAATATGAGGAAACACTATGTGACATAGTGCAAAGGGCGTTTAACCTGACAAAGATATAGTATACCGGAGTAGGGCTTAAAATAAACCCACTCAAGATGGTCATCATACATTTTTAACAAAAGGAAGCTGCCAGGAATGAGAGCAGCCCCATTAGCTGGAACCGAAGTCGGCGTGGTGAGTAAAGTAAAGTACCTAAGTCTTACTATGGACTCCAGGCTTGTCTGGAGAGAGCACGTCGATGCAACATCATTTAAAGCAAATAAAGCAATAATGGCGTGCCGGCGTCTAGCGGGTAATTCCTGGGGGTGCACCCCAGTATAGTCATGATTTTGGATGTGATTCTTCACTTGACACCGCTTCGCATAACCATAAAACAATCGGAAAAATCGAACCCTACTCAATATAGCAGGGGAAAGTCACGGAAAAGAGAAGATTATATCATCCCAGAACACGGAGACGCTGAGA
Source organism: Anomoia purmunda (assembly GCA_951828415.1). Taxonomy (NCBI): domain Eukaryota; kingdom Metazoa; phylum Arthropoda; class Insecta; order Diptera; family Tephritidae; genus Anomoia; species Anomoia purmunda. The sequence goes on from OX639998.1 coordinate 54,370,723, forward strand.
ATAAGGCCCCCTCTGGGATGATATCATCAAGGTTCTTTTTTGATGAGGGTATAAGGGCCGGTGTATTTGGTCCATGAGCACACATGTCTGTGCTAATGGGAAAAATGCCCAGAATCTTTCAGGTGGAGGTAGATGCCATTCTCCTATGTGCAGAGGTTAACTTGAGAAGGAATTATAAAAATGAGAGTCTAGTAATTATAAGTGGCAGCCGAGCGGCACTCAAGGCCCTATCATCATATGAGGTAAAATCCTCTCTGGTGCTTGAGTGTATAGAGAGACTCAACTCTTTAGGAACGAGAGATCATATTTAGCTTCTCTGTGTTCCGGGCCACAAAGTCATCAAAGGAAATGGGTGGCTGATAAACTAGCTATGGACGCGGCCACATGGGCAGGTTACTGAAGATTGCGGAGCCAACTACACAAACCAGGAATTTGGTCAGCTGCGACTCAGCTTCGGAGCCCCCCTAGACATTTGATATTCAACTGCAAGGCCATATCACCGTCTTCGACTTTCTTGAAACGATAGGGATGAAGGCGAAGTGCACACCTCCGTAATATCTCTATTTGTCTATCTATACATTGCCTGTGGTCGTCATCAAAGTAGGGGGATCTCAACCATGGTATACTATACACATAACTGAGGGTCGGTGGTTATAATTTTTTACGTGGCGGTCCCAAGCCCTGCATATAATTTATATATTCAGCATTTAATAATTTAAATACATAATGCAGATAATCCGCGTTATTCTGCATTTCGACTCGATTCGTAATTTGGTTGGCGGAGAACGGTCAGGTTTTAATATTGGTGTATGTTAATAATATAATTTTCTCAAAAAGTAAGTAAAGCTTGAGGGCGTGAACGTGATATAAATACAAAGTAGGGCTAAGAAACTTACAACATATTCATTCCTGACGCTTATCTCCGAACCGTGTAAAGTACTGTCCTCAAATATATGAACTTCGGATATGGCACTTGGACACTTTCCTCAAACGGTATAAACTACCGTCTTCAAATAAATGCACTTCGGATATGACGCAACCGTTCGTCCAGTTTCGTCTGGGTTAAAGTTAGAGGCGTTCACGTTTTAACTGTAATGCAACTTGACGCAAGCTGAGTTTCAGGGGTTTTTGGTTGGTGTCGTAAACACGGCAACGGGAAGCCATTCAATGGGTTAGATAAGCAAAAAAACGACCAAAAAAGTGCAACCCTTCTTAAAATATTTGTAGTACTGAAGTAAATATAGTTCTTCTTAACCAAGGCGACAGCACCACACACATTTCGCAAGGAGCACAAGGACAAAAGGTATGCCAGCCATAGCACTACACGCATAGTGACCACCAAACCGTAATCAAGGATGCAAACGTCAGTGGAGACTCCGTAGTCCCAACAGCATACACGGAACTTCAACCCTAGATGATGGCTGGTTTATAAAGAGTATGCCAGCTATGTCGTCTCTACCGCAAACTCGTTGCCAAAATAAAAAATTTCACGAAACGCTCGATAAACCGAATTCTCGTGTTTAAATCATAAAGACCGGTGAGAAGGGGATTGATACACCATCTATTTGTTGACTTTAAATCAGCTTTCCAAAGCACGAGAAGAATTGCATATATGCCGGGATATCTGAATTTGGTATCCCTGCAAAACTTGTACGCCTTTGTAAAAGGCCTGGTCTGGAAGTGAACGAGGGCGAAGCGAAGTAACTCCTTACATCAAATAAATAGCCAGCGCATTCGAGTCTTGGCTCCCGGGTCACTGTTGGCAGTTACAATTTTAGCAAAGTAGAGAACTTTATTCATCTTAGAGCTTTAACACCAACTATAATATCAGCCTCGAAATCCAACGAAGTATATCTCTCGCCAACAAGTGCTACTTTGGGCTGAGTAGGCAACTGTGTAGTACAGCCCAATCTCCTTTAACGATAACCGCGCTCTATAAGTCCCTCATGTTCCACATGCCAATGCTATTGTTTGGCGCAAAGCATGGACACTGTCAACTTCATATGGGATGACCCTGTAATGCTCTAGAAAAACATTCTGCGGAAGATTTTTAGATCTTTACGTCTTTGCCAAAGGGAATACCGCAGACTAAGGAACGATGAGGTGTTTGAGCCTTATAACGACTTAGACATATGTCAGCGAATTAAGATTCAGCTGCTACGTTTTCTAGATCATGTTCGTATGGAAGAAAATGCTCCAGCCTTGAAACTATTCACCGCGACACCTGCAGGTGGTGGCAGAGGGAGAAGGTCTTTTCAACGTTGGAAAGGCCGGCTGGAGAAGGACTTGGCTTTATCTTGTGTCTTTAGCTAGAGCCAGTTGGCAAAGTAGAAAAGCAATTGGCGCCCCAAGCTTAAATCGGCCAAACTCGCCTGGACGGTTATAGCGCCAATAAAAAATAAGCATAATTGATACCTGTTGTTCTACCTAAGTTCTTGTTTTGTTTCTTCTTTTGCAAGTTTTAGGTGCTCAAATATTAGATCTGAGCTTGTGTGCGTTTATTATTCCTCCGCCAAATGTTTTCTGTTTGTTTATTTCCTCCTTCTCAGGCGCATTCTGGTGGCCCTTTCTGTTGCACATGCAAAATTTTAGCTGTTTTCTTACTGTTTGCTGGTGAACATTTATTGTTGCACATATGGTTTGCAAAGTTGGACTCAGGTATTGCAGAGGGTTTCTGTATCTTTTTGTTATAGTCACGCATGTGATCGCGAAAATTTGTTCTTATTTTTCGTCGCGTCTGCCCCATGCAGACGTGGTGTCATTAGCAAGACAGTTTGTATACGCGTTGCCGGTTAAAAGGCTCCTCTGTATTCGTTCCGGTACGTGGGATTTCCTCTCAGTTACAATTATTTCGATGAGATGTTCGTTCTAGTCTATCTACTAGTTGCCTTGGTGCCGCTGTTTTGTGTGGATGTGGGTGGGTCGATTTGTTTTGCATTATCGGGTCTGTGACCGTTGGTTTTCTATAAATTTCATTATTAACCTTCCTTAGAATCTCATGTGGCGTGATTTTCAGATCCTGGTATTTTGTTCTTCCCTTGTTTTCTCTATCCATCGCAAATTTTATGTTTTTATGTTATGAGGATTTCTTCCTCGTTGTTGTTGGTTACTACGCAAATAATGTCACCAACACCTAATTCTGTCCTTAGTTTCTCTATATATTGCCCTTCTAGGGTTTGCATGAACACCTGCGTGAGAATGACCGAGGGTGGGTTTCCCATCCCCAGTCTGTTCGCTTGCCTATATATCTTATTACTAAATTTAAAGGAGTTTTAGCGCAGCGTTGTCTTTAGAATATATGTGATTTTTGCAGCCTTACCTTTGTTTTTTGTATTTTCCAGTAGTGTAGAGGTATGGATGGATATAAGTCCTTTATGTCAAACGATACTATTTTACTGTCTTGCGGTCTGAATTTGGTATCCCAACAAAACTAATACGGCTATGTAAAATTACGTTGAGCAGCACCACAAGCTCCAACAGAATCAAGAAGGGCCTCTGCGAGCCGTTTGAAACCAAACGAGGTTTCAGATAGAGTGACTCTCTTTTGTGCGACTTCTTTAACCTTATGTTAAAAATGATAATTTGAGCTGCAGAGTTGAACCATTAAGGCACCATATATTATAAGAGCGTGCTACTTCTGGCGTATGCAGATGTATATGTATTTATCATCTGCCTTTTCCAAACTAGATAAAGAAGCGAAACGTATGGGTCTGGAGGTGAAAGAGGGCAAGCCTAAGTACCCCCTGTCATCAAATAAGTGCGTTTTGGCTCTCGAATCACTGTTGACAATTACAATTTCGAAAAAGTGAGGGACTTTGTTTATCTGGGAACAAACATTAACACCCACAATAATGTCAGCCTCGAAATTCAACGTAAAATCTCTTCTGCCAACAAGGCTACTTTGTGCTGTGTAAAGCCATCTCTCGACGAACCAAAACCTCGCTCTATAAGTGTCTCATCATGTCCGTGCTATTGTATGGCACTAAAGCAAGGGCACTATCAGGATCGGATGAGACGGCCCTTGGAGTAATCGAGAGAAAGATTCTTCGAAAGATGTATGAACCTATGGTTTGCAAAATTAGACTCAGGTATTGCAGTGAGTTTCTGTATCTTTTTGTTATAGTCCCGTATGTGTTCGCGAAACCTTTTTGGATTTTCCCTCAGTTATTTACTATTTTTAATACTGCCTGAATGTTGTATGTTTGGTGTATGTAGTTTGCTAACTTGTGTGTCGCCTTTCCTGTGTATGTCATTACCGTGAAAGTCACTTTCAAAATTTATGACATTCGATCTATGCAATGATGCATAACGTATGTGTAGACTCATGGACAAGATTATAACCGCTTTTTAACGTCAATCTGTATTTGTATGTTTCGATGTCATGCTCTCTACCCAAACGTATTTAACAAAAAAGATTGCATCCAGATATAAGGCTTGGAAATTTATACTACAAATCGTCCGGATGGCAGAGCGCACGGCGGGACAGCAATTTTAATTGGAATACAAATGAAACATAATCTTCTTCCACCGTTTGCTACTAATTACTTGCAAGCCACTTCTAAAAGTTGGCTTACGAGTTTAGGCAATACAACTGCTCAACAGATCCTACAAAGATTCCTGATCTTATAGACGTTGCCGTAATAAGACGAATCCAGAATAACCTGATACAGGCAGAGGTCCTATTCGATCTAGCTGCAGACTCTTCTCCGGTTTTTTTTCTTGCTGGAGTGTCCGAACTTTAAAGAATACCCCAGGAGACTTATGACTCATAACGCAAACCGGCTCAAATATGAGATGCACATTAGTAACCACATTGAAATTAAACCAAAAATTATGACTGAAACACATATTGAAGATGCCGAGCGGGCTCTTACTTTATTTATAACAGCTGCTGCTTATCATGTCATGAAAAGGATATGGTTTGCCTCTACTCCCTGCGCTATCTAATAGTGAACCAATAAAATGGATGTAGATGGTGCACATGCTGGGTTCGCATCAATTTGGATTCCGAGCAACCATCTATTGTCAGCTTGTTTATATATAAAATCTCTGAGTAGCAGTTTGCAAGTGGCAAACGGCATATCAATGCGTTCATTGTCCTGAAGGATCTGCTTGGTCGTACCTTTTCTTGCAAGTTCTCTGTCATGCAGTTTCCCTCTATGTCCCGGTGACCAGGGACCCAAATGAGGTACTGTCTGTTCTGCTTGGCCATCTCGTGCAGAGATAGGCGGCAGCCCAGTGCGATGTTCGAGTTAAACGTGAAAGAGCTCAGAGATCCGATTGCAGCCTGGCTATCACTAAAAATGAAGATGTCCCTTCCTATAATCCCGGTTCCAATCTTCTCTACCGCTTCCATGATTGCTACGACCTCAGCCAGGAAGACGCTGCAGTAGTCTGGTAACCTAAAGGAAATTTGCAGAAAAGGGTTTCGTGAGAAAACGCCCCCTCCTACCTGATTATCGAGTTTCGAGCAATCTGTATAGATGACAATGCTATCAGGTGGAGTATGAAACTGAAGTTTCCGCTCCTCTCTGCTTGGAAATCGTGTAATAAAGTTACTTTCAGAAACCGAAATAGAAGCACGCCGGTCCGTGCTGCTCGGAATAGAGCAGAACTTGTTCAAAATACAAGAGTGCCCTTGGCTTTCAGGATGCCAAAGGGATGTCTCTCTTAGTCGCAAAGCAGTCATCGCTGCTATCTGTTGTCCAACCAAATCTAAAGGAAGGAGGTCTAAAATGGCGTTCAAGGCCTCATTTGGCGTAGTTCTGAGCGCTTCACTTATACAGATCACACTAGATCTTTGCATTTTGGTGAGTAGTCTGAGGTTAGTCTCTTTTTCTAATGCAGGCCACCATACGATCACCCCATATAGGAGTAATGGTCTGACGACCGCTGTGAAAATCCACCGACAGATCCGGGGATTAAGACCCCATTTCCTGCCTATGGCTCTCTTACATGTGTAGAGGGCTATGGAAGCCTTTTCATGACGTTGAACCAGGTTCTCTTTCCAGTTCAACTTCCTATCTAAAACAACGCCTAGAAATTTGGCACTTGTAGAAATACTTAACAGGATACCATTTAGTATCGGTGGAGTCGCCGAAGGCACTTTCTACCTTCTCGTGAAGAGTGCGAGTTCCACTTTACTTGAGCTGACCCTGACCCCACTTGGATACCTCCCGAAGCGCTCGTTGCATCAGCTCGCATAATGTCTGCGGAAACTTTCCCCTGAGTGCGATCGCGATGTCATCAGCGTACGCGACAACTTTTGCGCCACCCCATACCGTATCTCGCAGTAGCGTATTAACGGTGAGGTTCCACAGAAGTGGGGATAGGACACCTCCTTGTGGCGTCCCCCTCGACACGTGCCGCGACAATTCGTTCGCACCCAGCTTAGCCCTTCCTACTCTGCAACAGAGTAGCTGGCCGATAAACTCAACCTGTGAGCATTCAGCTCCTAGATCCCTAACGGCGCCAGTTATGGCTTCTGGAAGCACGTTATTGAAGGCGCCTTCAATGTCCAGGAAGGCTACAAGACAGAACTCCTTGACACTGAGAGACTTCTCAATATAGCTGACCAAGCTATGGAGTGCAGTCTCAGTAGATTTGCCTTTGCGGTAGGCACGCTGGTCATTAGACAGTAGTCGACTGTCGATGGTATCGGACAGGTAGCTACTAACAATCCTTTCAAGTGCCTTAAGAGCAAATGGTGATAGACTGATAGGCCTAAGATCCTTTGGATAAGTGTATGAGGCCTTACCAGTTTTAGGAATAAAAACATTCGTGACATTTCTCCATGCCAACGGTATGTGATTTAGTTTGAAACAGGCCCTGAAAGTAGTAGAGAGCCATTTTGCAGACACCTCCAGTGTCTTAATTAGCTGAGCAGGTATAATCCCATCCGGAATTCTTTTCTCCGAAGTTGTGTTCCCAGGGAAATGGGTGCCTAGTAGCAGTTCAGGGGTGTCCTTTCCCGTTGAGGTCCAGGAACCGTCTTGCTTCTGCAAGAAACTTATCGAGCTAGAGGATCCTGAGAGAACCTTCCTTAGCCTGGCTGTCTCGGAAACACCCTCGATGCCGCCGCAGAAGTCTCTCCACGAAGATCTCTTTGCCGCCCTTAAAGCTATTTTATAGGTCTGGAGAGACTTTTTGTACTCTGGCCATACCAGCTCGAGACTAAGTCTCTTGGATTTGTTGAAATTTTTCCTACAATATTTACGTAGTGAGTCCAACTCACGTGCCCACCAATGGGGGTTAAGTTTGCCCCATTTTTTAGGTTCAGGGCAAGCCTGATCTAGGGCATTTGAGAAGGCCAGCGTTAAGACGTTCACCATGTATTCTAGATCTCCGATACAATTAGGTTCAATAAGAACTTCGCTGGTTGGCATACCCTCAAATAACCTTTTATAAGGGCACGAATCCGTGTTTTTAGGTCTTTACATACTTTTGGGCTGGTAATAGAAAAGTTCAATACGATTTCAATATAACGTTGATCAGAGAAGGAGTGTTCATCTACAACCCGCCAACTCTCGATCAGTTCAGATAGACTAGTACTACATAGAGTTTTATCTAAAACTTCTTTACGATTGCTAGGAATGAAGGTGGGATCTCTACCTTTGTTGCATATAAGTAGGTTAGTTGTTAGAGGGTAGATGAAAAGTAACTCACCTCGAGCATTGATATCCGTGCTCCCCCAGTTTACATGGTGAGCAGTCACGGCGCTGCCCCCCCAAAAGTGTCCGCTCTAATAACTGGACACCAAGTTCCGCACCATAGAGGGAGGAGGGTACTCGGCTTCCTACGGCATGTAAGCCGACGCCAGCACGATTGATATACCCCCCATCTTCGCGATACTTGCCGTGACGTCACCATCACTGTAATTAGGTAAAAGAAAGATATTTAAATCTGCTTTAGCCAGAGTACAGGCTCTCATTTTACCTTTATCGCGCTCCACGAAAAGCTTGAATCCGGTGGCACTCAACCCACATACCCTTGAGTTGCAAACCCAAGGTTCCTGAATGAGTACCACCGTAACGTCGCCTTTGCTCAGGCGACCTAGGAGAGCAGCTGAAGCTGCTTTAGAGCGATGGAGGTTTATTTGCAGCGTCCTCGACTCGAACGGCCCTCCAATCACTTGTCGGGAGGGCCGGGTTCATCACCTGAAGCATCTTCGGGATGCTTTCCAGCGCCGATGGTGTCACCGGAACCCATGCCCTCGCCCAGGGTCTAACTCGAACCTCCTTCCACTCCACCACCTTCAACTAAGCCCCTGGGTAGACAGGGCCCACATTTGCAACGGCGGTCTTATACAGCGCCACCGATCTCAGGTCCTCACAGGCGACCACTTTAATATGACCCTGGTACCAAACAGCGTCCTTACAGGCCGGGGGGGTTCCGGGGTTCTCCAGCAGAACGTCAAAGATGACGTTCGCCAAAGCCACCTTCACCCACCTCCACTGGTCCTTTGGATCCTGTCCTTTGCAACCTCGGCAAAGCTAGGCCTACCTACCCAGGAATGCGGCCGGATTCGTTTCGAGGCCGGAGTTTGCTCCTCCGCCGATCTCTGTCGTTTAGACGAAGGCACTCGGTTTTCCACTGAAGCCCCAGTGACCCGGAAGTTAGGCAGCAGGGCTTTCGCTCTTTCCAACGCTTCCTTCGCCTCTGGAGCAACGTTTCCATCGGGACCCCGTCGTATCTTTTCAGCGTCTTCGCGGCCTTGCGCTTATCAGTGAATTTGAGTCGCTCCGACTCCAACTTCTGAGAGGCTTGGCTCGTAGGTTCCATCGCTGCCACGCCCTCCATATTTTCGTGTGCGGCTGCTTGTCGCCTTAATCCACTCTGGCCAGGTCGTGAGACCTCTGCCTTCGCAAGATTAGGCTTCGCAGCGGCGCCGGTGTTTGGCGGGCCTTTAGTACCTACCGCCACGGGACGATCTTCCGTTTCCAGCACAATCCCCGCAGCCTTACTGGTGCTAGACCCCGCCATAACACCCATAGACATAGGCCGGTGTGTAATACTCACCTGCAGCCCGGAAGAGCTCCTATCGGAGTGAAGTGGCGCATTAGGCCCCGAGATGGGGAAGAGGAAATCTTTGTGCTTGGAGTTCGCGCCTGCCAAGTCTTACCCCGAGATGGGGAAGATGGGGTTTTTGTGTTTGTTTTTTTAAAGTTATTATTCATCGTGGTCATACGACCACCTGCTCGACGAGGCAGCGGTCTAAAAATATATAAAGGGAAAATGGGTGGTACACCACGACAGCGTCCCTTGCCGCGGTAAGGCCAAACTGGCTCCCTGAGGTGGCCCGGTGTCAGGGAGGCGCCGTTAAAGTACAGCCGGAGTTTAGACCCCCTGGCTGCAAACCGACCAATGGGCCCGGTGACGCCTGACACCCAGGATTAGGGGAAGGATTAGTTAGGGAGGAAGGGGAGCTGGGAGATGCTAGGAGGGATACAAGGTATGCGGAAAAGAGAGATGTTGGTACGGTAATCTCCACATAAGAAGCCGTACAAGAACGAGTCCTACATTGATCCTTATATGAAGCCTCCCTCTTAGCTCGTGGTGGTATGGAAATCCCCGAAAGGAACAACGATGCCAACACTTAAGCCTCATCTCCACGCCAAGGAGACCGGCGATGATGAGGTTTAACATCTGAGATAAGGACAGCGTTTGAACGTAAAGGGTGTTGCTTAGCAATTTTTCTGAACTTCGCTCACGCATTTGACCGCGTTGGTTGGACGGTCGAATTTATCAAATGCGGACGCTACTTCCTGCGGACATGCCCAAGGTTCTTGACAGCTATGTTAATAACCGAGTTATGCCGTACAGCAAATTGAGATCATAACGCACGAATTGGATACCCCATCCGGAGTTCCACGAGGAAGCGTTCTTAGGCCATTCCTCTGTATTCTCTATACAGCAGACATTCGGACAGATCCCGGTCTCAGATTATCAACATTTGCGGATGACAGTGCGATTCTTAGCACGTTTCGATGCCTAAACAATGCATTTAGGCATCTGGCTCAGTAGTTACTGGTAGCTGAGGAGTGGTTGGCCCTCTGGCGCATAAAGGTCAATGAACAAAAGAGTAAACACGTCACCTCCACAGTCCGGAGGATGCGAGGAAGCTTCAAAACGACATTAACAGCTTACATCTATGGTGTGTTTATTCTTGTCTTCATTTAAACATCAATAAATGCTTTAAAGTCACGTATTCAAAGGCTCTTCATATCTTGTCGACGTCTTATAACATTTATCATTCTTTGTGAAAAAGTGTAGACGAGATTAAAGATCTTTTAGGGTTTGTGGGGCGAAATGGTTCAAAATTTTCCAACCAAATATGCTCTTAAGTTATTATATACAGCATTTGTTCGTTCCTCTTGGGAATACGCTTGTTTCATCTTGAAGCCAAGCCATCAAAATTATATAAATAGGATTGAACGTAAAAAAAAATTTTCTAAAATATGTTTTACGGTCGTTGAGTTTTGATGAGCCAATTCCCTCACATAAATCTCGCTTGCTTTTGATAAACCTAAAGCCTTTAGAAACAAGAAGATCAGTACCCTCGCTTTCGTTTGCTTTTAATATCATTAATTAATTTCAACATACCACAGCGTAATCTTCGTAGTTTTTTACCTTTCAATGGGTATAATTGTAAAACATTATATTCGCGTGATGCACGCCTTGCTCCAGCCTTAATTGAATTTAATGTAAAATCGAGTTCTATCCAACTTAATTTTTCGTCTTCAAAAGCTATATTTTCAAGCGGTCTAAACATAATATTCTAGGTTTTTATAATCTTAGCTGTTAATTACCTTACTTTGTAAGTAATCTGTAAGAAATTAGCTTAAATGCACAGAATTTGGTTGAAGAGAGAGAGATGAGGAATTTAAAAGGGACATGGAAGGGCCGTTTTAAAGGAAATATGTGTATCTCCGAAACCACTTCTTCAACACATACCCTAACTATTTAAGAAGTTTCCGCAAGTAGGTAATAACATATATATGTACATAAATAACTCATTCAAATACTACATTATATTTCTTGTAAGTATACGTAAGTTTACATATAACATAAGTTTGTTGTAAGTTTGCTCTTAGCGTTTATTTATTATCATGTCGAAATTAACCCATTTAATGTGTAGGAAAAAGAGCGTATGCAAGTTTATCGGGAAGATTGTGAAAATAGACCAATTGAACAGTTCGAAAACACGCAGAGTCGTTTAAGAAGAGTTCGCAACGAAAACTCCGAGCTTTGCTCTACTGAGCAAAACAGGAAGCCATAAAAATAGATACCGTCGTGAAAATGCTGAAACTCGCTCTGCTGAGCAAACTATGGATGCTCGCCAACGTAGATCGCGCCGCAAAAATTCAGAAATTCGCTCTGCTGAGCAAAGTAGAAATAGTCCTCACCATAGGGCCCGTCGAGAAAATTCCTTAGTTCGGGCTTCTGACCAAAATAAGAATACTCGCCAACGCACATCTCGCCGAGAAAATTCACAAATTCCCTCTGCTGAGCAAAAATAGGAATACTCGGCAACGCGGAACTCGCCGAAAAATTTCACAAGTTAGTACTGCTGAGCAAAATAAAAATACCCGTGAGCATAAAATTCGTCGCAATAGGAATAGTTAAAGAAATTTAGTGCGGTTACGTGTTCGTTCATAAAGACAAAATTCTCGAGAAGATATTGTTCGAAGAGGAAATGAACGTGTTAGAGAAGTAGAACGTTGCCAGATTATTAGAACAGAAACTAGGGTCGTAACCCTAGATTTGAGACGTCAAGGCCAATGTCGAGTAAGTAAGTTTGACGAATAGGCAAATAAAAAATGAGTGCCAGGCTGAACGAATTCGATCAACTCACAGTCTCTCTTCTGGCGTCTTAGCGCAAAAAAAAGGCCAGACCCGTATGGGGTGCCTCTCCTCGCATCGGGGGCACGGTACTGCGAACCTCTGAGGCTCTTGCTTGGCCTTCCTCCTCATGGTGGTGTAGCGAGTCGTGGCGAGATATGTCTGAATAACGCTTATTTAAATATATATATACGTATTCGTGTATATATATGTATGTTTAATATTTATTACCAGTTGATTAGCGAATTGATTAATTTAAAAAAACAACAAAATTTAAAGGTTTTGCGTACCTAGATTTTTTTATAGTTAGTGACAAGGCGAATCCATACAAAGTGGTGTTACAACTACAAAATTCCTATGTATTTTGTTTTTGTTTCTGCGTCAGAGTTGTCAAAATTTAAAAACATTTTGTTTTTGCTTTACGGTTTTTGAAAGCTCATATCCAAAAGCAAGAACAAAATACATTTAAGTGGAAACAAAAAAATAAAATCAGCTGCTCTTATGCCCTCACCTTCTATAAATTCGCCTTGGTTAGTGAGGACCCCATGTGAGGGTATAATTCGAAACAGCTGATATTTGTTGTGATTTTACACGTTAGCACCATGGTCTGCCACCTGGCGGCAAGTAATTAGCAATCACGTGGCTGCTGGACATGGGATAGCTGGAGGCTGATAACGGACATTGGCGAAAAATGAAAACAAATCTTTTATTTTCAGTGCTTTTCCGGAAAAAATTTTCAGCGCTATTGAATAGCTTGCCCGCATCTTCATGGTATTTACTCGGAAATCCCCGCAAAAGTGTGCTTTTTTAGTTTAGTTCCTTATTTCGTAATTTGTTGCATTTTATTTGAATGTCATAGCTTTTACATACATTTTTATATTTTTGTTTGTTTTAAGTTAAGAGAAGGTGTAGCACGCTTCCGAGAAGACAACCACCATATAAGAGTATCGAGAGTGTTCGAGGAAGATGACTTACCTGAAGATATCCCAAATCCCGTAGCTAAACCTAGAGTGCTGTGCTATGCACACGTGCTTTAATTTGCTCCTCAGTTATTTCAATTAATGCATTTGCGCTTAGTTGTTTTACTAAGCAGTGACTTTTTTTATTTACAAATTTAATGTGCTAATATACTTTAAATGCGAAAATCATATAATCTGAGACAGTGACTCTTTAGAGAAAATCGTTAAGAAATTTTAATCAAAATTAGTCAAATGCAGTGTAAAATCAGTGAAAAAGACAATGCTATTGCTAAGTATGCTCACGTCGGAGATCAATAACCTTCGTGATTTCATCGGTACCTCACCTCATTTAAACAAGTACCGTCTTCTACCACTGTTTTTCGTACTACGGTTAATTTATCACACAAGGTGCTTTGACCCACTCGACAAACCGTCAGCACCTTTGCCTACGTTACAGGGAGTATGTGAATCTCATCAGCTGATACTAATAATCGTACACCTGTAAATGTCTCAAGTGGTGTTAGTGCTAATAATGCTGTGATCAGCACAGTTGACAAAGATCACGTATTCTCCTCGCATGTTTCTTTTTCTGCTAATTCGCCATACTCTGTTGTAGCTGCTCAGTCTCCAGTTAATATATCGCCCTTGTCGTTTCCACCTCGTTTACCTCAGTGCCTATTATACAGTGTGCGCATCTAATGTTAGTCTGAATGCAAATCCTATGTCTACTGCAAGTAAAAATTGGGCAACAATCTCACACAAGAAAACTAATAAAATAAATGAAGTTGGTGTTGTAGGCTCAAGCTCTAATGACGATTTGAAAGTAGCTTTGCAACTAAAATGGTTTTATTTATCTGCGTTTATGCCATCGGTCACATCTGACGATATTGCTGAATACGTCAATAAGCACACTGGTATAACAAAAAATGTAAGGCTTTAAGCTCGTTAAAAAAATGTTGTAGCTGATTCATTGAAAATAATAAATTTTAAACTTGCAGTTGAAAATCAGTGCCAATTTAGCTGCCCCAAATCTGCGAATTTATTTTCATAATGTGTCTGGAATGAGGACGAAATCCGAAGAGTTTCGTAAAGTCAGTGCACATCTAAATTTTGATATTTTTGTCATTATCGAAACCTGGCTAAATGCAAACTTTTTCGACACTGAATTTTTTGATCCCAATGTCTTTAATGTTTATCGCAAAGATATAGATGCAAATAAAGCTGGTGTTTCTAGAGATGGTGGAGTTTTTATCGCTATACAACGTAACTTTTATTTCTCGGTCGTTCAACTTTTTAATGCTGACTCGCTACTCGGGCAAACGAGACTCCTTCAACTGAACTGCAACGCACTGCAGGGCAAGATTGAGGAGATAAGCGACTTTATGAGTCGGCACAACCAGTCAATAGCTGCATCGTAAGGATCGCGAGCGAGATAATGGTGGTGGCTTAGCGTTCATCACTCATCACACAGTGCAGTATCGTCTCAACGAAAACGACATCGGCTGAAAGGACACTACCCTAGAATGTCAGGGAACAGCAGTCCGGTCTGGCGATGTCGAGCTCGAAATATTTAATGTTTATATAGCCCCTGTCACCTGCTGCTCGGCAGGATATCACCCTGACATAGGTGCGCTCCTCAGTGGTGAAAACCGATTGGTAGTTGGTGACTTTTACGCGCACCACGATCTCTGGCTTTCAAGTCTACCAGCTGATCGTAGGGGAAACGATTTGGTAGAGCAGATAGACGATTCGACATTCTGCACGATGAACGATGACGCCCTTACCAGGATTATGGGTAGTTGCAGCAGATCCCCTGACCTAACGATAGCTAGCACAGGTCTGATAAATAGCATAACGTGGCGACCTATGCAATCGCTAGCATCACACCTACTACCCATAGTCATCTCGATTGACAGACCTGCTGACTTTGTCTCCGCGGGCCACCGGACCTACATCAACTTTAAAAAGGCTGACTAGGTCGGGTTCCCGGGGTTCACTGAAAATGCCTTCAGATCTCTTCCCATGCCCACTGACGTCCACAAGGGCGAACAGAAGTTCCGCAAGGGGGTTGCGACTGCTGCGGCTCGCTTCATCCCGGCAGGGAGGATCCCTGAGATCCATCCCAACATCCCGGCTGAAGCGGCTGCTCTAGCGAATGAGCGCGACCGCCTTCGCCACTCCGAACCCCGAAATCCCAATACAAGGGATCTGAACATGGAGACTCGGAGATTAGTGGATCAGAACAAGCGGAACAAGCAGAAGGAGCATCTGAGGTCCTGCAACATAGTCACGGAAGGTGACCAGAAGGCTGCGCACATGACCAAACACCAGCGCGCCTCTTACCTTCGCTTGTGGTGAGGTGAAGAGGGCCATCGATGAGGATTTAGGCCCCGCGGGAGTTGAGTTCCTTACAGGGTCTCTCAATATGTCCATGGGCACCCTCATTATTCCTGACATCTGGAAGGTTGGGAGGGTGGTCCCACTGCTGAAACCAGGGAAACCGGCTGACAAGGGTGACTCCCAGGTGAATCGCGGACTTAACCAGAACCACCCCTGCGAGACAACCGTCCTAGTAGCGTTGGACTGGTCAAAAGCTTTTGACACAGTTGGTCACTCCACGCTACTAGCTGACGTGGAAGGATCAACTCTCCCGCAGGGACTGAAACGGTGGACCACGAATTACCTGTGTGGTCGCCAATCATCGGTATTATTCAGAGATGCAAGATCTAAACTAAGAAGGATTAAACAAGGGGTACCACAGGGTGGCGTCCTGTCTCCACTCTTGTTTAATCACTATATCTCTAAGCTCGCTCAACCGCCAGAGGAAGCCATAATCGTCTCTTATGCCGATGATTGCTCGATAATGGCAATCGGCAATGTAATTGATGACCTGTGTTCGAAGGTGAGTGAATATTTCTTCGATCTTGCCCATTTCTTCA
The DNA here is from genome assembly GCA_951828415.1 of Anomoia purmunda. NCBI lineage: Eukaryota > Metazoa > Arthropoda > Insecta > Diptera > Tephritidae > Anomoia > Anomoia purmunda. The sequence goes on from OX639998.1 coordinate 54,386,462, forward strand.
CAGGCAGAAACCTGAAGTTGTCCAGTACTAAGTCCTTGGCGACCCTCTTTACCACCTGGACGAAGTAGGTCAGGCTGGATCTGAACATCCACATCGATGGCACCATATTCCGACGATTAAGCGCCCGAAGATTCTGGGGGTGACATTTGACAGCCTGCTCTCCTTCTCCGCGCACACTACCGCAATAGCCAATAGAGTACAGAGCCGCAACAATGTCCTCAAGTCGCTCGCCGGCAGCACTTGGGGCAAAGACAAAGAAGCGTTGTTGGCAACATACAAGGCGATTAGCCGGTCGGTAATAGACTATGCTCTCCCTCTGGTCCAACCCCGTCGAAACAGCACGTTTCCTGGGCCGCCCCCTAGATGAGTTTGACGACAACGACCATGGGTGAATTCGCGCAATATCATCAGCTCTGCGTTCTTGGTGACTTTAATTTCAGCAATGTACATATCTTGGTCTTACTTAAAGAATTATTTTTCGTTAACTCCTGTCAAAGTAAATAGTGAGACTTCAAGTTATGTAACTGATAGTCTGTTAAGTAATGGGTTATCCCAAATTACACATTTTGCTAACAAAAATAATCGTATTCTAGGTATAGTTTTTATAAGTAGCAACTTAAACTTTAAGCTAGGTGAATGTCACTCTCCAATATCAGCAGTTACTGCACATCACATACTCCTCGTTTTAAGCATTGAAATTTATGATTTCGCTACTGTACTTTTCGGAAGTGGACAGCTCAAACTAAATTATGATTTATGTTTCATAAAAGATTCAATTTGGTCTTTCGTATTTTTTCGGTCGTTACAAATTTTATTTGTTAAAATTCAACATTCTAGATAGAGCATTGTATAAAAAGTACATTGAGAAGTATGAAGCCAGTATTAAAAGTAATCCGAGAGTCTTTTGGAGTTACTTGAAATCCAAGAGATCAGGCTTTCATATTCCTTCTTCGGTTTTTCAAATATAAGCGCGCTAACTCGGCTGTAGACGCGGCCAATTTTTTTGCAAAATTTTTTAGTGTTAATTTCGACACAGACACTGAAAATGGGGTTGGGGATAGATTTGCCTCCAACTTCTCGCTTTCCTTTGGGTCTTTAAAGATAAGTCTAAAACCGTCTAAGTTCATGGATATTGACGGGATGTCAGTTGTACTTTTTAAAATGTATACTGCTTTTGTTGTACCACTTACGATAATCTTTAATAAGTCTCTATCTTCTAGTGATTTTACTGATGACTGGAAAAAACCTCAATTACCCCTATTTTTAATAGTGGTAACAAAAACGATATTCAAAATTATCGGCCTATTTCTAACCTATCTACGGTTTCTAAACTCTTCGAATGTATCATTCAAAAAAAATTGTTTTTTTTCTTTTGACAAATTGATTTCTCTTAACCAACATGGATTTGTTAAAGACAGATCCTCAGTTACCAACCTCGCTATGTTTGCGGAAGACAGTTTTTCGTCCTTTCAAAATGGGTATCCAGTTGACTCAAATTATACTGACTTTTCGAAGGCTTTGGATAGAGTTATATTAAGTATGAAATTAGCTTGTTTGCGATTTCATTCAATCTTCCTTGAATGGGTTAAATCGTATATGTCCAAAAGAATTTAATTAGTTGCGTTTGGCAATGTTTCTTCACGTCCTTTCATTGAGACTTCGGGTGCTCCTCGGGGTAGCACTTTGGGACTCCTGTTTTTTACTCTGTTTATCAATGACATTGATACCTGTTTTTCTGCAGCCAAATTTCTTTCATAGGCAGATGACCTTAAGATCTGTTCGGTAATAAAAAGCTATGATGCATCTCATACTCCCCAATCGGACTTTTACCAGAAAGCATTATCCAATTTCTTCTAGTTGTTTTATCTCTGGCACACGATTAAAATGCGTGTCCAAAGTTAAGGAATTAGGTATTTATTTTGATACAAAATTGAGTTTTTCTTCGCATATAAAATATATTGTGCCAAAATCTTACGCAATGTCAGCTTTTATCCGACACAATAGCATAGCTTTTTCTGATCCATATACACTACAACTTCTGTTTACAATTTTTGTGAGGTCTAGGGTAGATTACGCCTCTTTTATCTGGAGGCCTCATCAAGTCTCGCATATCAATCGTATAAAACGCATACAAAAAGATTTTATTGAATTCACTCTTCTTATGGACCCTTTGCCTGCTCTTGCATTTAATGACTTTAAATAAGAGAAGTGCCTTTCTCGCCTGCACCTTTGTTGCAAATATCTTAAGCGGGTCAATAGACTGTTCTGACCTCTTGGCAAGGTTAACTTTTAATATCCCTTTTCGCAATTTGAGGTAGTTTTCCATGTTTTATATTGATAAAAATGCTAAAAATGCTCCTCTGATGCGAACTTTCTTGGAAATGAATCTTATAATTGACCTTGATCCATCTCTTCCAGGGTGCTAAGTGCGTAGTGTATTTAATAATTACTTTAAATAGTATTAAGCACTTTTGTTAATAGTCAGTAAGGATTGAGTTCTTTTGACTGAATTGAAATAAATTAATTAATTTATTTTAAAAAAATGAAAAAAATTTATTAACAATGCTTTGGTGCTTATTCTGATTTGTTGGAATTCGTTAATCTATCGCCAATACAGCCCCAGGCATGACCAATTCTATTGAAAGGCGAGGATATCGTCGTGAACAAATAAGAAACGTTGAAGGCGTATCCAGTATAACTTTTTTGGTTTGGGACTAAGCTGATCGCATGCTGGATATAACGGTCTGTTAGATATCACAACCGACAGACAGACTGCGATGACTAGTGCTACGTGGCCGCCTGGAGTCAGACGTTTACACAAAGTTACATGAATAATCCAATACAAGTATGCGTAGGGTTGCTAGACTTGGCAGCGACTCACTGGTAACTAGTGGTAAAAAAAAAAACGCGCGTAGATGATTTGTCAAGCGATTTAAGATTGGAAGGTGTTCTCTGCACATGCATACATGGCTCTAGATAATATCGATATCATCGGCCTCAACAACTGAGCCGTTACTTCTGCCTTTTCCAAACTGGATAAATGTGCTAAACGTATGAACCTGGAGGCGAACAAGGGCAAACCAACGCACCTCCGGTCATCAAATAAAAAGTCAGCGCACTCCGTCTGGGCTCCGGCATCACTGTTGACAATTATAATTTCAAAAAAGTGGAGGACTTTGTTTATCTAGGAAGCAACATTTTAACACCTACAAAAATGTCAGCCTGGAAATCCAACGTAGAATCTCACTCGCCAACAAGAGCTACTTTGTGGTCTTCGAAATAAAACGAATATAATTTAAAGTTATGTCCAAAAATTTAGCTTTGTTGTAAATTTAAGGGTTTGACATCCAGCCGAGAGGCCTAATTTTCGACCACATTTTGCAGCAACCCTGGTCGTATGTCAGCAATAATGCGCCGAATGTTCTCTTTAGATAATCCTATAACAAGTAGTCTGGGCCGCTCTTAGAGGCCACGTCACAGAGACACGACGCGGGGTAAAGCGCTCACTAAAAATTTCCCTCAATAAATTAATTGTTTCATTGGCTGTATGGCATGTTGCACCGTCTTGTCGAAACCGCAGGTCATCCACATAAACATCCTCGAATTTAGGCACGAAAATGTCATTAATCATGGCTCCACAGTGTTCATCATTGATTGAAACGTTATGGCCGGCTCGATTTTTGAAGAAATATGGACCAATGATTCCCTTTGCCCATAGAACACCCCAAACAGTGACTTCTAGAGGATGTACCGGCGTCTCAACCATGTCTTGTGGATTATCAACACTCCAAATGCGACAATTTTATTTATTAACGTACCCATTCAACCAAAACTGAGCTTCATCGCTGAACAATATTTTCTTGTGAATATTGGGCCCTGCGCGCCATTCTCAGCGCGAACCGAACCATTATTTTGGTAATAAATTTTCACAATTTGCAAACGTTGTTCCGGATTAAGGCTGTTCGTTACCAAATGGCAAACTAAACTGAGTATTAATAAAGTTACATCTGTCAAAAATATCTACTTGGGAAAAAGTTTTGCCTCAATGAAAACCACACGTCCAAAAACACCCTTCATTATTGCTATTCATAAAGGCGATTTTGTATGCTGCCTTTAAATCATGAAATCTTTGATAGTTTTGTATTTTGCGCTCCTTGCATTTGCACAATATGCATGTAGCTTTGGCCACGTTTACCTGGAAGGCCATGAATCGTTTCTGTGGAGCTTCGGGGGTATGCTAAATTAATTGTGGTTTTGACTCTCTGTGTGTGAGTCTTACTCCCTTCCATTTGGAACCTACTCTCTCTAAGAATTTGCAGTTGAGAGTTAACTAGGATGCGTTTGTTTCCATACCTACCACTCAGGTTTCTCCACGCGGTAGTGAACTCTTCATTAGTAAGAGGACTGTTTCTAATTGTAGCCTTGCCTTCCCCCTGCGTTTTTTGGTTCAGGTGGAATAAATTCCCAACTGGAGTGAGACGTTTGTTGATGGTGTAAATGGCTGTAAGAATATCTCGAAATATTGGCCATGAGAGATATTCGCCCCAGAGTCTGGTTGTGCGCTGTGCTTGGTATCCGCCACATAAAAACACCTTCCAATGAAAAATGTCAGCAAACATCTTCGGATGAGCTCCTATTGTGATGACGTCCACGGCAAACGTTTAAAGGAGTATGATTTAAATGCATACACCTGGAATGTTTCGACCTTTAATTGGGAAGCTGCATCAAGTACTGTCGTTCACTTTGGTGGTCGAGCGTCTCGCAGTGATTCGCATCAAAGCGGGATTCTTCAACATCTCGCTGATTTGAGTTCACGCCCGAATGATGATGTGACCAAAGATTCATTCTATGAGCGGCTTGAGGGGGGGTACGAACGCTTCCCCCGTCACGATATAAAATTCGTTGGGAGGGAAGGGATATTTGGTCTCACAGTCGGAAAATTCAGTCTACGCGACGAAATATCCGCTAACGGACTGAGGCTGATCGACTTCGCCGGGGCCCGAAACATGGTGGTCTGTAGTACAAGTTTCAAGAATAAGACTGTACATCAAGCTACATGGCTATCCCCTGATGGAAAAACACGAAATGAGCATGTTGAGCATGTTGTGATAGACGGAAGGCATGCTTCCAGTGTCTTAGAAGTGCGTACTATTCGAGCAGTTAACATCAACCCGGATCATTATCTTGTCACAGCCAACAGCGTGCTCAGTGACTCGAAAAAATCTCGACGTCCAAAAGCTGCAATCACATGAGATAGCCGACCGTTTCGCACTCCAGCTCTCTGAGCAATATTCAGCAAACACATATCTGCGCGCAGTGGGACCACATTTGTCGCTCATTACGTACCGCCGGTGAAGAGGTCATAAGTTTCTAGCGAACCCGAGAAAAAAACTGGAACAATTAGGAATGCCGCGCCCCCATGGGGAAGAAAGATGCTGCCTACAGGTTCCCGCTGTGATGGGGCGTGAGAGGTATAAGGAGCGAGGCGCATTTTCCGAGAAAAGAAGAAAAAGGCCGAGATGCGCGACTGCGAGGAGCTTGAGGAGCTAGCTGATAAGAAAAACGCCGAAAAATTTTATCAGAAGGTACGGCGGCTTACAGAAGGCTTCAATACCTGGGCGATTTCTTGTAAGAATGACAACGGCAACCTGATGACCGACATCCAGAGGACACTCAAATAGTGAAGAGAGCTCTGTTTAATGGTAGTGATGCGGAAAACATTGAAGATGGGGAACCCGACCCTCCACCCAATGGAGACTGAGTCGAAGCACCGTTACTCGACCTCTGTGAAACTCGAACAGCAATATCGTGGCTAAAAACCAATAAAGCCGCTGGTGCTGACGGACTGCCAGCAGAGCTATATAAGTGAGGCGGCGAGCGGCTGGTAAAGTGCGTGCACCAGCTCATTTGCAAAATATGGTCGGACGAACGCATGCAAGCTGATTGGGATTTAAGTGTACTCTGGCTAATCCGCAAAGGGGCGATTCTGCTATATGCGCCAACTACCGAGGGGTCAGTACCCTTAGCATAGCTTTTAAGGTTCTGTCGAGCGTATTGTGTGAACGACTGAATCCCGCCGTGAACGAACTAATTGGACCTTATCAGAATCGGGATGGATCTCTCCGAGCCGTTTGAATCCAAACAAGGTTTCAGACTTATTAACTTTATGTTAGAAAAGATAATCCGAGCTGCAGAGTTAAACCCTTTAAGGCTACATATTTTATAAGAGCGTGCAACTTCTGGCGTATACTGATGATATCGATATCATCGGCCGGAACAACTGCGCCATTACTTCTGCCTTTTCCAAACTGGATAAAGATGCTAAACGTATGGATCTGGAGGCGAACAAGGGCAAAACTAAGTACCTCCGGTCATCAAATAATAAGTCAGGACACTCTCGTTTTGGATCCTGTATCACTGTTAACAATTACAATTTCGAAAATGTGGTTGTCTTTGTTTATTTGGGATTGACCATTAACACCTACAATAATGCCAGCCTAGGAATCCAACTTAGAATCTTTCTTGGTCTTTCTGGTCTTTTAAATTGAAGTGAAAGTGCGCGATAAACTTAAATTTCTTTGAGCCGCCGAACAGTGAACTTTCGATAAGTTTCCCCCCAAATCCGTTCACAGTTCGGTGGGGCGCATACGTGCTACCGTACCCTGTGCTGGTGTGAGTGTTTATACTTTTTACACTACCCACAACATTAGGGTCGCTCGAAATGTTAAGTGTTAGGGTGGCACTCAATATTTAGGGCGGAAGCCTAAACACTGTCTAATATATATATATTTTAAGTTATCATAGTATTGACTAACGTTTTCATTTTTAGTATTCATAGTTGGTGATATATCTCTCAGATGCCAAAGTTTTTGATGAGATGGTCCTCAATGACATTCCACGATATTGCCTCTGATGGATCGCACTACGTTCAATGTCGCTTCTTGTATTTTATTTAGTACACGTCTATGGAATATGTACTCTTTTACTGAATTATCCTCAAATATCGGCAGGAAATTTTTGACTAGCCGTGTAATCGGCGATGATATCGGAATTGACTCTATTAATAATTGATTTGGTGAGTTCACTTGATTTTGATTATGTGTGGCTTTATCTTCGAATGGTTGTGGTTGACCATTAACTTGGGTTCTCAACTGTTATAATTTGCCCTATATATTGGCTTTTAATTTAAAATTTCAAAGAACGATGCGTATACTGCACTGCACCACTTAAACTAATATTTACTGTGGAAAATAAAATAATAAGGAGTCAAACAAAATTTTAATTTTGTAAATATAAGTTTTACTTATTTTAGAACTTAAACACCAAACTTTATTTCATGTCCGTTCAAATACAGGGTGTTTTTTATATATGTGGTTTTCAAGAGGATATAAAATGCATATAATTTGATGTTATTGCCAAGAATTTAGATATCTTATAAAGACAAGGGTTTGCCGTTGTGTGTTAAAAATGACTTCGGCAAGTGACTGCCGCGGCTGGCTCGAATAAATTCCAGCCGAGAGGTCCAGTTTTCGACTACTTTTTGCAGCAATTGGGGCCGTATGTCTGCAATAACGCGCCGAATATTCTCTTCCAAGGCGAATACTGCACACGATGGATCGTTCTGTGTGAGCTTTACCGCGACACAGGCATAGTCCAGCGAATTAAAAAACAGAGGCTTCGTTGGCTGGGACATGTCGTGCGAATGGTCCAGTCCGGAAACTATTCAACGCGGAACCAGATGGAGGAAGAGGGCGGCCTCATCTGCCTTGGAAAGACCAAGTGGAAGAGGACTTGACGTCACTTGGTACTTCTAATTGGTCGCTTCTTCTTCCTGCTAACTGGCGCCATAAGTTGAACTCGGTCAAAATCTCTTAACAGGTTATATCGTCATTTAAGTAAGTGAGATATTCGCCTCTAAATATCTCCGTGTCGCTCGGAGAAAGTTCACTTTTACCATTTATTCATTAAAACCTGCTATGTTACAAATTTGAAAACAGCTGCCGCGTGAAAAAAAATTATGGCTATATGTATGCAATATATCTTGGTCTAACAAAAAACAGTGAGTGGAAAGCGTAATTAAGTAAAAAAAAAAACACGCTCTAGTTGTAGATAGAACTAAAAAGCAGAAAATATTAACAACATTAACAGTGCTGGTTTTGTCTGTCCGCGAGCGACAACAACAACTAACATTTGTGCACATACATACAAACCACAGTGAAAAGTGTCATATAACCGAAGTGAATTGCAATTCCTTAATTTCATTTTATTGCAACAATTCGTTCCACCAAATTTGAATTTACTCTTTTAATTTTGGCTCTTCAAATTTAATATTTTGATCGATTTTGTTCAATACTGCTCAGTAGTATAGCACAATTGATAACATGCTGGTCACTTGTTCACTGTTTCGAGGATGGATAATTTCTATTGCACACTTGTACGTTTTCACAGAATCACATTAGAGCGTTGAATTTGTGTTGCTTTAAAATATCGTGAATCGCATTATCACTGGTATACTATTAAGTACGTCTTTTTTAAACACACGGCACCCGAGAGAGAGAACGCTCTAACTCGGATACAATTTCCTTTAGTTGCAAGAGCAACCCGTTAGCCTCTTTCATGAATGTAGCGATTTGTTTAGTGCAATTTAAGATCTGAAAATAGTTGTGCCGGCAATTTTTAGATCTATGTAGTTATATATTTACAAATACTATGCAAATTACAACAGATTAGGTAAAAAACAGAAATTTCCCATGTATCTTCTTACGGCACATTTTACATCAAAAATTAAGAAAATAATTGTAATAAGAAAAAATCGCACAGAAAAAGGAAGCCGAGAAGATGATTTTGGATCAAATCCGCCTTCAAATGGGGACCATTTTTTTCGATCTGTTAGAAATTTTTTCGACAGAATAGAAGCTTAAATTATTACAATATTTGGAATGAAATTTAAAGTTAATGCTCTTGTTATAATTGAAAATATTATCTATACTACTGATATGTAGACTTTATGATTGGGAATCAAATAAACTTATATATTATATAGATATTAAATTAGTAAATTTTTCCCCTCACCAATAGATGGATACATATAAAAAGATCAAACAATATCATCTAAATGTGTTCAGCAAATATCAGCGCGTCAAAAGAGATGACAAAGTTTTTGGCAGCCTGCTTTTGACAAAGGCCAGAATTGCTCCGGTCAAAATGATATCGCTTCCACAACTGGGGCTATGCGGAACGGTACTTCTTGCGGAGATTATTGACTCATTAATCAATAATCTCGATTTGGGAAATTTCAGCGTACTTATGTATGTATGTGGACCGACTCCGACTAGTGTTAGCTTCGATACGAAAACCCCCGTGTTCATGGTCTACATTCGTAGCACACAGTATTACAAAAATTGTAAAGAACGTCGGAAACAAGAAGTGGTTGCATGTTAATTCAGCATCTTATGCAGCTGACTTGGCGAGCAGAGGACTTCCAGCATACGAATTGGTAAACAATTTTTGTGGTGGCAGGGTCCTTCTGGGTTACAAGAAGAATACCCTAAATGGTCAATACAAGAAAGAGACTTCAGTAATCTAGTTGAGGAAAAAAGAACGCACGTTTATGCAACAAAAGTGAATTATGTCGAAATTCTAGACCGTTTCTCAGATCTACTGAGAGCTTTGAGAGTATTTTCATATGGAATTAGATTCTTTTAAAGCAAACATCGACAACAACAGCTTCATCAGAAAAGAAATCTTGCATTATTTCATCCAGTGAAATTGAAGCATCGACACAACGATTGATAAAAATCTGTGAACAGAGTTATTACGGTGTGGAATGCAGCAAATTGAAGTTAGAAAAATCCATCGACGCCAAGAGTGAACTTGGATAGCGATGACATTATTAAAGCAGGGGGTCGTCTTGGTGCATCGCAGGACCAAGCGATTAACGAGGGCCATCCAAGAATTATTCCGTATAACTGCAGGTTCACCCGTTTTATCGTTTTGTTTATCCACCAAATCTCCTTGCGTGGAGAAAATTCGCCTATGCTTCAACTTACCCGTACACAATAATGGATCCCCAGAGTTTAAAATTTGATTAGGTCCACAATATCACTGTATATATAAAAAAATAACACAAACTCAACTGATAACAGTTCTTCCACAGAACCGAACCACCTTCTCGGGCGCATTCATCAATACAGGGGTAGATTCTTGATATCGGAGGCTATAGCGGCCGAGGTTGTCGAACTTCTAAAGGATACTTCTGTCTGTTTATATGTTTTCCGACAAACACAAAGCAGTCACTAGCGATGTAAAAACCACATCAATTTTAGCCGCATTTACTAGGTTCGTAGTTTGAAGATGTTGTCCATGAAATATATATCCCGACAACGGCACCAATTTTGTCGGAGCTTCACGATCTTTACGATCAGACTTTAAGGCATTTCTATCTGAAGCGCGTGAAAACCCCATTTCCAAATATAGTCACCAATTGCGCATATGGCATTATATACCCGCTGCAGCTCTTCATATGGGAGGTCTATGGGAGGCGGGATAAACAGCTTTAAAAGCCACTTTAAAAAGGTTGCATCCGGTCATAAGTAAACATTATGTCATAATGAGCCGTGCCTCAACTCACAACCACTGAGCCCTCCTCAAATGAACCTTACCATATTTAGAGCCGCTCACCCCAGGTCATTTCCTTACGGGTGGGCATCTCTTAGCCCCATCCGAACTAGACATCCACGAAAATTTTGCCTCGATAGTTCCTCGATGGCAGAAATTAAAGGCCCTACAAAGCTTTTTGTAGCCGATAGAAAATGGAATACCTATCAGAGTTACAGAAGCACAGCAAATAGAAACACCCACAAGCTAATCTAAAAATTGGAGACCTCGTAATCATTAAAGAGGAGGATCTACCACCTAACAATACAACAATGGGAGATATCACCAGACAAACTGCGAAACTGGTCCTACAGACCTCCAGTCGCCAAGACAGCAAAAATCCAACTAGTTCTCCTATCTAATCATTCCACATCTACACAAACGACGCTGTTCCACCTCTATGTTTCACAAGAAGGAATAAGTTGGCTGAAAAATGGGGTGAATTAGAAACCCAAAGGGAAATAAGGGAACCAAAAAAACACGCTAAAATACATATGTGCATTCAAACATTTGTGCAGCGAACGTACATGACAAATATGCCCAATAAACTGGAATCTCAAAAATCAAAGAACAATGCTCAAAAAGCAAAACAAAGGTCAGTTTTAATTAACGCCTCAAAAATTTCAAAGGACTCAAAATCGAGACAAAAAAGCCCATGCAGCAGTACGAGAAGCTAATTCACAGACGGTAAAGTTTAGTCAAAAAAACTACCCATTTTCAACTGTACCGCGATCCCTTGGTAATTGTTATTATTTAACTTTAGCACGATGCAAGGAATACGGTACGTTGCATTGCAGTTACGAACATCTTGCGTCGTGTTAATACAAAGCAGCATGCGTGTTTTGCAATATCTACTTTTACCAGTTCTAAAAGATGTTTTTTTTAAACATGTGATTTTCAAGAAGAAACAAAGCGCATATAATTCAATGTTATGACCAAGAGTTTATATTTATTGTAAAGATAAAGGTTTGCCGTTTTGTTTTAAAAATAATTTTCGGCAATGGATCACCGCGTCTGGCTCGAATAAATTCCAGCCGAGAGTAATTGCGGGCGTATGTCATCAACCACGCGCCGAATATTCTCTTCACATACTTACTTACTTAGTTGGGGCTGTAGCCGGTTAAGCGATTTTGGCCGAACTTCTCCTAAAATTTGTGGTGTGCGTCTTGGTGTTGTAACACAAAGTGAGGGATCTGCAGTTTTACGCCGACTCCGAACGGCGAATATGTTTTTGGTAGAAGTTTTGTTCATGGCAGAAATACACTCGGAGGTTTGTCATTGCCTGCCAAGGGCATAGCCTTTCCCAGCCCAAACAATATAGAGAAAAATTCTAAACTCCGGCTGTATTCTAACGGCGCCTCCCTGACACTGGGCCACCTCAGGGAGTATGTTTGGCCTTACCGCGGCAAGGGGCGCTATCGTTGTGTACCCCCCTTTTCCCCCTTATATTTTTCAGACCACTACGCTTGCCTCGTCGAGCAGGTGGTCGTACGACCAAGATGAACACAAATAAACCAAAAATTCAAAAAAACTTGTCTTCCCCATCTCGGGGTAAGACTATGCAGGCGCGAGCGCCTCGCATAAGAACTTCTCCTTCCCCATCTCGGGGTAAGAATGCGCAGGCGCAAGCGCCTAAAGCGCCGCTTCGCTCCGACAGGGGCTCTTCCGGGCTGGAGGTTGCACGCCGGCCCGTGACTATGGGTGTTATGGCGGGGCCTAGCACCAGCAAAGCTGCGGGGACTGTGCTGGAGACGGCAGATCGTTCCGTGGCGGTAGGCACTAGGGGCCCGCCAAACACCGGCGTGGCTGCGAAGCCTAATCTTGCGAAGGCAGGGGTCTCACGGCCTGGCCCGAGCGGATTAAGGCGGCAAGCAGCTACACATGAAATTATGGATTGGGTGGCAGCGATGGAAACTACGAGCCACGCCCCTCTGAAGTTTGAGTCGGAGCGGCCCAGAGCGCGAAGGAAGCGGTGGAAAGGGCGAAAGCCCTGCTGCCTAACTTCCGGGTCACTGGGGCTTCAGTGGAAAACCGGGTGCCTTCGTCTAAACGACAAAGATCGGCGGAGGACCAAACTCCGGCGACGAAAAGAATCCGGCCGCACTCCTGGGTGAGGAGGCCTAGCTTTGCCGAGGGTACGAAGGAGAGGATCCTTATTGGGGTCCTGGACCGAGGCAACGAGCTCGGGTTCTTACCAAAAGACCAGTGGAGGTGGGTGAAGGCAGCTCTGGCGAACGTCATTTTTGACGTTCTGCTGGAAAACCCCGGAAGCCTGTAAGGACGCTGGCTGGTACCAGGGCCATATTAAAGTGGTAGCCTGTGAGGACCAGAGATCGGTGGCGCTGTATAAGGCCGCCGTTGCAAAGGTGGGCCCTGTCTACCCAGGGGCTAAGTTGGAGGTGGTGGACTGGAAGGACATTCCAGTCAGACCACGGGCGAGGGTATGGGTTCCGGTGACACCATCGGCACCGGAAAGCATCCTTAAGATGCTCCAGGTGATGAACCCATCCCTCCCGACAAGTGATTGGAGGGTCGTCCATGTCGAGGGCGCGGAAAGCCCTTCCAGACAAGTGGTATTGTCCCTTAATAAGGAGTCTATTGGGCTTCTGGAGAAGAGGCAAGGCCGCGTTTCGTATGGCCTCGATGAGGTCATTATCAAAGTGTACCGCGGGGACGCTCAGCGTGCCTCTGGGTCGGGTGAAGCAATGGACGTTGACATTGAGGCACCCGAACCGGAGCCGGAACCGGAACTCTCCGACGCTGAAGACAGCGTCTCCTCCCAGACGAACTTTGCACCAACAATGCATAGGATGTTTGCGGGGAGGAGTTGCTTCTCAGTGACGGGGAGGGTGAAGCTGACGTCACCGTTGTAGCTGGAGGGGAGGAAGCGGCTGTCTCGCATGAGGGTGCTGCAAATAAACCTCCATCATTCTAAAGCAGCTTCAGCTGCTCTCCTGGGTCGCCTAAGCAAAGGCGACATTACGGTGGTACTCATTCAGGAACCTTGGGTTTGCAACTCAAGGGTATGTGGGTTGAGTGCCACCGGTTTTAAGCTCTTCGTGGAGCGTGGTAAAGGTAAAATTAGAGCCTGTATTCTGCCTAAAGCAGATTTAAATATCTTTCTTCTACCTAATTACAGTGATGGCGACGTCACGGCAACTCTCGCGGAGATAGGGGGTATGTCGATTGTGCTGGAATCGGCCTACATGGCGTACGAAGCCGAATACCCTCCTCCCTCTATGGTTCGGAACTTGATATCCAGGTATGAGAGCGGACACATGTTGGTCGGCAGCGACGCTAATGTTCACCATGTCAACTGGGGGAGCACGGACATTAATGATCGAGGTGAGTTACTTTTCAACTACCTTCTAACTACTAACCTACTTATATGCAACAAAGGTAGGGATCCCACCTTCATTACTAGGAATCGTAAAGAAGTTTTAGATATAACTCTATGTAGTGTTAATCTATCTGAACTGATCGAGAGTTGGCGGGTTTTAGACGAACACTCCTTCTCTGATCATCGTTATATTGAAATCGTATTGAACTTTTCTTTTACCAGCCCAAAAGTGCGCTAAAACCTAAAAAACACGGATTGGCGCTCTTATAAAAGGTTATTTGAGGATAGGCTGACCAGCGAACCTCTTATTGAACCTAACTGCATCGGGGATCTAGAGAACATGGTGGACGTTTTTACGCTGACCTGCTCAAATGCCCTAAATCAGGCTTGCCCTGAACCAAAACAATGGGGCAAACGTAAACCCCATTGGTGGTCACGCGAGTTGGACTCACTACGAAAATCTTGTAGGAAAAACTTAAACAAAGCCAAGAGACTTAGTCTCGAGCTGGTATGGCTAGAGTACAAAAAGTCTCTTAAGACCTATAAAAAAGCTTTAAGGGAGGCAAAGAGATCCTCGTGGAGAAACTTCTGCGGCGGCATCGAGGGTGCTTCCGAGACAGCCAGGAAGGAAGGTTCTCTCTGGATTCTCTAACTCGATAGGTTTCTTACAAAAGCAAGACGATTCCTGGACTTCAACGGGAAAGGAAACCCTTGAACTGCTACTAGATACTCACTTCCCTGGGAACACAACTGCGGAGGAAAGAACTCCTCCGTTTATTTCTTCCAACCCCGTCAGCATACCGGTTTCGGAAGAAAGGGTTAAATGGGCTATCCAAAGCTTTAAGCCATACAAATCTGCAGGGCCGGATGGGATAATACCTGCTCAGCTAATTAAGACACTGGAGGTGTCTGCAAAATGGCTCTCTACTATTTTCAGAGCCTGTTTCAAACTTAATCATATACCGTTGGCATGGAGAAATGTCACGGCTGTTTTTATTCCTAAAGCTGGTAAGGCCTCATATAGTAATCCAAAGGATCTTAGGCCTATCAGTCTATCATCATTTGCTCTTAAGGCACTTGAAAGGATTGTTAGTTGCCACATGTCCGATACCATCGACAGTCGACTACTGTCTAATGACCAGCATGCCTACCGCAAAGGCAAATCTACTGAGACTGCACTCCATAGCTTGGTCGGCTATATTGAGAAGTCTCTCAGTGCCAAGGAGTTCTGTCTTGTAGCCTTCCTGGACATTGAAGGCGCCTTCAATAATGTGCTTCCAGAAGCCATAACTGGCGCCGTTAGGGATCTAGGAGCTGAATGCTCACTGGTTGAGTTTATAGGCCAGCTGCTCAGTTGCAGAGTAGTAAGGGCTAAGCTGGGTGCGAGCGAATTGTCGCGGCACGTGTCGAGGGGGACGCCACAAGGAGGTGTCCTATCCCCACTTCTGTGGAACCTCACCGTTAATACGCTACTGCGAGATACGGTATGGGGTGGCGCAAAAGTTGTCGCGTACGCTGATGACGTCGCGATCGCACTCAGGGGAAAGTTTTCGCAGACATTATGCGAGCTGATGCAACGAGCGCTTCGGGAGGTATCCAAGTGGTCCACCCACTGCGGGCTCAGGGTCAGCTCAAGTAAAGTGGAACTCGTACTCTTCGCAAGAAGGTATAAAGTGCCTTCAGTGACCCCACCAGTACTAAATGGTACCCGGTTAAGTATTTCTACAAGTGCCAAATTTCTAGGCGTTGTTTTAGATAGGAAGTTGAACTGGAAAGAGAACCTGGTTCAACGTCATGAAAAGGCTTCCATAGCCCTCTACACATGTAAGAGAGCCATAGGCAGGAAATGGGGTCTTAATCCCCGGATCTGTCGGTGGATTTTCACAGCGGTCGTCAGACCATTACTCCTATATGGGGTGATCGTATGGTGGCCTGCATTAGAAAAAGAGATTAACCTCAGACTACTCACCAAGATGCAAAGATCTAGTGTGATCTGTATAAGTGAAGCGCTCAGAACTACGCCAAATGAGGCCTTGAACGCCATTTTAGACCTCCTTCCTTTAGATTTGGTTGGACAACAGATAGCAGCGATGACTGCTTTGCGACTAAGAGAGACATCCCTTTGGCATCCTGAAAGTCAAGGGCACTCTTGTATTTTGAACAAGTTCTGCTCTATTCCGAGCAGCACGGACCGGTGTGCTTCTATTTCGGTTTCTGAAAGTTACTTTATTACACGATTTCCAAGCAGGGAGGAGCGGAAACTTGAGTTTCATACTCCACCTGATAGCATTGTCATCTATACAGATTGCTCGAAACTCGATAATCAGGTAGGAGGGGGCGTTTTCTCACGAAACCCTCTCCTGCAAATTTCCTTTAGGTTACCAGATCACTGCAGCGTCTTCCAGGTTGAGGTCTCAGCTATCATGGAAGCGGTGAAGAAGATAGGGACCGGGATTACAGGAAGAGACATCTTCATTTTTAGTGACAGCCAGGCTGCAATCAAAGCTCTGAGCTCTCTCACGTTTAACTCGAATATCGCGCTGGACTGCCGCCGATCTCTACAGGAGATGGCTAAGCAGAACAGACTCTACCTCATTTGGGTCCCTGGTCACCGGGACATAGAGGGAAACTGCATGGCAGATGAACTTGCAAGACAAGGTACGACCAAGCAGATTCTTCAGGACAAAGAACGCATTGGTATGCCGTTTGCCACTTGCAAAATGCTACTCAGAGATTTTACATATAAACAATGCTGACAATAGATGGAGGCAAAATACGGCCTGTCGAACCTCAAGGCAGACGTGGCCTAAATGGGATCGGAAACGGTCGCGCAGCGTTCTCTCTCAAAGAAGGGAAAACATTTCGAATGTGATCGGGGCTCTAACAGGGCACTGTCTGATAGGTATACATGCTGAAAGGTTGGGAGTGCCCTTCCGAAGATGCTGTAGGAGCTGAAAGAATAACGAGGAGGAGGAAACGATCTTGCATTTACTGTGTAAGTGCCCTGCGCTGTGTAAAAGCAGGATGCGACATCTGGGATCACCGTTTCTGGATGACCTTAGAAAGGTTTCATGCACCGAGGTAAATTGTCTGTTGAAGTTTATCAATGAGGCAAACTGGTTTAGTAAGGGGTAATTTCTTTTTGGGATGGTACAAAAACTTTTCTTTGTGGTAACACAATGGGCCTAATACTGGCCTAAGTGAGCTGCTGCAGGCGGCTGCCACTCCAACCTAACCTAACCTTTGTTGAGCATTCGATATGAGACGTACTTCGCCTGGTTTTTTCTTCAAGCGTTAGAGGGAGTGTTTGTGGGAAAGGCAATTTCTTACCTTATTTATAAACGGTAGCTCTGCTAGCTCTTGAGTAGGAGTAAGCGGCTTCGTTAGCCATTCTGGGCCTTTTCACCAAAGTGAACAGTACACAAGGTCTTGGGGACATGACGCCATATCGCGTTATTCAAATTTCGGGCTGTTCCGTTTGCTGCATACGTCTTGCTCATGTAGGAAGGGGTTTCGAGCTAGGCCAGCACGATGGAGGAGTCCATCCACAAGATTAGATTACGAACGGGCAGATCTAGTTGGGGTCGTATCTACTTCACTAACTTCGGGAGGAGGGCTGCGCCGCAGAGTTCCAGTCTTGGGAGATAGACAGTTTGCTGAGGTGCTACTTTGCTTTGTGCTGCGAGTAAATGAGAAGTTACACTTTCGTCATGTTGAACTCTTAAATAATTGTGTATTTTTAGAGGCATCGGAAATCATGTAACTGGATTGAGTTGCACCCAGCGATGTATCTCTAATATTTGATTGCTGAGACATTTTTCGAGAAAGAGTTCCATTTGGGGAGTAAACTGGACTTAGAAGTTTCGTCCTGTCTGTCCCTTCCATACTTAGTTTTCGCTGTTATCATATTGGGCAATAGCCATCCTGCCGGATTGGAAAGTTTCGCGACAGATTCCAAGATCTGTCGCTTTGTGGCGGTGTGAGCGTCATGGAGCGTGTCTACTGAGTACGAAAATATATCTGTGAAGCCATTCCATTTAATTCCAAGGATTTTAGGTGAGCTTTTATCCTGGTATTGGAGAAATTCCAAGTCAAGGTGATTAGACAGGGGTATATTATTAAGCAGAGATTTGCTCTTTTTCAATGGGAATCCTGCTGATTTTAAGACATCGATAGTTTGAGCTATCAATTCACTGGCTGAGTTCAGGTCATTTCCGCCTGAGAGAATGTCGCCAACATAAGAGTCTTTAACTAAAGTATATGAGGTTCATGGCGACTTTTGTTGAGTGTCTTTGGCCAACTGGTGGGGTTTTCTTATAGCCAAATATGGAGCGCAATTAACGCCAAATGTAACTGTTTTCAGTTTAAAGTCTTCTATCGGACTTTCGGGGGATCTGCGGAATAAGATGTTTTGGAAACCCTGGTATATTTTATGGACGTTTATCTAGCGATACATTTTTTATTGAGATTTCTCATTGGAAGTGGTTTTTATGTGGCGGGTACCAAGCCTAGCGCAAAACCAGGTTCGGGGAAATTTTTTAATTTAGGACACATTTATAATAATACTGTCTGTGTCGCTGTGAGTAGACGTGTTTTTGTGGCGCTGCTTTAAATCACGCTTTTAAAGGTAATTACCGGCTTTCAAAATCGATTATTGGTGCCATAACCATAACAGCTGATATTTTCATTCGTAGCTTATGTTTTCATTTCGAAAGTGCCAAACAAAGCAAATAAAATGAGCAGTGATGAAGAAATTGATATATTATTTGCTAATATTATATCATTATATGTTAAAAGAAAGTAATTAAAGCGAAAAGGGCGATGGCTGCCCATCCTATTTATGATAATAGGTTCCAAAACAGATACCATAAAAAAACGTTCCTGAAGATAAAGGACCTGGATGAAAAGAATTGTTTGCCCATACAAGGATGTCTAGGAAGTTGTATGACACTTTTTTGAAGTTAATGGCACCTTCACTGTGGAAATTTAAAGAAAGAAAGAAAATTCATGCCGAAGACCGTTTATCCCTCACACTTCTGTAAGTTTTTGTGATTTTTACACCGTTTGTTATATTGATTAAGGTGATTGTTAGGTACTTAGCATATGGAATTCCTTTCCAAAAAATATCGTGGAGCTACAAAATCGGAAAGACAACTGTGAGAAACATAGTTCTGGAGACATGTGAGGCTATTTGGGAAATGCTATCACCAATTTATTTGAGTGAACCCACGCAACAACAATATAAAGACATCACGACCAACTTTGCCCAAATGTGGAACATGCCAAACTGTGTTGGTGCCATCGACGGAAAACACATTGTTATAAAATGCCCTCCAAAATCAGGATCCATGTACTTTAATTGCAAAATTTTTTTAGCATTGTATTGTAGGCAGCTTGTGATGCCAAATACACTTTTACGGCCATTAGCGTAGGAGCTTACGGAAGCCAGAGTGATGGAGGCGTTTTTCATGCAACGAGATTTGGCGAAGATCTGTTGGAAAATCGATTGCCACTAGCACCTGATACTCCTCTTCCATTATCTTCGAGTCTTTAATTATTAGTTATCACGGGCACGACGCGTGATTGAAAATGCAGGCAGGGGTCGAAACAGTGCGTATAACCACAGGGAATACCTCACCAATTATTTTATGAACAATGGTGCAGTAGCATTTCAAAACCATATAGAGTGAAACACTTATGTATATAATCATACATATATGTATGTACAATTGGTATTTTATTATACTAAAACTAAATGATTCATTCAAAATTTCGTCCAAATCGGTCCAGCCGTATATTTTAACTACATATATTGCTACAATAAAAAAAATTTGTAAATGCAAATTTACGAGTATTTCATTCATATTTGTTATCCAGGAATTTTAATACAGCATGTTACCAAAGGTAAAAAAAAATCAGTCCGTGCGTGCCATAAATTAGTTATTTAAATCAAGCAAAAAAATATCCCAAATATACAGCCTACATACATATGCACTTATATTATATATGGATTATATCCTTTGTACTTCAATTTCAAAACTTATATTATGTGCATATGGATTATATCCTTTGTAGTTCAATCTCCCCCTCGTCATATATATCGTTTATAGTATAGGCTATTATAGGTTTTCTTCATTTTCGTCCATTTGCGTTTGCATGACAATATCAGTGCAACGACGCATAACTAGCGCTTGTTTCGATTTTTTCATTTTTGATATGGTAGAGCATATCTTCCCAAAACCGCTTATCTCCGCACTTAACTCTTCTTGACGCGCTCTACGTGCACATACCTCGTGGAAAGTTTTCACTGTTCCCAGTAGAGTAGTCTCCACGTCCTCGAGCTGTCTTCGCTTTCTTGGCCGCGATGTTGATGATGGAATGACGGCTGTTGATTCGCACGAAATATCTAAAATTTCATCGCCTTCTACGCTGCATTGCAATATTGGCGCACTTTGCCGCATTCTGTAAAAAATAATGTTCTCTCTACATACATACGCATGGTAATAATGCACTTTACTTACGGACGAGGAATAATGTGGCTTTTTAAAAATGTTAAGCTCTCTAATAGCGGCCACTGCTTCCCTACGGACACACCACTTCCTGAGACATTTCATGAGCTGCCCCAATTGCCCAATTGCCCCAACGCTTCATAACAACACTTTCTATTCAGATTATCCAAAAAAACATATTAGATATTGTAATTGACTTCATTCAATTCACTTATTACTCACCATCAACTTCCAAATTATTGGCGACGTCCATCCAAGAGCGTCTTTTTTATCTTGGTTTTTAAAATCTGCATGACTCTTGTCGTACAGAGACTGCAAACTCTTGACACATTCGATAAGTTTCTCATCATCCATTATTTTTATTAATGTTTTGAAAAATATACAAAATGAATAACAGCAAACGAGCAAAATAGAAACACAAAAATATAAGCAAACAGCAAACAGCTGTTTATGGTTATAGCGAAAAACCAAAATTCAATTGATAGGTATGGTTATGGTTATGACCATTGCGTTATGATAAGGCACCACTAATTGGAAACAGTGTTGCCCATAAAGTTGGTTCGATCAGCTGTTTTATATGGTTATGGTTATGGCGCCTATAATTGAACCTTTACTCTGTTTCTCTTCGAATGCGCGAAAATAGGAACAACAACAATCCCTCTCCAATCATTTGTAAAATGAATTCGGCTTATGACCGCTCATTACTATTTAAGGCGATTGGTGGCTTCTTTAATTCTACCCGCAATTTTGAGAAGTTTTTCGTCCATGAATGCTTAACGAAAACAAATCGTGAACTAATGCAATACGCTACTCAACTTAAGAGGCAAATACGTTTGGTGAGTGCACTCTCAATTCGTGGGCACATACATATATGTAAGAAAGCATCCCGACAGTGAGGCTGTGAAGGTTTTGGATCGTAAAAGCGTGGATCACATTGCAACTGCTACACAATTTGTACCTGTATTAGTAAAATGCTAAGAGTTTTGGTTTTGTTATTTTTTAGTTCTAAACTATACTCCTTCTATCTCATGTTTAGTTTCTTGTCTTTCTGCCCTATATTCTATTTGTTCTCTCTTTGTAACTGATCGTTCACAAGCATTTCTTGAAAACCGAAACCATGAGCAAAGACATGAGTATGGCCACTAACGAAGATAATCTAAGGTCAGCTCTTAAATTAACATGCGAGTATCAAAGACGATTCAATATATGCCACTTTAATACGCGAAGTTTAACAGTTGAAAACCTAGAATATCCTAAAGAAATTTTTCGTGCTCTTACTTATGTTACGTATGTCATACTTACATAATCCGTCTACACGTATACACACGCTAACCAAGTATATTAACGCACGGATATTCCAACAGAGGTCTCGTTTTAATGTAACCGAGTTGCAAAAGAACGCTCCAATTCTGATAAAATATCCTCTAGTTGCAAAAGCAACAATGTTAGCCTCTTTCATGAATGTTGCGATTTGTTTAGTGCTATTTAACAACGGAAAATAGTTTTGCCGGCAATTTTTAGGTCTATTTAGTTATATATTTACAAATACTATGCATATAAAAATGAATTAGGTCTTAAGTCTAAATTTCCCATGTACATATTTTCTTAGGGCTAATTCACAATAGCGCAGTTTTTTCACTTCCCAGCACTGCATCTCAGGTCTGATATCATTTACCGAGTTGGCTCAACTCGCATATTTTTGCGAGTTAGTTTTGTTGCTTTACTTGCGTTTTGTTATCCTACCTAGTGTTATTTTGCATTTAGGTTACAAAGAAACGAGCCCAGAGATAAGAAGTGAGTTTTAAGATATTTAGATAGATTCAACCCAGTAGGAGAAGCTTCCTAATTGTATTCGTCTAGATAGCGGTGGATAATAAAATTCACATATATCAATTAAAATATCTATACGTAAGTATGTACATCTCAGCCACGGTTATACCAGTGAAAAGTCTTTGTGATTGTTTTTCCCTTTATCGAACTAAAATTTAAAAAAAATCCGTATTCCACGGTTTAATAAGAAAAAAAAACACAAACACCGCCACAAAGTCTCATGCTGCTTATTCTGCTTTGACGCATTTGAAAATTTGTGTTCGATGGAGACATTGAAAAAATGTATCGTCAGATAGTCATCCACCAGGACGATCAAGAATTTCAGCGAATCGTGTTTCGCAAATCGGCTGGCTCTTCGGTCACCGATTAAAGCTTTAGTGTTAGTTGTGCACCATATCTCGCTATCCATATCTTACATCAATTAGCCGATGACACGATAGCGGCATTTCCATTGGCTGTCACAATACATAAAACCGAAACCTATGTGGACAATGAATATAGAATATTCTTATAGTCAGATTCGGAGATCGTGTTAGCTTGGCTGGAGAAGCCAGCACTCTCGTTCCGCTTCGTGAACAATGCCCGCAAGAAGACAGCAACCATTTCCAGTCGACATCTTATATCTGACGAATTCCATGAAGAGAAAACGCGTCTTATAGTTGGAACGCAGACACGCCATATTTCGAGCGAACAGAGGGCACTGCTAGATAAAAGGGCAATCAACAAAAGTTCTCTCCTTGTTCTCCATCCGTTCATTGATAAATCCGGACTTTTCGGAGTCAATGGCAGGTTAAAATTCAATGAAAGACACCCAATTATCTTTCCCACAAAATCGATGCTCTACCACCTATATTTGGAGTTTTTACACACGTAACGAAACTAAAACCTTTAATTAAAAAATGTATTTTCAATGCAGAGTGAGCACGCTTTACAAGACCCAAACGCGCACCCAAATAAAAGCCTTTCTACCCTCTGAGCGCAACACCCACGGAGTCAATTTTAGAGGGCCGTTCCAAATTAAAGCGTTGGTGCTAAGATTTACCACCCTCCTCAAAGCATACGTGGCAGTGTTTATCTGTTTTCCCACAAAAGCAGTGTATCTCGAGCTATGCTGGGATCTTACCATCGAGGTTTTCGATCAGCATTTTCCCGCTTCGTTGGCAGATGAAGGTTCCCCTCTTAAATGAAGAGCAACAACGGGAAAACGTTCATTGGCGCTCAGCGCGCAACAGAACGCGACTTCGTGAAATTCCTTGCATTAGTTGGGAGCGCTGTGAAAAGCTTTAAAATCCATCTAAAGAAAACAGCTGCATTCCACATTTGAAGAGTTAGCGTTCCATCACTAGTGCAGTATGGAAAAATGATTTTTGATATAAGTAGATAGGTCCACAGCGTGATCCTCAACTTGGCGACCTCATCGTTATTAGAGAAGATTCGCTGTCACCCATCAAGTGGTCACGGGCCTGATAATCACATACGGGTAGTGGAGGTTTCCCAATCAAAATGGGATAGTCACGCGCCCTCTCGTTATACTGTGCTCCATTCGTATGAAGCCCAAAGCACAGTAAAAATTATATACGTTCCCTCTGTATACTAAAGGTTTAAACCTCTCGTTTCAAATGATATACCCAAATACTTCTCGTTTCTCTGTTTGCTCTTTTACTTTTTGATCGAGACCCATCATGGCTACACGAAAGGCATGCCCATTAGTCCCAATGGCGTATACCGATAATTATCTCCAACGTCGGCTCTGCTACCATTAGAATGCCATTAGGACATGCATTCAAGGTGATAAAGTCCCGCCGTACTAGAGACAGGACTACTGTATAAACTGCCGTGCACTCACCCCCACAACCAGCGAATGCAATTGCAAAGGCACTTGCAAGATGTGCGGTCAGCCTGGGTCCTAGGAGGCGGCCCCCACCTAAGGTCCATCTAGCTAGAAAACACCCAGTAAGGCAAGCATTTCCACATCAAGGACGCGCGAGTTACGTCGCCGTCTCTGCAGGCCGGATTGCTGCCGACGTCAACGTCACCAACCTACCCTAATAATTTACACATCGACTGGTCTGCATAAACGCATGTTTACAACACATGTCAGTCACACTTCAAATTCATTGCAAAGTGACAAACGAATGTGTCACAACATGACACCTAACAAATCTCGTATTCTTTATAATTCTCTTTTTGCGGCACTTTCGACAACAGTGGTCATGTTACTAAAAACCGGAGCTCTGAGCCAGCATTGCAGCAATGATATTTAAAATACACAAATATATTGCATTGCGGCAACTACAAAAACTCATTGCGGTAATGCTATATATAATAAATAATATTCATAAACGAATTTTGAGTACTCGGAAATAATAAATTAATATTCCGACATACACAAAATTCGTTACACCAACATATGTATGTATGCAATAAGCGTTTAAGTAACCACAAGAGTCACAATACAAAATATTACAAAATATCAAAAAAGAAATATGTATGCAACGAAAGTAAGACTTAGCCTAAGAAATTTCATTTTAAATGAAAATCAGAATCAATTTATACACCGAAGTGATAAATTGTGTTTTCTTTGTAAATTAAACTGAAGTTTAGTCTACCTTTCTGGCGCAGTCGAACGCGAACAATTCTGAAGAATTGTACAAAACTACGGTCCTTTCCAAAAAAAGGGAATAAAAATACGTTTAAAATATTCCTAAGAATATTCAGAGAGTTAAACAATAAAATCATTGAGAACGAATATTAGTGCAACTTCTATTGAACTTAATTGTGAACAAGCTACAATGGCAAACCCTCAATAACAACAACAACTCCCCGCAACGGAATTAATTAAAGAAGCAGCGAGAATCCGCCCATACCCCGGCGATGGAGAAAATGACCCCACATCGTTCCTGCGGGAAGTCGACATAATCCTTCCACTCTTCAATGACAACATAGCGATGCAACAATATATCCTGGAAAGGCACGTCAAAACAAACTACAGGGGGCAACTCTCCAGGTCATCCAAACATTGAGTGCGGCGGCAACATGGAATGATATCAAAGCAGAGCTGATAAAGAATTTTGGAGTTCGCGAGACATATAACCAACTCCTTCACCGAGCCATATCCACGAAAAACTATCACGTAAGCCAATACTATAATGATTTGAAAACTATCCTAGACAAACTTAATTCTAAATATAATGAGGACCCAGATAGACCTTTAGACAATTCAACAAATATTAACAAGTCCTTAATTTTAAAAACATTTTTGTGTATCATATCGCCACATTATTATTATTATTATTATTATTATTTATTGTAAAGGATAATACAATTATGCCTTAACAATATGGGATAAGCAGCTTCTTACATACACCATTAATAAATTTAGTTCATTGACTACTGGATATTTACGTAATAAGATATATAAATACTTATGGATAACTATCACACTTCGAAATATATGTTTAATTTGTATATGTATTTTATAAAATCTTCAATATTAGAATGTGTTACATTTCTAAGCATTTCTGATAGACTACGGCAACTGTTGTTTTGGCGTGCTTGTTCCAATTTCGGACATCCTACAATTATGTGTGTGACTGTAAGGCAGTTGCTATTGCAGAATGGACAAATAGGTGGAAGTGTTTTTTCGATGTAGTGTTTATGTGTTATTCTGGTGAGTCCTAGGCGAAAACGAGTGTAAATTATGCAGTGTTTTCTTGGTAGAGTAGACGGAAAAGTCGGCGATTGACGTGAAGGGCTTATTGTTTTGTAAAAATGACTATAGTTTGACCATTGATGACTTGCGGATTTTCGACAGTATTCCAATGTAACCTTTTTTATGTCTTTTTTGTTTGTTGTGGTGATCAGTTTCAGTGGAGATTTTGTTGCCAGTTTAGCTGCAGAATCAAGTAGTGTATTTCCTTGAATACCAATGTAACTGGGTACCCAAATGAGCTTTATTTTTCCATGGCTGGATATCAGAATATCTCTAATCTGACAAATTGTTGGATCCATGCAGTTTATGTTCTGCGCCACATTTGCCCTCAATAGTCTATCTTGGAAGAAACAGGTTTAGTAAACAATAACAACAACTATACAAGAAAATTTGTTTACTATAACAATAATAATAGTGTGCCCAATAATACTAGATTCACCAATACCTCGGGAAACAGTAACTTTACCAATCGTATTGAGTCAGGTGTAACAAGACAAAACGATAGGCAATGATTCAACTCCAACAATAGTGTTAGGCAAAATGGACACTCAGGACAATACCGACAACATCAGTCGGGATGCTACAGTAACAATCGAGTACAACCCATGAAAGTTGATCATATTCAGGAATCAAATTTTCCATCGCAGGGGCACAATCAGATTTACCGATAGTCGAATTGACCACTTGTCACATCAAGCTAAAATGCCTAGTAGATACCGGATCTACCACTTCGCTGATTGACAAAAACCCTTTCTCTCATTATAAACGTAGCAGATTAAATAAACCTATTTCTTTAATACCCTGACCGAAAAAACCGTCAATGAAAATAGTTACATTGCTTGGAAGGTAACAAGGTTTAATGATAGGAATTTTGACGCCATAATCGGAGAAAATATCCTGAAACCAATGCAAGCAAAGAAATTAATAAAGTTTAAACACATTTTGTTAATAAATGCCTTTTCAACTACGAGGAAATCAACAATATTGAAAGTGACTCAACGGAAAACACTATTGCGGAAATCGTAAATAAATCATGTCACGAAAATATGAATGAGGAGGAAATAAATAAACTAAAAATATTAGTGAAAAGAAATATTAAATGGTGTTTTATTATTTTTCAATATATCAAACAAACAAAAACTAAGTACAAAAGCGTAATAAGCTAAGTCTAGAAAAAAATCAATTGAAATAAAATTAAATGAAATTATAAAAATTTGCCTAAAGTACAAAGTGCGATTCTTGTAATGTGTTGCTTTTGTAAAGTGCAAACAACGGTGGCATTCCGCAAGTAACGGTCGAAGAAAAAATAAAACCACAAGTAAAAAAAGTAGTTTCATGCATAATAAATTGAACAGTGATAACACTGGTTTACAATATTAAACTTTTTGTCTGTTGCCGCGAATCCTGTGGTTGATATTGTTCACTCATCACTTGTTTTTGTCAAATCTACCCTCAAAATTTTTTGAGCAGCTCGAGTTACTTTGTTTTTGATTTCATCATTTATATTAATTTATATCATATATATTAATCGATAACAGGCATATTTTACTGTGTTAAAATTAGTTTCTCTAGTTTTTGCGTCATGAGTAGTTCAAGGAGACGTTGTTTAAACAATCCAGATCATTTTTGCTATATATGCGGAGAATATGTGTTTAACAATAGTAGAAAAGTTATATCAGAGTTGGTGAAAAATACCTATTTTGAGTATTTTGGGATGCTCTTGGATAAAAATGAGAAGTCTTGGGCTCCCAATTGTGTTTGTAAATCGTGTGTGGAATATTTAAGATTATGGAAAAGTGGTAAAAGAAGTGCCTTTAAATTTGGAACACCGACTATTTGGCGAGAACCACAAAATCATCTCATAGACTGTTATTTTTGTAGTGTGAACATAAACGGTTTAAACACTAAAAATCGAGCTAAATGGCAATACCCAAGTACTAGTTGTGTTCAACGTCCAGTGCAGCGTTCACCTCACTCTTCAAAGCTTAAAAATATATCTGAACCATTAGAGCAAGACATTGAAGGACCAAGCTCATCACAAAATGATCCTGATTTTGAAGCTATGTCTAATGAGCCAAAATGCTTTTCCCAAAATGAGTTAGATGATCTTGTAAGAGATTTACATCTTTCTAAACAAGCTTCAGAATTGTTAGCATCAAGACTAAAAGAAAAAAATTTGCTATCCTCGGATACTAAAATAAGTTTTTATCGTGAAAGAGATACAGAATTACGGTGTTATTTTTCCGAAGAAGATGGCATTACCTTTTGTTCAGATGTAAAAAAATTGTTGATAAAAATGGGCTTGAAACAATACGAACCAAATGACTGGCGTTTATTCATTGACAGCTCAAAACGTAGCCTAAAATGTATTCTATTACATAATGGAAATAAATATGCTGGGGTACCTATTGCCCACAGTACAAAGTTAAAGGAGGAATATTGTAACATTTCGCTAGAACAAAATAAAATACAATGACCATAAGTGGCTAATTTGTGTCGATTTAAAAATGGTCAACATTCTTCTCGGTCAACAAAGTGGTTACACCAAGTTTCCCTGTTTTATATGTCTTTGGGACAGTAGAGCTAAACAAGAACATTGGGTAAGAAAAAACTGGCCCTTGAGAGCAAATATGGAGCCTGGAAAGCACAATATAGTCCACAATTCATTAGTATCTCGTGACAAAATTATCCTTCCACCATTACACATAAAACTGGGCATCATGAAACAGTTTGTAAAATCACTAGATAAAAATGGGAACTGCTTTTCTTACATTTGCCAAAAATTTCCTCAGCTCACTATGGAAAAGATTAAAGCCGGTATCTTTGATGGCCCTCAAATTAGACAACTTACGAATGATACTCAATTTAGAAATTCTATGACTGAGTCAGAACTAAAGGCTTGGACAGCTTTCGTATCTGTGATGCAGAATTTTCTCGGAAATCGGAAATCTGAAAATTATGTTGAACTTGTAGAAGACCTTCTGCTACAATTAAGAAATATGGGATGCAATATGAGTATAAAAGTCCACTTTCTCCATAGTCACCTGGACAGGTTTCCGAAAAATTTAGGAGATATGAGCGAAGAGCGGGGAGAGCGTATGCATCAAGACTTACGCGTCATGGAAGAGCGCTATCAGGGTTTCTGGGATACAAATATGATGTCTGACTATTGTTGGTCTCTAATACGTCATTTTCCAAAGTCGACACATCGGAGAAAAGCTTTAAAACGAAGTTTTTTAGAACTCAATGATTAATTGTTTCTTTAAATAAAGTTTTTCTTATTAAATACATGTTTTTTTCTGTCTAATACCTACATAGCTGAAACTCAGAAACTAGAGCTGATAAAAATATTCTAATTATATTTTTGAAAATAGCATATTATATGTAGTCAGCAACAGCTAAAATTTCTTCGGCAACAAATGTACTGTAAACAAGTGTAATGAACAAAATTCATACAGCAAGAAACAATGTAAAAAAATTGCTTTTTAAAAAAAACATATATGAACTTAAAAATAACGAAATTTAAAATAATATTGCGTTAACACAAAAATTGAAAGACTTTCAAATAAAAAGCAAATAAAACTAAATCCAAAAAAAATTGCAAAAACGTCGAAACTATTAAAAGTAAAAAAAAAAAAACAAATCGATTCAGAACACGATCAGAAGGAGGTCCCCAGTAGCAACTAATAAGGAAGCAAAAAGGGCAGTGATGCTGCAGCCGCTGAGCGCAGAATTAAGA
Organism: Anomoia purmunda; assembly: GCA_951828415.1. Taxonomy (NCBI): domain Eukaryota; kingdom Metazoa; phylum Arthropoda; class Insecta; order Diptera; family Tephritidae; genus Anomoia; species Anomoia purmunda. The sequence goes on from OX639998.1 coordinate 54,416,248, forward strand.
TAAGTTACATTTTCCTTAGTACATATACTTAAAATATTTTTAAACTGAAAGTGTCACAAAAATCATCACACAAAATCAAAGGTCAAAAACTAACACGAAACTAGCAAGATCTATAAAACTATTTACAATAAAACTGAAATAAAAAAGTATGCATCCGCTATAAGCACCGGCAGTGGCGCACAGAGGGGGGCAAGTGGGTTTTTTTGCCCCGGGCCCCGCGTATAAGGGGGCCCCCTTGAAGACCTATTTACATAAGGAAAAAACAGATGATAAAAGGGCCTCGCAGAATTTGAGATTGAGACAAAAAAATTTCGGAATGTAAATTAATAATATATAGTGCAATGAAAGCCAGAAAACGCGTGCAGTAAATTTGTGACACAAGTACCAAAACGCGTAATGTTTTTTATCTCATTGAACCAAATAAGTAAAATTTAATTAAATCATTAAGACAAAATGACCAAATATATATTACTAAACTAACGAAATTGAAATATGTATTTATGGTTTTTGTAATAGATGATATAATAAAAAATTATTTAAAGATAAAAAATTTTTCGTAAGGGCCCCATAGTGTTCTGCCCCGGGCCCCATAAAACCTCTGTGCGCCCCTGAGCACCGGTATAAGTATTCAGTTATTATTCTAAAATTTAAATCCGCTATAAGCACCGGTATAAGTGTTTAGTTATTTTTCTAAAATTTAAATCCGCTTTAAGCACCGGTATAAGTACTCAGTTATTTTTCTAAAATTTCCTAAAGCAAATAAAAACAGGACTTGCTAATTTCGAACTAGAATATTCATCATAAAATTGTTTGAAAATATTTAATTAAAAGTTAATCCTAAATTATTGGCGTAGAATACGTCTTACCTTACGGTATGGGCACCAATGTCAGGTTTTTATTGTTGTAATCTCTATTTCTTTAATTATAAGGAAACGGCTCGATTAATTTTTTTTTTTTTTTTTTGTAGTCAAATGAAGATGTTAGCTTTCGTTTGACATACATTTCATGTTGGTTGATATCTTCCAAATATTTAAATTTCTCAAATGAAAATTGTATAAACACTTGCACACAAATATGTGTGTGGTGTTTGGTTGAGTGTTTGCTGTTGGGCGATTTAAATGTACTCGTGCAGCCCTTTCTTTGTATTGCATAATTTTAGGCGGGCAAGTTAAAAGAGAGTAAAAGAAGAGAAAATGCTGCCAAGCACTGCAAAAAAAATAATAAAATTGATTCGCGTATGTTATTTATCATTTATCTTTACTATTGATAACAGCCATTGACTTCGTTTTTGCGAGAAATTTAATTGATAATTTAAAAACATTTTTATCCTATTTTTCCTATCATAAGCTTATGTATATCATCCAAAGTAACTATCAAATAAAGAAATTCATTTGCTTGTATTATTTATCATTTATTGTTACATATGTTTTCTGTCTTATCGGATGGCGTATTCTACGTTAAACTTAATGGCCGTGTCTCTGACACAGCCTGCTTCTTTTTTTATAAAGAAATTTAAATTGCTTATGTAAATTCTACAGTAATATCAAAAAAAAAGTTTTTTTCAAAATTGTTTCCAAACATCAAACATTCAACTTAAATTTACAACGTATACTCTAAGCCGAATTGTATGTATAAAAAAAAATATATTTCAAATTCTTTTGAAATTTAAACAAAAAATATCTTGCGGGTAAATCCACTTATACTCTAATCGCATTTTCACACTTGTTTGTAAGTTTAAGCAAATTCTTTGTTGAAAATGGCCCATCAAAATTTATTAAGACCCTCTATGCTTAATTTAGACGGAGCAGCGCAAAATGCTCACGTCGAAAATCATATCCCAGAACAACCAGCAATACCGCCAGAGTTGCAAACTGCAAATAATAGCAGGATTCAAAATCCTTTAGATAATCATAGTAGTCGGATTATGAATTCATTATTAAATGTAAGACCAGAAGTTGAAATTAATCAAGTGATAGAGGAAAGATTAAGGGGGAATTTAAATGAAATCGATAGAATCCCAGACGTGGTACGTTGCCTGAGGGAATTTTCTGGAAACCCTAGTGAGTTTAGCTCCTGGAGAAAAAGTGTTGAACGCATTTTGCAAATTTATGATCCTAAAAAAGGTACGCCGTTGTATTTTGGTATTTTGTCAGTTATAAGAAATAAAATCGTTGGCAACGCTGACATAGTTCTTGAATCGTAAAATACTCCACTTAATTGAGGTTCAATATCTAGATGTTTGACGCTCCACTATGCTGACAAGCGCGATATTAGAACACTTGAATACCAGATTATGTCGTTAATACAAGGCAATAGCGCAATCGAAATGTTTTATGAAAAAGTTTTTTCGTATTTGTCTCTTATACTGAATAAAATTTCTTGTATGGAGGTTAATCGCTTGATACTTTTGTCAGAGGCTTAAATGGTGATTTACCACGTTTATTAGCAATACGCGAGCCAAGCGATCTCCCACAAGCCTTACATACATACATATGTGCCAGAAATTGGAGAACCAACATTTTAGAAGTGATTATGCCTACAATGCGTTTAATTATACGAACATACCTCAAGTTCCACCACGAAAGGCAATGATTCAACAACAACAACATCCACAGCATTATCAACAACAAAATCGACATAACCTCCAACAACAAAGGCAGCAACAGCAATATCAGAAGCAGTATCTACCACCACGAAATCAACAATTTTACCCACAGCTGGCGCATTATCTTAAAACGCAGGAAACGCAAAAAAGGCAACGAAATTTTAACATAGGAAACGAGATACAACAACAAGAGACTAGTACCGAACAAGAAGTGAACGAAAACCATGATGTCTACCAAAGAGAGGATGGGTATCCAATAAGTGACGAGCTCACTGATATTCATTTTTTAGATTAACTGGCTCTTCGTTTCCTTATATTAAAGGAAGAACGAAGAGCGGTAAATTTTTAAAAATATTAATTGATACTGGTTCCAATGAAAATTATATTAAACCTAGCCTAATAAAAAATCCTATCGAAAGCAAAAACAAATTTTCTGCTTCGTCAATTGGGGGTAAACTAGAAATAACACATTATAAATTTCTGAATATTTTTAACTTGGAAAATGAAAATTTTAAATTTTATCTTCTGCCAACACTAAGATCTTTTGATTCCATTTTAGGACATAACAGTACGAAACAACTAAATTTTTTCAAAAAAAAAACATCATGTTAATCAAAGATAATATTAAAATAAAAATTTACCAGCAAAACTGCCCGTCTGTGAATAAACTAGAAATAAATACAGAACACATAAATGAAGAACAAGAGAAAATAGTTAAAAATAATAATAAACGAAAATGCAAGCTTATTCACCGAACCAAATGAAAAACTCCCGTTTACCACAAAAGTTATTGCAAAAATACGAACAATTACAGATAAGCCTGTTTATACACGCAGTTATCCGTACCCAACTGCACTTAGAGGCGAAGTCGAGAGACAAATTCAAAAGTTGCTTCAGCAAATCTGAAAGTGCAGCTTCAAAAATGTTCCTTTTTTAAAAATAATGCTGAATTTCTCGGTTTTGTAGTTTCCTCGGAGGGCATTGCGTCAAACCTGAGTAAAGTAAAGGCTATCGTGAACTTTGAAAAGGCATCTACACTAAAAGAACTTAGATCTTTTTTAGATGTTTAGGTTTCTACCGGCGATTTATTAAAAACTACGCACAAATTGCCAAGCCTCTAGCAAACCTTTTAAGGAAGGAAGAGGGTCGTGCATCAAAAAACAGTTCTAGTAAAAAGGCTATTAATCTTGATAAAGAAGCAGTGAAAGCGTTCGAGCAAATAAAGATTGCGCTGTCGTCGCGTGAAGTTGTGCTGTACTACCCCGATTATAGCAAGCCAGTTGAATTGACTACCAATGCATCAAATTATGCAATCGGTGCTGTGCTTTCCCAAAACCATAGGCCAATATCTTTTATATCAAGAACTCTTTCGAAGGCCGAAGAAAATTACGCGGCCAACGAAAAAGAAATACTCGCTATAATCTGGTCAATTACATCATTACGTAACTATCTATATGTGCCGAAATTAACATATTTACTGACCACCAGACTCTGACTTTCGCACTGAGTAATAAAAATCATTACGCAAAAATGAAGCGCTGGAAAGCATTGCTTGAAGAGTGTAACTATAAGCTTCATTACAACCCAGGTAGCACAAATGCAGTGGCAGATGCTTTGTCTAGATTGCCGATAAACAGCGAGATAAATACTACAAGCATAGCGACCCAGCACTCAGCGCAAAGTTCACCACATAATCTAATTTACCACACTGAAGCCCCGATAAATCCCTTCCGTACCCAAATTATAATAAACATTGATGAAAACAACTCATACGAATTCGAAATAGTATTCCCAAAATACCATAGGCATAATGTTACAATAAAAAGCTACAACGAAATAGAAATTAAAGAAATACTCAAACCCTTATTTAAACCCAAGTGTAATAAACGGCATTATGGCGCCTGAATCAATTTTGGGCAAAATACAGAAAATATACATAACTCATTTTGAAAGCTTCAAGATCCACGTCACTAACAGCCGAGTAAAAGATATCCTAACTGAGCAAGAACAAGAACAAATAATAATTAACACACACACAAGAGCTCACCGCAATGCCGCTGAAAGTAAGTTACAAATATTAGAAAAAATACTATTTCCCTAGTATGTCTGGTAAAAAAAAGGAAATCGTTAAAAACTGTAATAGCTGCAAGCTAAATAAATACGACAGGCGTCCAAATAAACCAAATCTCTCCTTTACTAAAGTACCCAAGTTACACATTACACATCGATTTATTTATGACAGAAAAAAAATTGCATTAACAGCTCTAGATAAGTTCTCAAAATTCCCACAAACAAGAATCATAAACGGAAAGTCATTAGAAGATGCGAGGCAGCCTCTCAGAGGCTTCTCTTCATTAAACCGTTCCACAAGCCGTAGTAATAGACAATGAAAAATCTCTAAATTCAGAGTCCATAATGTTTATGATGAGCGAAGAACTCAAAATCGATGTGTACACAACACCCCCATATCGCAGCAAAGCAAACGGCCAAGTTGAACTCTTCCACTCAACTTTAGGCGAAATAATGAGATGTTTAAAATCGGAAAACACTCATAACAATTATGAAGAACTGCTCCAGAGAGCAATATATGAGTATAACCACAGTTTCCATAGCACTATTCAACAAAGGCCAGTCGACGTGTTCTTCGGTAGGAAAGTTTCTTGTACGCCAGAAGATTTCGAAAAAGCTAGGAAAAGTAATATAGATAAATTGTATAACAAGTAGAAAGGGGGCATAGATTTCCACAATAAAAAGAAACAGCCAGTTAAGAATTACTCAGTGGGGGAAAAAATTTTCGTTAGGCAGAACAAAAGAATAAGAAGTAAATTATCAGAAAAGTTCAAAGCAGAAACTGTAAAGGAAAACTAAAATACTACAGTAACTAAAAGCGGCCGTGTTGTTTACAAAGGCCACATAAGAAATTAACTAAAACAAAGAATATGCTTAAACAAAATCACCGAATACTGAAAGTAGCATTAACTAAATTTGTCACTAAGAATTATCACTAAAATTATCATTAATTAAAATAAGCATTAATGAATTCAAATTATGATTAAAACTATCCTGTAAAAGTGGAAGAGAGATGAATACGCTCAAGTCTATGAGCGGAATACTTCTCTCTCAATTATTTGCTAAGCGGTATCGTTCCAATTGGAATTGTCAACGGATAACTAATCCGCAGCTCCAATTGGATCGACCAGCTCAAATTTTTAAGTCAGCCTTAAAGTAGCCTTTGCGAATAAAGGACTGCTCGCACAAAAACAAGTATTATTATATCTTACACACGAAATAATTACAACAACGGACAGATCAGCATACGCAAAAATATATCGCTATCCCCAAATACACGAGAAGGAAATACAGAAGCAAATTAAGGAAATGCTGGAACAGGGAATAATACAAGAAAGTAATTCACCATATAACTCACCCCTTTGGATAGTACCGAAGAAAACCGACAATTTCGGCAATAGGAAATGGAGACTAGTCGCGGATTACAGGAGTCTTAATGAGATTCCTGTTAATGACAAGTTTCCGATTCCGAATATTGATAGCATTTTAGAGAAACTAGGAAGAGCTCAGTACTTCACAACCCTGGACCTTGCAAATGAATTCCACCAGGTTCTAATTAAAGAAAGCGATAGAAAGAAAACAGCATTTTCAACTCCTCAAGGGCATTACGAATTTATCAGATTGCCATTCGGGCTAAAAAACGCCACGGCCACTTCCCAACGCCTAATTAATTCAGTACTTAGAGATTATATAAACAAGATCTGCGTATCTTAATTAGATGATATATTGATATTTAGTACAAATATCGAGGAACACGTACAAAGCATCCAAAAAATTTTTAACAAGTTAGCAGAATACAATTTAAAAATTCAAATAGATAACTGCAAATTCTTCGCAAAGTCAACAGAGTATATAGGCCATATACTAACCACAGAGGGAATAAAACCAAACATGAACAAAATAAAAAACATACAGGCACTGAAGTTACCGCAAACAGCTAAACAAATAAAATCATTTCTGGGTATGACTGGCTACTACAGAAAATTCATAAGAGATTACGCCAAAGTGGCACAAGGCTTAACAAAATTTTTGAAAAAGGGAACTAAAATAAACATTTCGAGAAGTTGAAAGCACCTCTGACAAACCCACGAAATGACCACGAAAGAAAATACTCAACGACAGAAAAAGAGCTGCTTGCCATAGTATGGGTGGTCAACTATTTCAGACCGCATATCTACGGGAGACACATTACAAAAATAAAGCAAAAGATATCAATCCTAGATTACAAAGGTGGCTCCTCAAATAAGGAGAATATGAAATTAACATAAGTTATATCAAGCGCAAGGACAACACCGCCGCTGACTTTATGAGCAGAATAAATGCAGAGGCTGGCGAAATTAATATCCTTCAGGAAAACGAGAATATGAGCACCAGGGAAACAATCGACTCTCAAGAGGAGAAACTGCACGACCATTTTGGTATCCTGGAAACTGTCGTTAATAGATTCTCAATACAGCTGATCCTTACACACTAAAAAAATCAGGAGTCGCGTTTATAAAGGGAAAACATAAAATTTTTATTAGCGAAGAAGATATAAATACGGATTACATGTCAGACATATTCAGGCGATTCTTAAGAAACGGCAAAGTAGGAATATATTTAGAACTACTGGACCCTGAATACAATAAAGTTCAGCAAAAATTAATTGACTTGTTTAACAAAAGAATAAAGTTCTATAAATGTACACACCATGCAAAAGACATGCAGAATGGCTGGACATGGAGGAATTAACGGAAATTACGAAGGACTAAAGACTTTAATTTACTACAAGAACCTAAAGAAATTAATACAATAATATATAAATAACTGTAAAATGTGCAATAAGGCGACATACGACCGCAAACCTATTAAAGAAAAGTACAAGCTAACTGAAACACCGATAGACATTAATCAAATAATACATATGGATGTTTACACCAACAAAAAGCTTAGTTTTATCACTTTCATAAACAGATGTTCAAAATATGCAATGTCACTAGCTTAGAAGATAGCATAGTAGAAAAAATTAGATTTTATCTGTTGTTGTTGTTTTTGTTGTAGCAGTTATCACGCCCCGTAAGGAGCGGGTTCACCCATGGTCGTTGTCGTCGAACTCATCTAGAAGGAGGCCCAGGGTTGGACCAGAGGGAGAGGGGGGTTAGATGAGTGGGTTTAAGAGAGCATGTGAATAGGTGATTGGTATCGTGCGGAGAATCTCCACATGCCGGACATGTATTGGGTATGTCTGGGTTGATTCTGGATAGGTAGGAGTTGAGCCTACTACAGTATCCTGATCGTAATTGTACCAGGGTGACGCGGGAAGCGGGGCAGCAGGGACTCCTCATCTGCTACAGGTGGTTGTTGGGCTCCGATAACAGAATTTGCCTTGCGAGAGTCAATGGTGGTAGTGACTGTCTCTTAGATTTTATCTCTCTCTCAGGGGTAAACCAACCAAATTTATAACAGACAATGAATTTAACTCCGTAAACGTAAAATAACTCTTAAGACAGGAATCCATTGACGTTCATTTTACAAAACCAAATAACCATACAGGGAACGCTGATGCAGAAAGGCTACACAGCACTATTTCTGAAAAATTTTCAGACACTGGAGGCCATGAAATCACCACTATCAACACAAGAAAGAGTTCATAAATGCACGGGATGGTATAATAATTCAATCCACTCCACAATAAAACAAAACCAATAGACGTAATCGAAGCTAGAACAGACAAAGCCAAAATTTAAAAAATCTAAGAGGATAATAAAAAACTTGCAATCGAAAGATTGAACGAAAAACGCGAAATTTATGAGAATACGGAACAGGAAGGGTACGTGAAGAACTACTAGGCTTTTAGGCATAAATACTAACCAAGATATCGCAAACTAAATTTACAAAACATACACTCTTCCAATATTTAAAAAAAAATAATTTCAAGTGAAGCGGATCCTAAGCACTTTGATAATACTACTGGCACTGACGGTAACCCAACCTAATTTCACAATTGAAAAGATCGAAACTAATCTTGGATACATGGAAGTAAGGATAGAAGACGTTCATCTCGCAGAAACCTACGACACATATAATAAATATAGAGGAAATATTAGGTATAGTAGACACAATTCACATCAATATACAACATGCTTACCTACAAGAAAAAACACAAACTTTGGAAATCCAACTTAACACTATAAAAAGTAAAGCTTTAACCTAAATGCCACACAGACAGCAAAGAGGCCTAATGAACATTTTTGGAACAGCTCAAAAATGGTTATTCGGCACTATGGATGATAAGGGCAGACAAGAAATAGAAGAAAATCTGAGTACAATAGATACGAATAATCACAACGCAATTACAAATCTGAATAAGCAAATAACCATTAATACACAATTTAACGAAACATTGTCAAAATTAAAGTCTATCATAGAAAGCGACCGTAATTTAATAATTTCGAAATTAAATAGCATAAATAATTTTAACAACGAAATACAATGACATATTCTATACACTGCCTTCACACTAAAACTAAAAAATTTACAAGACAATATCGAACACATTCAGGAAAACATAGCTGCATCAAAATTAGGAATTTTTTACGGAAACATGTTGACAATATCGAACACATTCAGGAAAACATAGCTGCATCAAAATTAGGAATTTTTTACGGAAACATGTTGACAAATGAAGAAGTAACTAAGTTCGGAATAGATTTCAATAAACTGCAAAACATTAAATTGGGGACTCTTATTGACAGTAATGGAAATATCATATTCGCAATTAAAATACCAAAAAATTATATATCTCTTCCAATAAATTATCTAGTACCCATTGGAAACAAAAATAACAGGGAACTCTTATTTAAACCCCAAACCACATTATACTGCAATGCTAACATTTATATTTACGAAAATACTGTTGAATTGAAAAAACTAAAGCCGCTAAAAACTGCCTAATAAAGAAAAATTTTATACAAATTTTTAATAATGCATCAGGAATTATCGAGATAAAGCCAGGAATTATACTCGTAAAAAATCAAGTAAAAACACACTTTTCTAATGAAACAACAGAACACAAAAATTAACTGGCAACTATTTAACAAATTTTAATAATTGCTTTATCAATATCGGCAATCAAACGTTATATAATAAATAATTTATATTCAAACAAAGTATCGTTAAAGAAAATGAAAAACTAATATTTGAAGACATTGTAATAAGTAACTCAAAAAATACGGCATTTATAGATGAAATAAAATATGTAAGAAAAACGTATTATATTTACGGCTCTACATATTCTTTAATTTTCATCGCCATTGTATTAATAATTCTATTGAATAAATTAAGGAAAAAGCATAACAATGTTAAAATAACCAACATGATCACCCAGGAGAGTGCTCAATCGAAGGGGGGAAGAGTTACGTTGCCGTCGCTGCCCAGTTCGCTGCCGACGTCAACGTCACCAACCTACCCTAATAATTTACACATCGACTTGTCTGCATAAACGCAACCAAATCATGTTTTCAACACCTAGCAAATCTCATATTCTTTATAATTCTCTTTTTGCGGCACTTTCGACAACGGTGGTCATGTTATTAAAAACTGGAGCACTGGGCCAGCATTGCGGCAAATTCAAATACCATTGCTGCAATGCTATACACAAGTATATTGCATTGTGGCAATGCTATATGTAATAAATAATATTCACAAACGAATTTTGAGTACCCGGAAATAATAAATTAATATTCCCACATGCACAAAATTCGTTATACTAACATATGTATGTATGCAATAAGCGTTTAAGTAACCACAAGAGTCACAATACAAAATGTTACAAAATAACAAAAAAGAAGTATGTATGCAACGAAAGTAAGACTTAGCCTAAGACATTTCATTTTAAATAAATAACCAGAACTAATTTGTACATCGAAGTGATAAGTTGTGTTTTCTTTGTAAATTAAACTGATGTTTAGTCTACATTTCTCGCGCACCCAACATCGAAACCCAGGCGAAAAGAGGCGCACAAACGTGGGGAACAGGTGTCATAAACGTCCAACGAACGATCGCGCGAGTTACATACACACTGCCAACGGTACAAAAGCCAATGCACTAGACACACAGGAAATTACTAGTTTCAATCCTTAATTGTTCCATTTTAATTTTTTTATAAATTAATGTTTTGTCTTGTGTGCAAGTTCAATAAACTGAACTTCCGCACAAGACAACCTGAAATAACATTTTTCAATAATTAAGTTACATTTCATGCATTTTTACTAATAATTACTTTAAGGTTAAACTGCATTTTGATAATATAAAACATTGTAAATTATTTATTAAGCTTGGGTAAATAAATTGGTGTTCAACCAGGCGCAGTCTACTCGAGCAGTTGCGGTATCAATTTTAAGTGGCTTTAACAACAAGTGATGTTAAACTTTCATTAATACAAGTAACGATATTAGAAGGAACTATGTATATAAAATAAAGTAACATAAAAAATTTTTTTTTAAAGTAACGCTAAAGTGATTAGAAATATAAAAAGAAACTATACAAAATAAACACTAACATTTCTATAAAGTGACGTTAAAAATTAGAAATATAAAAATAAACTATATAAAATAAACACTAACATTTTTATAAAGTGGCGTTAAAATTTTATAAATATAAAACAAAACTTTCTAAATGACGGTATAAGAAATATAAAGCAATTGCTTTACAAGTGACAAAAAAACAAAAAAATACTATAGAAAATAAATTTTTGTTCCAAATGGTGAAAGTATCAACAAAAACGTTATAGGAAACGTTAATATAACAAAACAAAAGGGGATGAATATCTCCGTTACTACAAAAAAAAAACGTTATGGAACAGGGAGAGCATATATCTGTTAAAGAAAAGCACCACAAAGAAAGATATGCAAAAAATATAATAATAGGAACATTAAACAAGACTTTAACACACCTAAAACGGGGAGGGGATATCTCCGTTAGAAAAATCATCACAATCAACAGTCAAAGTCCACCGAAAATTGACGCCGTTGGACTTCAATCCATTTACAACTGAGAACCTACACCAATCTACTTATCCATGCTGACTACGGCTCCACTCCTGCTATATTTGTAAGCATTTAGAAATAAGATATTTAAAGTAATAATAAATTTGCCAACTAGAATAAAATACATACATATATACATTTATCTCTGTCTCTAATGTCCAAAAGGAAGGAAGGGAAAAGTCAAAACGCC